>CM075860.1:6568217-6975717 GCA_037975125.1 Latrodectus hesperus | reverse complement strand
ATATCTTTCAATAATGTAACAATGTTTAGTGCTATGATTGCTGGTTAAACAATCAGTGGGCTTGATTTTTATCTCGGGTTTAGATATTTGTTCTTGTTTACAATTTACTTCCAGCTGTAGATCCTGGTCTAATTAAACCCTTGTGTGCAAAAAAATTCCCGTTGAGTGATAAAACCATTTCACTTTGTAAAAAAAATAATATTTTAAAATTAAGATTAAAACAATTTTTATCTTAATTTTGAAGAAAGTTAAATTCATTTACACAATTTCATGTTTATAGTTATATGCACATATTTGTCTTAATATTTCTTTATGGTACATATTTTAATATAGTGCATATTTAAATTTGCTTTATAGTACATATGACAAAATCTAATTTTTGTAATCATCATACCATTTTTAGATTCCATTTTTTTAAAATGAAATTTAAAAATTTACCAAGCAAGTTTAATTATTTTAAAGTAACAGATAGATTAATGGCATGAAAATTGTTTCCTCACTTAAAACTTGTAGAGCTTCTTTTCCCAGTATATTTTTTACCTTATATCTTGAGAAGAGTACTTGCTACATATTGTTTGACCATCTAAATTTTTTTCACGTATTACATTATCCATTCATTTGATACTATAAAATAACAAATTAAAAGTAAGAAAAATACTATAAAATTCTCATGGTAATCCTTTTTCAATTTCTAAATTTTAAGAAATATTTTTTCTTCCAAGTCTAAAAATTTATGACCATAATTTCTGTAGTAAGACTGCTTTAGTATAAGTAATGCATTTGAGGAAAATGTCTTAAGAAATATAAAACTACAGAAATTCTGCATCAGTGTAAAAGCCTTACCAAATTGGATAGAAATTCACATTGCTAAATCATAAACATATCTTGAACCATGTCATATATTGTATATTCACTTTAAAAATAGATTTAAAAAATGTAACTGAAAAATAAATTATATGTGCAAAATATTGAAAATACTCCAGAATTTCTTATATTTGTAAATTCTAAAACCCAATTTTGCTTCTTTTCATTTTTTACATGCCTTATATTTGTTTATTAAAAAAATGTATGCATAATGTTAACATAATTTGTTATAAAAAAAACCATGTTGCAGTAAATTATTAAGTTCATTAGAAAAGAATACTGTTAATATTGTTAATAGATAACTATAACAACAAAATATGTATTAAATTAAACCTTCAAAATCTTTCTACTTTACTAAAATTTCACTATTAAAATAAAAAAGGATTTAATAAATTGTAATCTAATATATAATTTAAATGGTCCAAGGTCTGCCAGGTCATCTTATACATCTTCTTGCTGTACAATATTTTTATCTTAAAGAATTTAGCATCTTTGAGTTCTAAAATAACACATTGAAAATATTTGCATTAATTTTCATAACAGGAATTTTTTCCCATTTTTCAGTCTAATATGTCAAATGTTTTTACATAGAATCCTAATATATAGAATATTTGTATTTGCAATTGAATATTTTTGTTTTCTTAAGTCTAAGCAGACAGTTATCTGTCAAAATGATCCAGTCTTTCTTATAGAAATTATGGTTATTTCTTTCATCATATTTAAAGTGTACAAATATTAAATTATAATAAAGATAACTATATTAAAGACTTTAATTGATTGTTTTTCTATTTGTTTCTGTCTATTATATTGTATAAAATTCACAGAATATTAATCGTTAAATATAAAATTTTTTAGTTAAAATATACTTTCCATATCTTCCTTGGTGAAAATTGTGTATAATTTCAGTGAAAAGAAATAAATTTTGTTACTAATGAAATAAAGGCTGAAATAAATTACTTAATATGCCTGATGGAAAGTATCTTTTCAATGACCAGTGCACTCTGGAAAAGCCATACAATTAGCTTTTGCACTGTTCAGAAAAAAAGAAAGAATTTCGTAATTTTGCAGAAGAGTTTAAATTGTTACAGCCAACTGTAAGATTTAAAGATTGTATTGGTGAGAAATTTGATTCTATTAAAGACAGAAGGGGTACTTCATTATTATCTTATAATTTTGCTGAGCTGGCCACCAAATGGGTAGCATTCTTGCTTTCAGTTAAATAATTTGTGCATTCTGTTTTCATCTCAGGTATGGATGTTTATAGTGGTTCAGAATCCACTTTAAACTATAGGTCCATGTTTAATTAGCCCTCTTGTGCAAAATGTAACCATTGAATGACAAACTAAATTAAGTGTGGTAAGTTTTGTGTATGCATGTGTTCAAGCTTGTGTATGCATTATTAAGAAAAATTAATTTCATACTAATTTTTATAATTTAAATTATTTCAGTGTCTTATTTATCAAATGTTTATCTCCCATCATACTTAAATTGATTTTTTTCTTTTTACAGCTGAAGCTAAAACAAAGAAATTAGCCAAAAGAGAAGCAGCAGAAATGATGCTGAAGAAATTAGATAAATATATCAAGGAATGGGAAATTAAAAAAGAACAGGTATATCTTTATTCAACTTTTTACATGGGAAAACAATGTGTTAAATTTCAATAAAAAATTCAATTTCAATAAACTAATTTAACTTTTAAATTACAGGGATCGGTACTCATAGAATAAGAGTTGTCTGGTTCCTTTCTTATATTTTAAAGAATCATAATATTAAAATTAATCACGAAAGTTAATATTTTATTTAAGTACAATTTTATATTTAATTCAGCCATTCTATAAGCTGTCATTTTACTTAAAATAGTAAGTGAAAGCAATGCAAAATGAATATAAAATTTTAATAACAAAAGTTTATCTTATTAAAAATATATTAAAAGAGTATAACATTTAAAGCTTATTGACAATTCCTTAAAATTATTAAAGCTGTTTCCTAAAATAATTTTTGAGGGAACATAGTCTTAAAATTGATTTATGCATGTACTACGACACTAGAATTTTATACAACTATTCTTTCAAGATGATTCATTATGTTAGCTATGGCAGAGCTTGCCCAATTTTGGACCTAGTGCCATAAACCTTATATTAACTAGAGGGTATGAACCATGATATTAGCAAGAGGGCATTTCTCACTTCTCCAAAACAGTAATTGAAATTCTTATATTCTAATCAGTTGATTTTACTAGTGAGAACTTTTTAAGTTCAGCAAAGTAAACTCTGAACAATCTTGTATCATAATACAGAATAAGTTCTGATAAACATCATAGTAAAAAAGATGGAAAAAAGCTTTTACTACTAAATATAATGAAATTTCCAAAAATGTCTAATAATTCTTGAAAGTCATGGAAAAACCATACAATTTTCAAATGCCCTGTTACTTGTTATTGAAGAGTGGATTTAAGAATTATAAATTTGAAATCTTAAAATCAGAGAAAGCACCAGTAAAATATTGATATGATCAAGGGTCTAACTGGCATGAAAATAAACTAGAAATCTATTGTCAAAAATGTGGAAAGTTTGGAATGACATTATTCAACAAATCAAGTCTCATAATGGATTTCAAGAAAAAATCATGTACATATTCTTGATGAACTCTATATCTGCAAGTATCTTTGAATCTTGACATTATTATTACACCATCTTGACTGATTTTTGTCATTCTTAATTGTTTTGCCCAAATCCAGAAAAACGTTTTTATTTTTTAAATGTATTTAAGTGTTACATTGGTAGAAATGTCACAATGCGTAAAAGTGTAGTATTTTAAATGTAAATTCTGCATTGTTTCTTATAAAAATTATGGTATTTTGGCGTTAGTATTTCATTACATTCTGCTTACATATTTGTTTTTATGGCGTTAGTACCTTTATTTTCATAACAAAATGCACCAAAACTGATAAACTCTCTAATTTCTTGGGATTGATTACCATGTGATTTCACTTAACCCTTTGACCGCATTCGACGTATCAGAATGTCATGCATTAATTTGACCAAAGTCATACATGATGTTCGGATACGTCGTTGAAAATGAGACAATATTTAACATGTTCATTCTTGTTTATTTCAAATTAACAATGATAGTGAGATAAAACCAAGATGCAAATGACATACAAGATACTTATCAAGCAGTGATAGTGAATCTTCTCCTGAGAAATTAGATCAATGGATTTGGGAAGAAAAAGACAATGTACCTAATGTAAAACGGTTTCGTGAAGTGCTTGGAATAAATCCTTTGTGTCTGCAAAGGCTCTGTGCTAATCCTAAACCTTTGGATGTTTTGAATGAAGTTCTAAATGAAGATTTTTGGAATAGCATAGTGGAAGAGACAAATAGATATGCCAGGCAAGTGATAGGAAAAGGTTTTAGAAAAAAAGAAACAAAAGGTGGGAACCAATAAATTCTAATAATTGCATAAAATATGCTGTTCTTACAAATTACTCTACCCCAAAAATTAAATGTGCTCCAAATGCAAAAAATTATTCGAATAAATGTGCATTCAAAGGGTTAATCATCTTAAGTTTAAACTTATTTATTTTATTTTGCATGCTATTAGTATATTATGAGTTTTCAATTTTCATGATACAAAATTTGGTGTTAAGCATACTAAATGGCAGTTTATTTTTGCAAGGTTCTGGTGCAGAACTAAATCCATCAGAAAAATTTGAGTGTAGATTTGCAAGTTCATGTTTTTGTGAATATTTTTAATTAATGGACTCTTTCATCACTTATTGGTAAGTTTCATTATCACTCATTTCTGTGGAGTCATAGGATGCAAAATGAAAGTCACCAAGATTATTAACCTGGTCGGAAATTTGACCAATTTCCTCAGTTCTTACTACATAACGATGATATTTATCAAAATGTAGCTCTGTTATGTTTCTGTTGCCCATTTTTATGATTGCAGCATACTGTCTCGTCATATCTAAGATTTCTATTCTCACCCATTTCTTTAAAGGTTTGTATGATGACGAATGGGATAAGAATTCAAAACTTGTTCCCTAATTGTCAGTTGCTTATGTCTGACTTTTAAATCATATTAAAATTTCCAATTATTAGCTTGAATTTTCTCCGAGTTATCTTTTGCAAAAGCCATGTGCTTGCTTCAACTTTTCAATCATATTCTCCAAATATTCTTTAATAGACTTTGAACAACCAGTTGGAATTTTCTTTTTACCCACCCACAGATCCTTCATCAATTTCAGTGGACGGTTGGGTAATCTGCCTTGAACGAGGTGATAAGGTAATACTTCTGTTTCAATGTGAAATATTTCTCTATATGTGAATATTATCTTAGGAACATGGAATGTCTCAGTTGTTTCCTTATTCTAAATATTTTAGGGAGCATTTCTTTCAAAATTCTACAGCACCCATATTTTCAGGATCTAAATACTATGGAGTTATCTCCAAAAAGTCTAAAAAAAACTTCATTTAACTCAGCAATGAAATTTGCTCACTTGATCTGTGCAAATAGTTTTGAGAAATCCCATTTGCGTGAATATTTTTTTCAGTGCTTCACACAGTGTTTTTACTTTAATGTTCCAAACTGGACCTGTTTTTGTCTACCTTATGCAAAAATGAACAGGACTGATAATGTAATTGTGTCCTGTACAAAAGGATGGTTTCCATCCACAAACATACTTTGAATAGATTTTCTGGTTTGACAATCGGTGTTATGGGAATTCATTCGTAATAAATAATTTCTTTGCAACTGACAAATTTTACAACTTTAGCAATAGGATACATCTTGTTTAAGATTTGGCTAATAAAAAACACTTGCATTGTTTCAGTCTTTATCTTCTCCTAAATAACCTGCAAAAGGAATTTCATGCCCAATTTATGAGACTTGTTTTCTTTTGCTGATGGGGAGTAATTCCTTTCCAGCTCTTTCTGCTTTTCGATGGAATTTTAATGAAATGAAAATGATGCATCAAATTTCCATCGATAATTTCAAACAAATTTTATTTCATTTTTGAAATCTAGTTTCACATTTGTTTAAATGATTTGTCATTCCTGCAGCAGAGTAAAAGATTTCTTTAAATTTTCATCTAATATTCCAAATTTCTTCTATCATAGTTAAAGTTTTGAGTATAATTCCTTATACTCAAAATTTTCATAATTTTCCTCCAACTGTTTTTAAACAAGTATACATTCTCTAACAAAAGCTCATAAGCAGTGACACATATCGACAAGTCATTGACTAGTTTCTCTGATATACTATATGTGATCGGAAAGAATTAAGTAAACTATCATCTAATTTGAAGTTGAATACTTCATAACAGCTTGATGCTTCCATCTTTTAATGGTATTAAAATTGACATTGTAAATGTCGCCTTAACAGTTAACACTTAACAGTAACTTAATTAAACTAAAATTCATTTACATCATGCATTTTGTATGAATTTAAGCAAAAAAGTAATGCAATAGAAATGTATGAAGATTTATTGAAAGTGCTTGGTGAAGGTACAATTTCTAATATGACATGCCTAAAGTGGTTTAAAAAATTTCAAAATAGCGATTTCGATTTTTCTGATAAAGCAAACACTGGGATACAGTATTTTAATGATGACAATACCATTAAGGTCATATTAGAGCAAAATCCTTCTTTGAACAATATCAGATATTGCAGAAAGACTTGATTCAGCTAAATAAATGTTTCAGACCATATCCAGAAACTAGGATTTGTATAGGCATATTCGAAAATGTCACATGAGTTAAAAGAGTAGAATTTGAATGTTCAAGTTATGCACATTACTGTCTGCACAGTACAAAATCGAACTCTTTAGCCAGTTGATTACTGATGATGAAAAGTAAATAACCTATGAAAAAATGGCAAAGAAAATGGATTATTGAGAATCCAGAAAATCTTCAATCTTGACCTTTAAGCTGAAGTTGTGCCTGAATAAGAGAATGTTATGTATATAATGGTACATTTGAGAGCCAGCATATTTTGAGCTGCTGAAACCATTTGAAAAGTTAAACAGAGTTGTACAGTCAATATTTGACTAATTAATAAACAGCTTTCCAAATAGACATCAATGATGTTCAATCATAAGGAAATTATGCTGCTTCATGATAATGCTAGACCACATGCTCTTCAGGGATTCATCAAAATCTCACTGTGCTACTGCAGGAAGTTCCCCCACATTTATTATATTCCCTGAATATAGCATCTTCTGATTATCATCTTTTTTGTTCTTGCAAAATTCTAAAATAAAGATGACATCGGATTATAACATTAATTCAGTTTTTAGTTTTTAAATTTCTTTAAGATGGCACAAACAAATTGTCATCACACTTGCAAGAAGTGATGGGAATTATGCTATTCAATGAAGTTTACTCAAGGCATGTAATTTTATTTTATTCCAAAAACAGAACTTTTTTACATTTTGAATTTGGGCTTAGCTTTTGTTAATTTATTTGTGTTGACTTTAAATAATCCTTCAATTAAAGTTATTTTTAATTTTTCATACGCTAAATGTATTTTTTCTTATTTGATTTCCAGTTCTAACATGTTTCCTTTTTACAATTCCCATTCTATTCTCTTGTATACTTCCCGGAAATTCCTGTCTTTGAATAAGACAGTGAGCTAATTTTAGTAAAGTCTTCATCATGATTTTGGTGTTTCAAGATTGATGTACATCAATCTATAACTTTTATATTATCAGTTACATTACTCAATGGCTAACAAATTATATATTAGTTTCACTAAACTAATTTATAAAAGGAAACAAATTAATATCATTAATTAGTGTGATTTAAATATTAATATCAAAACTAGGCATGTACTGAGTGGTTATAGGTAGTTGTTTCTGATGAATATATTTTTATGGTAAACCAAGGCAAATGGATATTAGCATTTGTCTGATTTACAGAGGGAATCCTCTGAAAGCAACTATTGCCAGAATGACCTAGGCTGGAACATTATGATCTGAGGAATGTTTTCCTAGCATTCTCTGGGTTCACTCATTAATGCAGAGCCGAGCTGGCAGCTGAATGGTTAACGCTCTTGCCTTCGGTTCAACAGTTTGCGAGTTCGAATCCCACCTTGGTCATGGATGTTTGTAGTGGTTCGGAATCCACTTTAAACCGTAGGTCCCAGTCTAATTAGCCCTCATGTGCAAAAAAATTACCATTGAGTGACAAACAAACCAAACCATTAATGCAGAAGACATGGTGGATCAATACAAGTGCATGTCTCCTTGTGGACCATGTCCATAACCTGTATGTGCATTGTTTTTCTTCAGGCTGGTGCCATGGGCACCAGGATGAATTTATCATTCTCCCATGGCCTGCAAATTCACCTGACTTAAATCCAATTGAAAATATCTGGGACCATCTCGATTGGGTTGTTCACAGCATGGATCCTCACCTGCGTAATCTTGTGCAGCTGGCCATGGCACTAGAGTTGTCATAGTTCAGCTTTCCAGTGAATATCTTTAGGAACAAAACTGACTCTCTTCCTATATGTCTTGCACCAGTTTGCTCTGCTAAAGGTAATTATTCTAGCTTTTGACAGGTAGTCACATTAATGTAATTTGACTATGTATATAATGGTCTAAATAAACATGTAGCCTTAATAAAATAAAAAATTGTTTTGATTTTTCTTCATTAATTTTCTAAAAATTAGCAAAAGTTATTAGCAAAACTTTGTTATGAATAATTGACATTAATAAAATTGATTAAAGACGCACAAGTGTACTAATATGTAGTTTTGTTGTAAGAATGGGGTACAAATGTTGGTTATTGTTAAATATTCAACAATATAACATGCATTATGTTTGCCATTACTCTTTGATTTCTGCACATGCATTTGAAATTGTCTATTAAACGTTTAAACAATTTGCTACATTTTAGAGATTATAAATGAAATATTATTTCAATACTTTTAGGAAGCTCAGCGTAAGAAGAAGGAAGCGAAAGAAATTGCATCCATTTTTTGTGATGAATCTGTCTCGCCTGTGGTTAAATCAAATGTAAATGATTTGTTTACACATGAAGATTCAGAGACAAAATTTGATAATATAGAACAAATTCAAGAAATTCATATCGACTCTGACTAAAATGGATGTGTCCTGTCAATCTGGAATAGATTTAATTATGGGCTTATCATAAAAGTGATTATATATATATATATATATATATATATATATATATATATATATATATATATATATATATATATATATATATATATTTGATTTACTGACATTTTTTTATCTGCTGATATTTTGGTGTTTATGTTCATTACACATAGAAATAATTAATTGAAAACAGTGTCTTATATTTTCAAATTTCAATATGTAGTAATGAATTCTGAATTATGATTTCCAAATTTTGTGATCTACAAACACTTAATGCTATTACTCACTTTAATGATTTTCTAAATTATTCTTCATATTGCTTCTTATTTGTAAAAATGTTAAAGCATTGCAAGTAATCAAAAAATTTTCATAAATAATAAATTTTACTAATTCAGTGTAATTATATTTATCGAATCTAAATTTTAGATATTTCTATTTTAATTTTAAAAATATTTAATTTTCTGATATTGTTGTATGTTGATGTTTGATTACAATTAAATTTACCTTATAATATTATATTTTATTGTATTACTTTTCATTGACTACCTTCCTTAACTATTGTCTTATCTTTTAGCACATTATATTAATGTGAGAGCCATTTTGTTTTATAATTACACTGTTTATGCATGTGTATGTATTTTTATACAAAAGAAAGGCAGAAATAAAGTGTGAAAGCTATCCCCATGACCACAATTGTACAGTTTTGCATTATATTTTTTCTGTGCATTGAATATTTCTATTTTTAAATAGTGTAATTATCATGAAAGGTATTTATCTCAGTTATCTGTAAATGCTAACAAATATAGAAGATGTTGGTGGAAAAAAAGTCTCCTGTCGTATTTTCGCGACTTTTGTTTACAGGTAATTAAAAATTGAAAGCGTTTAGTTGAAATTCATCTTATGTATTGTAAAGAGAACTGTTAGAGAAAAAGTAGAAAATAATTTGTAATATATTTTACACTCATAAATCGAAATCTAATCGTTGCACAATTTATTCGTAGTATTTTTTAATTTAACAATAGTTAATATTTTGTAAATATAGCATTCTGTGAAGAGAAATTTAATTTATATATTTTTATTTATTATTATTAGTTAATTAATAATTAAAAAAATAATTAATATAATATTAGTAAATTAATTCATTATTCAAATAAAAATTTTAGGTTATTATGCATCACTTTATAATACACAAATATTCAAAAATAACATCAAATTACTATAAATATAATAAAGCAACAAACATCTTACATTATTATTTTTTTGTTTTGTTTAAACGTTAAAAATTTGCATTTAGTCTAGTGACATGACAAATTTTTTTTTATTCATAATTTTCTATAACAGATAATACAAAATATATTAAAATTGAGGCTTCTGCTGAACTTTCTGAAGATTACAGAAGATTTAAAAATATGCAGAGCTTATATTTTAGTAATACATAACTATCCACTTGTGATTTATCTTTCATAAAATATAAATGTTAAACAATTAATTTACACTTCGGATTACAAGAATTCTGTGGATAATTTATTTTTGCTTTAATTTACAATACTATTGTATTTGAGGAAAGAGGATATTCTTAGAAGCTGTTCAAAACAATATTTTGGTAGTGGTATTATGAGATTTTGAGCTTCATGAACAATTTAAAATATTAAGTAATTAGATTCTGGATGACTAATAGTTTTGCATCGAAAACAAAATTCATCTCTTAATATCGCAAAGTACTAAGGATCAAGGAAAATATTGAAGTATGATAAAATTTATGTTTGATTGTACTGAGGTTTACATCTCTAACCTAGTTCCTTTAGTGCCTGAAAATTGCTATTCAAATATCACAAATATTTGCATTTTCCCATGAAAATATGCAAGTGATTCATGCTAGAAATAGTTATTGGATTACTATTGGAGGTTTTCCAGATTTTCATTAAATATGAGCCATTATTAATTAAAAGTCTCTATGGATCTTAAAAAGCATTATATTAACAGTACTGCTAGATTATCTGTTATGTAGATTCAAAGAGAACACCATAATAGGGGAGTTTAGTTGTATTCACTGGTAAAACACAGAAACGTTCTATTTCATCATTCCATAATGGGTAGATCGGTATGAGATTTCGAGTTACTTCCCTTAAATCATGTGAATGTGGTCCACTATTTTTTAAAGATCTTTCGAAAACTACATATTTAAAAAAATTACAAAAATTTATATTTGTTTATCTATTGTGTTAAAGAATGCGACATAACAATAACAATGATTCACTTTAGCTTTGTTACAAAGGAGCTTTTCAAAGTGGAATGTGTGTTTTTAGTCCAGCTACTGTTGAACAGTAGATTGCATTTCTGAAAATGCATTTGTTCAGTGAATTTTCCAGGTTTTCTCCTTTTGATACAAATACGGCCAACTTTATAGGGATAATTCTCCCAAAAAACTTTGTTAGTGTTCAAAAATTTTTATAATAATCTTTAGTTGTAAGGCTATGTATACAATTCAGTATTGAAGAAAATGCTAAAAAATATACAGATAGAGAAAGCTTTGTTCAGCTTTCTTTTGAGGCTGATGAGTATAAGATAGATCTCACACCAACTCCTTTTCATTCATATTATATATGAAATAAATTTCGTACAAACGAATATTTCCTTCTGGTATATTTCAGCAGCTTTTAACCGTGTAAAGAATAATTGGTTACGCATTTAGTGAGCGCTATTTGATGCATAATTATACATAATCTGAAAATTCTCTGCTTCTAGAAAATGTTATGAGTATAACAACTCGCAAAAATAATTATGTCAAACTTAAATAGCAAGGTGAACCAAAGTATCTAAATAATATTCGAATCCTCTTCAGGTAATCTTCCAAAAAGATTTTAAAATTTTTATTTGTAATCACACACACACACACATTCTTTTTTCAGTATTACACTTAAAATAAACATTCCATAGGAAAGAATACATTTATAGATTGCTCACATTAATTTCCTTTGTACTAGAAGTTTAAATTCATGAGTTGTCTGCAAAAAAAATGAATGAACCTGTACTTTACTTATTAACATTTTGATTACCACTTTTTACTTTGATAAATTTTTAGTAACACAAAATAACTAAATTTACTTCTGGTTATCTTCTGTGATCACTCTTGAGTTGGAATCCTAAAGAGAGCAATCACATGAAAGTTAAATAACACGAACGAGGGGGTGCATCTTTAGAACAAACAAAAGCATAACGTATTGTGTGAAGCATTCCTGCACATTTCACATAAGAAGTACGTGATTACAATAATGGGTTTTCATTGACAGCATAAAAAGTTGCTTGGTAAAATGAAGACACTAAATTTTTCATTAAGCTTCATTCATTTATTAAAAATAATATAAGATTTTTTTTTTTTTTTGCCTTAGTACAAGTATCTAGGGACTAAGGCACCTCTGCAGCTATTTATTTAACATTTTGACACCACCCCAAATCCAGTCAAGTTTAATCCTAACATTTACTGCGCCTGACAGGGAGTACAGCCGGGGCCGTCGCGAACTTGTTAGTTATAATAAGTTCGCGACGTTTCCGGCACAGCTTGTCAAATCTGAAGAGTTCATTTCTCCCCCGTTCAGATGACACTAGATGGCAGCACTACAAGCCAGTGGTGGATCTCCGATTTAAGAAGCAGGGACCAAGTAGAAGTCCCTAGAGCTCGGTGTGCCACTTCCACAGGTATATAGACTTGGATGGGGACATTGCGACCTCGACATACTTAAACATGCCCCAGTCGCTATTAGTGAACATGGTTTTCAGCCTGTCCAGGATCGATTTCACTTCCTTTGAGTCGCGAGAAAGACGCTCTCCCACCTGAGCTACCACGGCTAATAATTACTTTTTAAAATAATACAGCTTGGAGTCACCTGGAAATCAAATTATACAAGTAATTAATAGAGTAATAAGAGGTAAATTTTAGCATTCTCCATCGAAATATTGTGTGAAAGTATTCATCAAACCATAATTACACATGTCCCACTGTATGAATAAGAGCATTATTATGCTGGAAAACTCCATCTCTTGCATTAAAAACCTGCAACTGGATTGATTTGTGATCTGTTAAAATAATTCTATACCCCTCCCCAGTAAACTTATTATCAGGTTTACAGTTGGGGTAACGGAAAACCACGACAAACCTCCCCATATAAATAGATCTTCCTGTATGCTTGACAATTGAAAGAAAACAATCAATCTTACGTTTGTGCAGTGGCTCCTCATTCTACTGTGGGAAAAATTGAAGGATTGTTCGTCTGATCATATAAGTGATTTCTACTTATTAGTCGATCAGGAGTAGTGGTTTTGGTACCACTGTAGATGATGTTTGGCATTAACATTTATGGTAAATGATTTAGCCCTTTCTGCACAGCCATTGAAGAATCCTCCTAAAGGTACTCCTATTGATACTGAGGAATTAAAACATAGATCGTTGCTATCACTTTGATAGCAATTTTTTTTCAGATGTTGATTGATATCCTTTTCAATACCATCATTTCTTTTCCTCGGCTTCTCCTACATACTATTTTACTTTGCCGAATTTCTTGTTTGCGCGCTTTGTGTTCCCCATCAAAACTTTTGGCATCGTGAACTCTAAAAGCTGGGCTATTAGCACACACTATCGCTCCAACAAAAGTAAGACTTACAATTTGACCTTTTTGAAAGATCTGACACATTCAATTTTTTTATAAAAATCCAAGAATTTCACTTAATCTATCTCATACAAAAGATACCATACCTTTTATGATAAATTAGTAGCTAGAATTACATTTTATAATTGTGTGAAATGCACATTCCTTTATTCAAAGGTATTTCCATTATTTTGATAACCACTTGGCATATGTAAAGAGATCATCAGTGTGAAATGTATTCAATTATCTCGCTGATGCGTGCCAAGTTATTTTCGTTGTATACATATTTTATCAAAAAATACATTCTGTTTGGGATGCAAGTCCTTGAAATTTTTTAAATCAACACGCCGGCTGTTAAAAAACTAAAGCTCTATATTTAGAGTATCTTTTTTAAATTTTATTAAAGTAACAGTTTAGATTCTTCTGGATCTCGATCTGTCACTTGGAATCCAACAAATGGGATAAAGAGACGTATAAATGTTAACTGTGAGAGAATGAAGGAAAAGGAATTTGTGAAAAATTTTAGCAGTAACTGTGGCCGCGATAGTTTTAATCAAAAATTTGAAATTAATTGCGACATTAATATACGCTACTGGCCATTAAAATTGCTACACCCCAAGAAGGAATGCAAATAACATAACGATATTTATTGGACACATACATTATAGTGGAAGGATCTTTGGCTGCAATAACATTTATCCGCCTAGGCATGGAGTCAAACAGAAATTGTATGGCATGTACGGAGATCTCAGTCCATGCAGCTTCAACACTATGCCACAGTTCATCGACAGTAGTGGATGGTGAGTGATGGCGTGCCAATCGCTCGGCAACCATTGACCATACGTTCTCAATTGGTGACAGATCAGGAGAACGTGCTGGCCAGGGTAACAGTCGAACCTGTTCTGTATCAAGAAAGTTCAGAACAGTACGGACAACATGCGGTCGTGCATTATCCTGTTGAAACAAAGCATTAGGGAGGCCTCGAAGATATGGCAGAGCCACGGGCCTTAACACAACGGAAATGTAACGGTTGCTGTTCAAAGTGCCGGTAATGCGAACAAGAGGTGATCGAGACGTGCATCCAATGGCACCCCATACCATCACTCCAGCAGATGGGCCAGTATGGCGATGTCCAATGCAAGCTGGCAATGCGTGTTCTCCATGATGCCTCCAAACAAGGATGCGGCCATCATGGTCCTGTATACAGAACCGAGATTCATCTGTAAAGATGACGTGATGCCATTCCCGCGTCCAGGTTCGTCGCTGATCACACCATTGAAGGCGCTCCTGTCTGTGACGCAGCGTCAATGGTAGCCGTGCAGACAATCCATGCTGCTGCAAACGTCGTTGAACTGTTCGAGCAGAAACTTGTTGCCTTGCAAATGACTCAGGGTTCGTGACGTGGCTGTACGATCCCTTGTGACCATGCGGATAAGATGTCTGTCTTCTCTGCTGTTAGTGATGGGGGTCGTTGAGATCCAGCATGACGTTCCGTATGATTGTCCTGAACTCATCGATTCCATATTTCTGCTAACAGTCATGGGGTCTCGACCGACGCAAGCAGCAATATTGCGGTACGATAAACCGCAATCCCGGTAAGCTATAATCCTTCCTCGATCAAAGTCAGACACGTGCTGATAGGCATTTCTTCTTACATGAGGCATTACAACAACTTTCTTTGCCGAAAACAACGTTGAAACGGAAATTGAGTATGAGAAAACTGCTGCCAAATCTCTGGTTTTATACACATTGTAGATGTCGCCTGCTTTGTATGAATGCGCTGAAAATCTATAATCATTTGCATATCACAGCAAGTTCTACCTGTCATGCAAATTTCACGTGTGTGGTGTGCCGCTTTCCTGGCTAGTAGTATATTTATAGTTAACTTCTCAGTATGAATGTCAATCACGCTTAAAAGTTTATCATAAGCAAACATATCTTTGCAAATTCGTTTTCTCAAAGCTTTTAAAGTGACGTGTGAAGAATAAAAATAAAGTTACAAAAATTATGAAGCTTTAAGTTTTGGAATAATTACTATTTGTCCGTGTATATATATATATATATGTATATAAAGCATTTCATTTTATACATAAGATTTTCTGCACTGAATATAACCTCAAAGGATACTCGCTATGGTCTTTGTAACTGCCCATGACAATATATTTTAAAGACGATAAGCGTGAGTGTTCGCCCACCAAGGTAGAACAGAAACAATAGACATTTTCATGCACACGCACGAAATCAAATAGATATCCTACACCAGGTAATTCAAGTAATGAAGCGACAGAGTAATAGAAAAAAGAAAAATTAATGACCCTTTATCCCCTAAAGTGATGGTGCAATATTTGTAGTATTGATTAATCATTATTTGATGCTCCATCATACATGGAGATTATTTTATTCAATTATTATGCTCTTTACGGAGTAGAAAAAAATAGTCAACACGACATACATTTATTTATTTATGATATTACAGATCTAATAGGTTAATAGCCTAAAAAAATTTAAAATAATAGTTAGGGAAAAAATTGCCCGTTCATGAACTTCTGTAAAACTTTACCAAACCGTAATGTTGTAAAGGATGGAAAAACTGATTTTCCGAAAATTAACCCGGTTTATTCCCTTGAAAAACTTTAAAATTCAGATACTTTAGAAATTTTTTTCCCCATATATTTATTAAAATAAAAAATTCCACTTATTTTTATGCTACTAATTACGGTAATAAAACGCTGTCCAGGAAAATAAAGCAATTTTGGTTTATTGAGCAATTTAGAATAACTTTAAAAATTGAGTAAATATTTTATATTCTTTCTCAGTATAAATTTATAACGAGAATAATTATGTTATTATGGAAATGTCATTTCAACATTAAGGAAATTCTGAGAGTTCTGAGAAATATATCTAATATTAATTCATTTTTATTTACCAGTATATATATTTGTTTTTCTCAGTACGAAACTAATTAACTTTCGTACTAGAAGACCGAACAGATATTTTTTTGTATATTTATATAGTTAACTTTACTTCTATTCATATTAAAAGCAAGACAATCCATTGAACGAAAAATGATTGGTTGAGTTTATTCCCTCAAAATTGCTGAATTCTCATAAAAAAATTATTCAAAATTCCAGGGAATCTTATATTTCTATCACTAGTATGTAATTTTCTAATCACTGGCATTTTAGTTTCTAGTGAAATGCTTTTTCATGTTTTTTCGTATCCTTTATCATCACCCACGATAAAAACTAAAAATCATATTTGTCACTAAATCAATCGTTATATTATATAAATTTTTATACTTACACTAACATCAACAAGTTTGAAACTAAAAGTACGTTGGTATAACACCTCAGAAAAGAAACAACTTCGGATATCGGGAAGCCTAATGCTGCGTGTAAATTTCGGGGAATCCCCATAATTCAAAATATCGTATTTTTCAAAATGTATACATCAATTAAACTTTTATTTATATTTTTTTCTTGTATGAAAAATGTAATATATTTGAAAGTTCGATTTAACAGCCAAATACGAATTAAAATTATAAAAAAAATCCAAAATAATAATTAACATCGAACAGAAAACTTTTCACCTAACTTAAAATAATTTTTCGATACTTTTCTGTTAAATAAAGCATTTTCTAGAAAATCAGAAATATTGATGAAATTAAAATTTCTCTTTATGGGAGCCGCGTATGTGCAAAAAATGATTTTATTTTATTTAAAAAACCATATTGTTTACTTTTCGTGCAGGAGACCAACATTTAATTTTTTAGATTAAATTAGAGTCACTTAACAGAAAAGTGACATTTTTTTGGAGAACCTAAAGTACAGTAGAACACCAATTATTCGAACTCCATTTATCCAAATCGGTTTCAGAATTTCAAAAAATTAAATTAGATTGAAGAGAAGATAAGAGAGATGTGTGTCACTTGAGTTTATAAAAACATTATTTTGAAAATTCTTGGATGTTTAGAAATTATGCTGAAAATATAAGATAATGGATTACGAGTCAGACCTTAGATTCCAAATCATGGTAAACTTATTGAAAGTGTCGATTGAGAAGATAATTTTAATGTCCAATTTGAAGAAGACATGGGATCATCGGCTAGCGATGCATTTGCCAGATTTGAATTGGAGGGAGCATCAACCCGAGTGTGACCACATGCAAATTCTTACTCTCAAGCGGATGCGCGACTTGCTGCCTGAAGAGAGATAACGGCAGTGAAATAGCTTACGCTGACAGAAATGTTCAGCAAACAATGACTTTCATTTACAGCACTGTACATACTGTATTAATATACAGCATTTGGTAAATACCTTAATAAAAGTGTTGCATTTTCATTTATAACTCCTTAAAGTTCTATTTCTTTCTCCTATATTCAACGCATAATAATTAATTAAAAGACTTCTCAAAAAAAATCTTACTATCCAAATAGGGTCCGGTTCCAATTGATTCGAATAATTGGAGTTCTACTGTATTTAGAATAAAGCATGCGCAATTATCATATCTATATGCTAAGCTGCACTTGTATTCAAAATCGGATATTTTGTTCTCTTTTACTTCACTTCATTTTTGTATGTTACCATCAATTTAACAGGCTTTTCATTATTTAGCAATAATTTATAATTGTAGCTTAAAAACAATCATTAACAATTCTTCAGTAGGGAATACACAAAACAGTATATTTTAATCTGACGATTATTTAATTCATATAAGATGCAACAGTGCAATTTTAAGTGAAAATATTTTTTTTCATTTATTAAAAGTGTAAATAGTTTGTTTTTAGTTTAAAAATTCAAATTAAGATCCTTTCTTATGAATATACGAGCTATAAAAATGCACACAAACCTATAATGATCTCCAAGATGGATCCAATATAACAAAATGTATACCATTCAAGATTAGATCAATCTTGACTGCCAGCAATGGACCAAGATTAGATCAATATAGAGCCAAGATATTTGCTACCAGGAAAATGAGTGTTAAAGAGTAATAATAACGAAATACCTATATCCTTCGCTGATTAACACGAAACATAAGATATGATTTATCATCAAGTTTCGAGAAAAGCGAATTCGAAGAACTCAGTAAGGAATTTTTGCCACACATGAAATGGCGATTCATCCTTAGGTGTGACACACAAAATGGATTATTACCAAAATTTTTGATCAAGGTAACTTAATTATTAGAAAATTATAAAACATAGTGGAATTAAATTGTTTCAAATTAATATAAAACTTAATTGTAAAAAAAATTTTAATGCTGTCAAGATGGCTATGATGAAATCTATTCTTAAATGTATTTTTCTATTTGAAAAAGTATTTACAATGATTAATAAATATTAATAACATGTATTACAGATTATTATTAATGTAAATAAAAACTTAATTTACCTTGTTAAATATTCAACTAAAATTATAATTAAAAAATAACCAACATTACATTTTAAAAATTTTACATATTATATATATAATCTCAAATAATTAAAATTTTCAATACTGTTTGTATTAGTTTCTAATTTTAAAAATTTCATTTAAAAACATTTTTAATGAACAAGACTCAGAAAATGACAGTGTTGCTACACAATGTTAGCATAATTGCCCCATTAAAGATCCAAGGAATCTGTAAACAAGATGCCCATAAAAGTATTTGTGCATAAATAATCACACTTATAAGTTTGTTAATTAAAAGATTAATGTGATTTTCGTAGAATTTACTTCACAAAATTGAAAATTTTATTGAAATTGTTTTATTGAGTTATCAATAAAATAATTTTGCAGATAATTTTCAGTTAAAAGTATTTAACAATTTTCTCAATTAGGATTAGAAATAAGAAAATTCATTTAAATTCAAATCTTAGGTCTTATTAGTGAAGGATCTATTATGTTAGAATCACACACACACACATAAAAGAAAAACAAATTTTTTATAAAAACCACTTTGTCCAAATTAAGCTCTACTTGGCATATTATTGTTCAATCTTAGTTGAACAATTATTTTACAGTTTACCTTTAAAGTATTGTTGAAAAAGAAACTAAACAAAAAACAATTTTTCAAAAGTAAATGTTAATGAAAAGAATAAATTTTCACAGCCACATTAATGGCTATGAAAGTTCTTTTTTGTTAAAAATATGAAGTATAAAATAATACAGAACAATCAGAATAAAATCTGTAATAGTGCTACTTTCCTCTGCACAGGATAGTTCTCAAGAATAACTTAGAACATGTAAATTAATGCTTGCTCTATTTATCTGATACTAATTTTTTTGTTGCTTTTTGTTTTAATTACATAAAAGGTTGCCATTTTACCATTAAGCAAACTAAGCTGATTAAAGATTTTGAATGGTATTTATGTTTTCTTCCCTTGCATTATTCTTTATAGATAACAATGTTAAAAAAATTTACATGTTTAATTCTCTGCCAATCCTTTTATATAATGATGGAAAACAAAGAAAAACCAGAACTCAAATAAAATTCCCATTAGACGCAATGCAATTCAGACCATTAATATTCTGTATTTGATATTGAAACTCCAAAACAGTAAACTTTTATTAATCCAAAATGCACTACCAAGAAAAATTCAAATTCTTTCTAAATACCGCCAAGAAAATTTTTAAACTCAATTCCATGGAAAACCTAAATTGACAATAACAACAAAATAAACAGTTCAGTTGTTCCATCTGATATTTATCCACAAATAAGTTGGTCACTAATTAAATGTGTGTGTAGTAATAAAGTGCTTTTTACGAACTAGCTTGCTTTCCCAACAACAAGCTGAACCATTAATTTGATAATTACAGGTAATAAAAAGTGGAAGCTCTCAGACAACGACACTACCTTAGGACTCACCGTTGTCAAGTGGCAGGACTTCATTCTTTGGCGTGGAAAGACTAAGGTTTGATTCTAATTGCTGTTGAGCAATGAGCAAAATGTTAGACTTTTGTATACACATGTCTGGAAGAATATACTTTGGAGTTTTCCATATTTTTCTTCTTTTTGCAACTTGTGAATATGTCATATTATCTATAAAAAATCCTCACAGATAGCAATACATATTCACAAGAGCTTTAGCAGAACATTTGGCCATTAGTCTATTCACTATACAGAGTCACAAGTGTACTGTCCTATATGTATGCTAAAAAGCTCATGGCAGTCAAGTAGTTTATTGTGAAGTGAAAAAGCACTGCCCTAAACAAAAACCAGTTAAATATTACTCAAAATCTTTCACCAAGACCTGACAATTTGCTAGTCCAGCTTTACATAAAAATACAAATCAGCAATAAAATGATTCACTGTTCTCTAGAGATAATAACAAAAGCTTAGAATTGTTATTATCTCGAGTTATTTTCATGCAACAGATTATTTCGCTTAGTGTGTATTTATCTTCCTTTATATTCTTACTTAATTATATTATAATAAAGAATGCTTAGTTTTCTGAAAAATGTGAAAAATAAAAATTTTTTACAAGAAATTATCATAACTATAATCTAACTTTTATGTTTAGCATTAATAATAAATATTCTTTGTGTGATTTTAGCAGTAATGAAAATCATAACTTGCAGTCTAATGTATTTTAATAAAACTGACTATGCTTGAAGGGATTTCTTTAAAAAAGTTAGTTATGGCAAGCTGTACATAATATAAATTCTCAATTATAAACAATTTCAGTTCAAATGCTCATTTTAACAAAAAGAATTTAATATATACAATGAAAATGACCTAAGAAAAAAGGGAAAATCAAAAGACGTTTCAAAATCAATGCAGATTTTTCTTTATACAATTAAATATTCCTCATAAAAACAATTTCAAAAATTTATATTTTGTCTTAATTTCAATCTAATAATAGTATTTAGATATTACATGATTTATACAATCGTTCATAAAATAATAGATTGTTTTATCTAAGCAAAAGATTGACAATTTAAGTAAAAAATAAAATAATGCACAAAACAAAATAAAATTTGCAATTCTAGTAAAGGGTTGATGAGCTTTGCACTTATAAAGTTAGAAGTTACCTCCAAAATTGTATTAACAAGTGGACCTAACATTATTACTTCAACTTGCTGTTTGCAAAGAGAAAGAATCATCACGTGAAGCAATAACACATTTTGACGCAAAATAAAAAGTGAAACAATCACACTTTCTTTAAACTTTAATGAATTGCCAACATTTTCTTTCACTTCTTCACAGAGATCAACAACTGCACAGCTATTTTTCATAAATAGCACAAACTTTTACAATATATCACTGTACAGCTAACTAAATTGGCAAATTAATTTACAATGAGAGCTATATAAAAAAAATAACCAGGAAGCAAATCGCTGGTGACATATGATACATCATTTTCTCCAGTGTGATCATTTATAACTGTAAAAAGATGGCTAGTCTAATCATGCTTTTTAGAGCCCCTGAATGCAGACTTCAGTTGCACTGATTATGTATACTTAGGAAGCAATCAGAATTGCACAAAATTAAATTAGTCTTCGCCCCATCATAAATTCAATGCAATTAAATATATAATGCTAATTCCACAAGAAAGGAATTATTTTATGTATGGGTATATACATATTTACAAATATCATCCTCTACATGCATGTATTTAAGAAATGAAAAGATTTAACATTTAATGAATTATATGGAAAATTATCATAATTTAGATAAATAAATTGAACTTTTTTTTTTACACAATACCATTTTTTTCCTGAAAATTTCAACCAATATAAAAACAAAAATGCAGCAAATGTATATTACTACAAATGTATTTTAAAAAATAAGGATACTATAAAATTAAAAATTATATTATGTGAAATCAGTTTTCTTTAAATCCTTAACAATAAATAAAAACAATCTTCTTATATCTTTTAAAAATAATTATGTTTTTGAGCATTGTTCACATATACATACATGACAGTAATAAACATGACATAGACAAGACAGTAATAAACATTATGCCAATAGGAAAATTAACAGTCATCAATATTAAGCCTCATTTAGACTGAAACAGCACTTGCAATAACTCAGAAGTATTTTAACAGTGACCTTGAATACAACAAATAAAGACATTACATTTATAATTTAATATATCTTACAATTTTAATAGAGCTAAACAGCTTTGACAGACAATAGACAAAATGAGAAATTTCAGAGAAAAGTTGAGCATTCAAAATACAACTTTTTTAGTATTAATAAACATTTTTATACACACAGTTTCTAGTAACTAATTGCCTACTATCTTAAAATTCTGAAATTACATATTAGTTTAGTAACTGGGCTTTATAAAAGTCAAATTTAAAAGAAATCATTACACAAAGTATGATCAAATCAGCATTAAATTATTAACAATAAAACATGAATTCTGCTTAATTGCTCCCATAGAAACAGCAATTTATATGAAATGTAATGTAATTGAATTTTAAATTACAAGAAATTAATTTTTTTATATAAAATTAAACCATTTAAAAGATTTATAAAGTAATTTTCTTTAATATAAGCAAAAAATGGTTGCTATAAATGTACTTAAATACTGCATTTTTTATAAAATAATTTTTTTTAAATAGTTTTTGCCATTGAAGACTAGCTGAGAACAATGTTAGCAGAACTAAGAAGACTCTTAAAATCAGCAAGAGATTTTCGAAGAGTTAGACAGAACCCTTTGGATGCAGGAATCAATGGAAATTCTGGGAGTGGTATAAGTTCAGAAACCTGGTCACCTACTAAAATTTTACTTTATTTAGTACTGTAAAAAAGTATCAGTAACAATGTCAATTATTTACAAGTTAGTAATATTCAAATATTAAATTTTCAGTAATATTGTGCAATAATGACAAATTATATCACAGAAATAAAACAGCACACACACACAATAAGCAATAAAACAAAGTACATATATAAGCTCTAATTACACTAATTAAAGAATCTTTTTTATTAAAGATAAGGAAATCCAAATAACTTTTAGTTTCCTATTCATAGATTATTAATATTTAACTTTTACATATAACTGATATATTCTAAATATTAGAATATATATATACACATATATACACACACATATATATATATATATATATATATATATATATATATATATATATATATATATATATATATATATATATATATATATATGTATAGATAAAGAAGGATTAATTTCAATGAATTTAATCAGAATAAAATTTAAATAGGCAAAGAATGGGTTTTACAATAATGATGCAACACATGATTAGAATTCTTTTATAAATAAAATAATTGTATCTTAAACAATGTGAAAAATATTCCTGTAGAGAATAGCTTAATTACAGAAAAAGATGACCTATCTTTTCATCACTTATGAAAGATAAAGAAAATTCTTTAATAACAGGTCCTTCAATAACAAATTTCATGTTTAAATTATACATATAAGAGAGAGAGAGAGTAAAAAAGTAAATAACCTAAAAAAATTGTTACACTGTTTAAAGAATTTACTTTCTTAATCATCATATTTTAAACATAACAGGTATATATTTTGATACCCACATTATTTACATATAACTTATAATATTCTGGATATAAAATAATTTTAAAAAATTATCATACTTTTATTAGCAACATATAATATGATAAACTCATGCTTGAAAACTAATTTCACAGGATTCATAACCAGTCTCTCATTTAACTGATGAATACTCAAATATCTGAGTAAACAGTAGTTTTTGTACTATCCCCAGGAAAGTAAAATAAGCAACAAAATGCTTTTATTTCACAAAATTATGCCATCTTTATTAAATTTATCATGTAATAAATAACTTGATTAACTAATTTGACATGTTGAACTATTTAGCTCAAATCAATGACAAAGAATTTCATAAATTTCAAAGAAAAGTAATAAATTAGTTAATGTCATTTAATAAGATTTAAAATCTATTAGAAAATAGTATTCATGTTTTCAGTTTAAAGCAAAAAGCGAAATCTTATATGATTAGGACAACAGTTGAAACTTGCCAACTTTAATGCATGAGAAAATAAGAAATTAAAGAATTTCATTATTTAAACAAATTTGAACATTAATGCTATATTTCTACTATCATTTTAACTAACAGGCCATGTACAAGAATAATATTTTTAGTAATCAAAATACAAATATTAAAAAGTTCTAAAATATTGAGATTTATTTAGAATAATTTCAAATGTATAATTATCTTTAATATAAAAATCTAAAAACTTTCCATATATAATTTATGATCTTTTTTTTAGCCAAAGAGATACTTTATGTCTAAAACTGCTTTTTTTTCAGCCTTCTGCTTGTGCTATGTTTAAATTTTTTTTTGTAATTAATATTGATAAGTGATTTACAAGATCTAATTAATAATTATAAGGTATTTAACAAAGAACTGAATTGCCTATTAATTTTACAAAAACATCTGAAATAAGGAATTATTAATATTAGTCTTAAACAAAAAAGCATAGATAGTCTGAAATCAAAAAACATTGATTTATGGATGAGATGATTTTGGATAATGGATAATCATCTCATCCAAAAATCAATGAGAAATGCTTCAAAAAACTTCATGGAATATATTTTTACAAAAAATATTAACTATTAAAAAAGTTTAATTAAAAACTTTTTCATTGCAAAGTTTTTGCTAATACATAAGCAGCAAACTTGCCTGTATTATAAATTTCTTTAAAAGTAGTTGGTGAGGTAGGTGATGTTGGATGAGCTGTATTCCAGGCTTCTGAAATAGTCAGCCACCTTTCTAATCTTTTGATTAGTCTAAAAAATAGAATATGCATAGTAAAAATAATTGCACAAAAATTATCATAATTAACTTATCATTTGAATGCAATTTTTAGAAAAATATGCATTCAAAAAATATGATTTACAGAAATTATAGATATATCTATTAAAAGCTTAATAAAAAAAATTTGATTAGAGAAAATATAGATGTGTTTCTAAGAATAATACGTTTTAACTTTTTTAATAAAAATAAACTATTTTTAATGAAGGAAATGTTTGATATTGTTAAAATTTAAATAAAAATTTTCATTAATGCTTTATGTTTCTGAAACTTAATATTTCCACAGTTAAAAATTATTAACAATGTTACCATTGTAACCAAACTTTAAAGTAGATACACAATTTACAAATATGAAATTTATAACAGCGTTTGTTAACTCTTAACTGGTGAACAAAAAAACTGTTTACATATAAGAACTATGAGAAGTAATAATTAATAATTTTTCTTTTTAGAA
Source organism: Latrodectus hesperus (assembly GCA_037975125.1). Taxonomy (NCBI): domain Eukaryota; kingdom Metazoa; phylum Arthropoda; class Arachnida; order Araneae; family Theridiidae; genus Latrodectus; species Latrodectus hesperus. The sequence continues at coordinate 6,949,851 of CM075860.1, read as the reverse complement.
AATTGAAAAATACATAAGGTTATAAAGTACTGAAGCATATTAAAAAGAATGAGTTCATAAGCATTTCAAAAAGTTGTGCAATTTTAAATTAACGCAGTAAGTTTAAACGGCAGAAAAATATTTAATTTAAGATATCTTGTTCATAAAAATATGCTATCATTGAAAAAAATTCAGGGAATCCTTTCAAACAATTTAAAATTTGAAGGAAAAGGCTCTTATACCTGAAAATGTTTGAGAAAGAGTTGCAACATATAAAATTTATTCCAATATGTAGTTATTCCAAGTTGTTTAAATATATTTTGTTTATAAAAAATATCATTCCCAAATAAATACATGAATAAATGTATGTACATATGGTTTCAATAATTATTGAAGAATTTACTATCCTTTAAAAAATCCTAATTGAAAAATTATGCTATGAAAGGTATTCAATTTTTTTCATTTACTTAAATGTCTGTCATTGGTTTTTAGTTTTTATTCAAACAGATCATTTAAAGCGAGATTAATATTCAATTACTTCTATTTTTCTGCAACACACATTAAAGTTAATAAAGTCAAGTGAGAAATATAGCTTGATAAATATCTACATTGTTATGACTGCATAATTTTTTTTTCAAATTTACTTGATGAAATAAATTTTGCTTTAAATACAGCAAATATTACAACAAAAATAAAATACTTGAAACTGTTATAATTACTTCGATGCTTGAGTCTGAAAATGTTCAGCTATTTCTTCCTGAAATACTTCAGGTGGACTTACTAATAACTTAGACATAGCCTGGAAATAATTGCAAATAACAAAATTTAATTTTACAATTTTTAATTAAATCTGAACAATATTTATCTGTTATATCAACAATTTTATTAATATCAAAAAATTTGAAAATTGGTTTTAAAAATGCAGTAAAGTTAAAACTTCAGAAATGATGCACTTTTTTTAAGTTAAAGTTAAAGAAAAATTATGATATATTGTAAAAATAACTTTAATTCAAAAATTGACAACTTTATAATCACAGTAACTGTTAAATTTTATATAGTATATTCCAACATATGTGTGTGAACTTTTAATACAAAAATAAATATGATAAAAATTTACAGATGTATTGAATGAAAAATGGATCTAAATATAAGAAATCAACATTAAATATATTTTTACATGCAATAACATTGATTCACTTAAAAAAATTACATACCTTATGGTTTTAAATAAGAAACATTTGCCATATTTGTTTTCCATCATCTTTTAAAACACATTATCAATTTTAGTTTCATCATCAACAATTTCACTCTAATTAATATTCATTTATTCCACCAAAATTTTTAGGTAAATTATATTTTTTTAAATAATTTTCAAATTATATCAACTTGAATTTCATTCAATGCTTTTCTATCCATTCACATATTATTTCTAGATTGGTATAATGCATTAAGTCTCCTTCCATAGTTATTTTTTTTGGGGGGGGGGTTTAACATCCAATTTGGGTTACATTTTCTTCAAATGATTTATCATTAAAATCCTCTAAAAACTAAATTATAGGCTAAACTAATGTGGTTATTTCATCCAGAAAAATTGTCATCAATATTATATTCTTTTATCAGTGTTTTTAGTTTCAATTAGAAGAAATTAAAAAACACTTCAAATTAAAATACATCAGATTTAAAACAAATGGATGTTTTTGACAAATATTTCTTGCGTATGTTACCCTGATTTTTAAATATTTATTTTTTCATAAATGAAGGAAAAAAGCTATTGCCGAAATCTTATTTATTATCATAAAATAATTTAGTTCTTAATCTGCTAAATAAGAAATTACTAAGATGGAGTGAGATTTTTAGCAATATGTTTTAATATAAATGGTTTTTGTTCCTCAACACCAACAGCTTGATTCCATATCATAAAAAATGAATGAGTTTTCTTTTGTAGGTCAATAACATACTTTTGAAACATCACTTTACTGTTCAAATCTTTGCTAATAAGGCTAAATTATTCCATACCATAAATCAAATACACCTATTCAAATTTGCTTTAAAGTTTCCCTTTTGCTTCTTGCTTCTACATACTTTTTGCTTCTTGCTGTATTGCAAGTGTAAGATGTTACTTGTTATTTTTTAATTCATTTTGGTAGCTTTTTAGAACCCAATTTATAACACTTTCTTAGGATCGACTTAATGTATTCTAATACAAATCATATTTATCCTTTGGCATATTAATAAAATTCTGCACATTCATTACTGTCAGAAATATATTTGTACCTTAAACTGTGTTTCCCCATTTCTCAAATATTTATCTACATAGGCATTAAACACAATTCTCATCCCATTTTCTAAATTATTCACTCCCTCAAACATGTATTATTCTCATTATTTCTTGCCAATGCACTATACTTCTTGTCAATGTACTTTGCATAACATTATGAAATTCATATGAATTAATGGAATTTAAAAAAATAATTGCATCACACATATACATTAGAGATTTCTTTATAAAAAATAAGTATTTAAAAAATTATTTGAACTGCACATAACACGCTTTTTTGGATAAAATATATATTACTATCAAAAAACAACTCCAAAAATGAAAACTTGAAAAAAATCTGGGTAATTTTGGAAATTTATTAGGATCTATATATAAATTAATTTCCCTACATTTTAAAAAAATTTAACTTTAATTCATTCAGTTAAAATTTTAACATGACTTTGTAAATTATATTAACTATTATTGTAATAATTTTGGATTTAAAAAGTTCCTTACACATTAAATTAATGATAATTTAATCATTTATAATACCTGTACTAATTTCAGAACAACCATTTCATTATACATTCTACTATTCTCCATTCCTTGTTGGCTACCCTTTTGTCTCTCATAACCAGCTTCATTGTAGTAAGGTTCTGACACCAAAATTAAACCTAGAAGTTAAAAATGCGTTAAAAACATTTAATAGACCAATTAATTGCACAATTTTTAAGTTTGACATCAAAGAATATTCATTAAGAAAGAAATCGAAGAATTTCTTTTATTCAAACAATAAAGCAGTCAAAAATTATTATGCTTTGGAACACTTTTAAAATTGAGAATATGATTTTATTTTATATGTGATATGCAAAGCACATTTATCATAAACTCTCTCTCTCTCTTCAACACTGTTAAATAATAAATTCAATTCTTAATTCATTATTCATACTATTTTGCTCAGTAAAATAAATTTTATTGAAAACAGAAAGCTAAATATAATTACGCTTTAAAGCAATTTATGCACATACATTATATAGCATTGAAAGAATGACAATATAACTAAAGTTCAGAAAAAATTTAACTTTGCACATACCTTGAATCGAAACAATAACTTGCAGAAGATTAGAAGTTTCTGGGTTCCAGACTTCTGTACCCTATATGACAGATTAAAATTTTATAAATATTAGCTCATTTAAGCATAACTTTCTCCTTATAATATGTGCAAATGACAAATTTACAATAAATGTTATTAGGTTGTATACAGCACATGAAGAGTCCTAGTAAAATTAATATTATCAATTATTAGTTTAAGAGTTGATTTCAAAAATCAAATAATATGTGATAAATCAATATTATCATAAATTAAAAGTAGTTTTCCATTAAACAATCACTAAATAAGGTAAAATATTTAAAGAAAATTAACTCTTCATAAAGATTAAAGAAAATATAAATATCTTTGATGATGTGATGATAAGTAAATTCCCTAGGAGTTTGTTTTACTTTTCATTCAATAACTGTTTTCTGCACACATGGTCCAAGACCTGGAGTTCAAAGTAGATTCTGAATAATTCTAAACTTCCAAGTCTGAGGTAAGAATCAAATCAACAAATTAGATACCCTAAAAGATTGTTCCAAGACTTAATAATTTACATGTTTTGTCTTTCAGAAGATACAAGATTTAAAAGCAAGGGATTTTGAAAATATTTTAAGGAAATTAAAAGATTTATCTTTATGACTGAGAAATTCAACATCTATTTCTTTTGTTTTCAAGAATAATCAGAATAAAACTTGTAATATCATTCCTTCCAGAGATCTTTCAAATAAACTTGAATTTACTACCATTCAGTAAACAGATTATACCACATCTAATGCAACTGAAAATATTTTTCTAGCAATCTTACCTTACCACCCCAAGTTCCCAGGAGACTGACGCACACTTTGCCACCCTCGTACAAATTAGGGTTTAACCGATCAGAACAATACGAGATATAGTGACAGAGTGGGGGCACTTTTGGATAGTCGGCAGGAAACTGGAAGTCAAAGAAAAACAATCCATCTTCATAGGGAGTCCTCTTGGGACCTTTGATTAAAACAGAGTACAGATCCTGGAAGTAGAAAGTAATGCTTACATAATAATGCAACATTTTTGAATGTACACTTATTCAATGATGTAGACAACTTGATCAGTTTCAAGTGCAATAATCTTGCAACTATCAATATTACTACAAATAGCTGTTTTCTTAAAGATGAAAAGTATCATTTATGAATCCTTAACTATTACAAATTAATTTTCCAAAATGTTCAATTCTTAATTACTTTTTAAAAGAAATAATTTTTTTCAAGAGTTATAATTTTATTAACATCATTAACTTTCAACATGCATGTTAAATTCTAATTTAAAAATACCCTAATACTTAATGTTAAAGTTATCAAGAACAAAAATAATTAAATCAAGTTCAAAGACTAGTAAACATTTCTGAAACTAAAAATTTAGAAATGAAACTAAAAGTATAGTAATTTACATTTGAAATGCATAAAAAATTTTATTCACCATAAAAGACATTTATTGAAATAGAAGTGTTAGTTTCAAAACACTAGGCAACCCAGGTTTTATTATTTTTTAATTTTTATCGTAATTTAAAAAATAAAAGCTTTTGTAATGGGTGTCTTTGTACAATAAGAAAATTCCCCCATTCAATTTCTAAAGCTTTCTCATTGCTTTCTCAAATTATTCTCCAAATTCTAAATATAAAAAAACTTCAAAATATCATAAAACACACCTTATAAATCCTGCATATAATTTTATGAATAAAATGCATTAATAAAGTTTAATTACATAAAAGGCAATCAATGGAAATATTTGAATTCTAAAATAAATCAAGAATATCAGAAAAACTTCCTGAGATTAACCTTAACATTTTATCACAAAATTCTTAAAAATTATCTTCCATTTGAAGCTCCGAGCAATAGGTTTATTATAAAATCTAACCTATTTTTTTCTAATGACTAAACTATTCAACAACAAAATTGTTTGTCCATGATAAAAATAAAAACACTTACAATTCTATCTTCAAAACTTTTTACTATGATTCCTTCAGGCAATGATGATCTTAAAATTTTCATCTACATAAATAAAGTATGAATTAAAATTTTTAAAAGAAAAAAAAATTTAAGCTTATAAATAAAATAGGAACGTATTCTAACAAATTAACATTGATTAACAGTTAAACTTGCAAAAATAGAAGACATCAAGATATGCAAATATTTATTTCATAAATACCTCTTTTCTGATAATTCTAAAGAAGGCACTGGGTTCTGTAGGCTGAAATATGCTTAATTTATACTTGTGACTGTCAGGAACTGATTCCAAAATTGAAAATGTACCTATTTCAATAAATGTTAATCAAAAAATAGCTGAGTATTTTTAAATATAAAATTTTAAAAAATTAAAAAAAATGAAAAATTTTACAGACAATTTCAAAGAAAAGCATTAGTTAAAAAAAAGATATTAAACAATAACTTCATTGAATGAAACTTAAAAATATACACATAGCATTAAAGGAGAAGTATTAAAATCACCCAGAGGGTATTAAATAGTTTATACAGGGAAGCCAATAGAAGGATTTTATTTCAATAACATAATCAAAATAAATTTCAATAAAAATAAGTGAATATGTACACTTTCAAAGTTTGTAAAATGTATTGATATTGCTAATAGAACTATAGTCAGTTGTTAAGAAAATGTCGTGATTATAGTATATTCAGCAGTATTGATACATTTAACAAACCCGGATTTTCTGTAAGCACATTTTTATAAATTCTAGCGTATTCACTAATTTAAACTCAAACAGTACAAAGATAAAAATAACCAATAATGCACAGTTCAATTACTGTTCATGGATTTTTAAAGAAAAATAATATTCAGAATCACCTATAGTATTCCAAATTTAGCATTTTTGGGACTTTTCATTACTCTCACAAACTCAAAATCTATATTTGAAACTATTTAAATAGTAGAACCTGTAATATGTTTGGCCAAAATAAACATGATCAGTTCTTCACAAATGATTTTTAAATCACATTTACAACTATATTGAAATCGGAAAGACAGTTTTGTATTTTATTTTACTTGTTATTTTCATTCTTTGATCTACAGTGTATATAAATAAGTTGCAAACAATTTGACAAAATCAGCTTTTCAAATAAAAATTGTATTCAGATTAGGCATGCATGCATATATATATATATATATATATATATATATATATATATATATATATATATATACACATACACTGAAACAATATATGCAGCTTATTAAACTATAATAAAAACAAGTATCACTAAATTTTTCTTTTTGAACATAAGCTATTTTACAATATTTAGCAGACAAACTATTAAAAATAATATAATATCATTTTCTCAAATACAGTGCACTTTATTTTTATAAATATAAGAATTTTCCAACTTTTTAGTCACTTTTTACATCAATAAATGTTATTCTTCTTGAACATCAAAATTAATTTCACTGAGCAAAATAAATATTTAATCCACGAACTGAAAGCCAAAAGTTTCCACTGGTTACATATTATTGTGTCACTAAAAATAATTATGGAGTTATTTAATTACAGTAATATCTTACAATTACGTTAATGTACAGCTTCAATGAAATTTAGAATTTATAAAACCAAATCAAAATATAAATATAATAAAAAAACAAAAAAATTACAGTAATTTCATACAAATGAATAATTTAATAAAAACAATTTTTGAACAAAAAAAAAAATTAAAAAATGTTACTTCAATAACATTTCTTCAAATACTGCAGCATTAAAAATTATTTTACCTTTTAAGGAAGAACTTTCTCAAATTTTTCAAACAAATATAAACAATCTATAGTAAATGCAATAATTTCAATATGGCCAGAAAAAATATCAATGAAAAAGTGCATTATTTATAAAACAAATTACTAGATTTAAGACTAAAGACTGAATTTTTCAAAGTAATCAAAAAGGGTTAAGTTTTAATATTACTTTGAAAAATTGGAATTATTGCTGAAATAAATATTAGGATAAAAGGAAACATGCTAGTGAAAGTTCTGCTGACATTAAGAAAATATTTATAAATAAGGAAAACATTTAAAATTAATAAAAAAAAATTTATTTTTCAGTTCAGATTTCAAACTGTTGCACAAAATAAATCTGTCAGAAAAATTAATATTTCAGTTCATCTGAGAAGTTTCAAGCCCAAGATAAGATTAATAATTTGAGGTAAACTAAAACAGTGAGAAGCCATTTTACATTAAATAAATTAATAAATTAGTATTTAAAAGAAATAACAAGCATTTAAAAAAATTAGTTTATCAATTTACTTAATTACTGATAATTCAAAATAGCATCAAAATTAGATTTAAATAAAATTTTAAAAAAATAACACAAAAATTATAGTTACAACATTTCTAATGTTTTTATTCAATACTATTTTAGAAAACTATTTTACTACACAATTTAGATAAACAGACAATACACACTATTACTATTAAATACTACTTTACTATTTTAGAATATCTAAGTACATTACTTACACAACAATGAAAAAAGATATCATATTAATTGACTGGCAAATGTATATTTGATGACAACAAAAGAAACAGCTTTATTGTAAAAAAATGGCATTTTAAGAAAATATATAAATGAAAAGCTAAATACAGGGTACACAAAATGAAAAAGGTTGGTAAATAAGTTTAATTTGTCAAATTACATAAAAGTTTGTTAATATTTTAATGATACATTTCATGGAGTATCAAAAATATTTCCTTTCTTCAAGAAACACTTTCAATAACAAGTTTTTTATACATATAAATATTTAAATAAAATTACCTTGACCAGTTGTATTATCATCAGGAACCTCTTCCTCATTTGGTATGGATTCCTTCACCATGGATTCTTTCTGGTCATCTTTTAAAGTATCTCCAGATGAATCTTTTGATTCTGCATCGTTGGTTGGTGCCTTTTCATTTTGCTCAGTGTCAGCAGCAAGAAGGGCACTGGTCTCACTGCGAGGCATGCCAAAACGAAGCTCAGCATCTTCATGGGCTTTCAAGAGGCGAGATTTGAGAATCGCACACATCTGCTGGCACAGATTACGAGGCTCATTGCTGCTACCAGATGTTGGACTAACAGGTGAAAGGAGGGGCTTGCGATTAGAGTTATCCTCATTGCAGTTTGTTGGATTGAGAATAACAAGAGAGTCCCCAGCAGGAGATTCAATCAGGATATCAATATCTACTTTTGAGGAATCCAGTATAGATTCAGGAACATTTTCATCTTTAGCCTGAGCTTCATTCACGTCTGGGTTCACATCAGAGGCAGGAAACAATCTGAATATTTGATCTGCCATGTGTTGCATACTATTTACACGTCCTCGATGTTTTAAACGTTCTACTAAAGTTTGTAAATGTTTTTCATGGAAGTATGCTGTCCCCAGTAGTTGATCCAAGACTCTTTAAAAAAATTATAATGCTTTTGATATCTGAAGGAACATCTGTTAATATTAATGAAACTCAGAAACCTGATTTCAGGTTTGTGAAAGTTTAAGATACAACATTGAAAAATATTAGTTCATACAGTACATATACATTCATATTGTTTTTTGGATTTGAAAAAAATATATTACTTTATTGACTAAAAAATTAAGAATGCAAAAGAAAGTTAATTTAATTTGATCCTTTTCTAAAACTGTTAAGTATCATCTTTAAAAAATGGATTTATTTTGAAAAATAATTAAAAATTTAGTCAGGCTATAATATGTGATTATCTTTTAAAAATATTAATGAGATTTTCCACAATATATTACAATAACATAAAATAAATAATTGCAAATTTAAAATAATTTATAACAATTCATAGATTAAAATTAAAAAAACATGCCAATATACTATGTGATCTTATGCATTTTCATCAAAATTGAGTTTTTAATTTAAAAGATGAATTCTCTAGATCAAAATAAAGCCATAAGTTTTCCACAAAAATGGAAAGGTTAGAAAAGAGGAAAAAATTCTTAACTGTCTTTGAATTTCTTTTATAAAGATGAATACATTTATTTTGACATTCCAATGAAATCATTTTCATACAAGCTTATTAATGCAATAAATAAATTGCAAATCTAGTGTATTTTTATATAAAACTTTCCTCTATTTAATTGCTACTTTTGTATTAAAAAAGTGTTTATCAAATTGAAGGCAGAGAAATAAATCATTAAAAAATATAACTAAATTCTCTAAAAAATTAAAACAAAATAAAAAATATGTTTTATTTAATTGAAGAAAATAAAATTAATATAACAAACTTAATGACTTAGTAAAGCAATAAAATTATCATTTGAAATTATTCTTAAGGGAAAAAAACTGCCAGCAGCAATTTATTTCCAAACAAATAAAAACTTAAAGAAAAAATATTAGAAAGTTTTAAAAAGAAAATTGAACTACATCTAAAATATAACTTTAATGATTTTCATAGAATTAACAAGAATTAACTTGTTCGGATGAAACAAAAGTGAACAAAGTTAATTCTGAAAATATATTTATTGTGCTTTAAAAAAAAAAAAATTAAGAACTTAATTCAAGCAACTTTAAAAAGCAGTATGCAATTCTTCTTACTTGCAATGTTTATAAAGTTCCAATAATCTTCTCATGACATTACATGTTTGAAGAGTAGGGTTTTGAGTAAAAACTTCTTCTAAACGAGCCATTCCTGCTCTAAGTTTCTCAATGTTAGCCAAAAGTTTTTCTTGCATATCTTCAGTTGATTTGTCATCATCTTTTTCATCCAGCTTTAAAGAAACTTTTTCAAGCTCTTTTGAAGACTCATCTACCTCCTTATCTGTGACACTGAAACAAAATTTATGAAATAAAAACAATTAAAAATGTTTTAAACTAAATTTTAAAGGTAGAAAAATAAAGCTCATAGCAAGAATCATAAATTATATTCATAAACTATAGTCGACAAATGATCAGAAAAATAAGAAATTAATTCGAAAATAGGTGAAATTGTTTAAGTGAAGTAAAAATACCTTACATTTCAGTAAAAATAACTTTCAATGATTAAAATATTTAAAAATGAAATTTAAAATTCAAATTTAGAATATTTGAATCTTAGTGGGAAGCATATTGTGCATTTAACAGTAATAATAAAATAAAAAAGTACCATAAAAATTTTAAAAAAATTTAATACTAAATTTTATATGATCATTTTTCCATGCTAAGACAAAAAAATTATATTGGATAAAGAAAACATTACTAAAACTAAATGAATATAGTTTGCAAACAAACAGAACATTTAACTATTTAAAACAGATTATGTAAAATCCTATATAGTAATATTAATTATTAACATTGATAATCACTCAAATAGAGACATACACTTAAAACATTTCAAAAGCTATACAACACCTTATACTTTCAACAACTATATTTTAAACAATTAATATTTAATTTTCCTATGGTTGGGATAGGTCAACTCAGCCTTTCATCCCTTCAGTGAGCCAATAAACTGAGTACCAAGCATGCTTGGGAACTGAACACTGGGGGTTTCACATTAGGTGATGCACCTAATTGAAACATATGCTTTGCACCTCAGGGCCTCTCGGTCAAGGAAACAGAAATGAGCAATGTAACCCTTGGCCCACGTGGTTGGGTTTAATGACGCAAGGTCCAAAAATGGATATGCTGCGCCAAGAGTAAGGTTTTAGGAGATTTATTCATTTTCTTAATTATTATTTTTTTAAGAAACCCAAACAACATTAAAAGTTTAAAAAACAAAAAGTGCATACATATATATATTTTTAAATCAAATTATAAATCATGTAAAGAAAAAATCAAAAAAGTATATATTTAATTTTAAAATTTTTAACACAAAAAAAGCAGAAGAGTAGAGGAGAGAAGAAAAGAAAGAAGAGGACAGGTCACTGGGACACCTCAGGATTGTGACATCCCTGTTTATCTAAAGAAGGTAAACCCCATGAGGGTCCTTGGCTCACATAAGCTGTCATGCCACAAAGTTTAGTTTAATATTTAATTTTTAAAAATGTTTTTCAAAAAATTAAGAGAATGAAATTAATTATATTTGCGCAATGATAAAAATAAAGAGCACAATAAAATTCTCACCCATCATCGATTCCAAGAATAGACTTTTCAGATTCTGTTTCCCAGCTGTCTTCATCCGATAAAGAATCCTCATCTGCCCAAAGATCGTCTGAATCCTAGGAAAAATTTTTAGATCTGATTCTTTAGTCAATAATTATTTTAAAATGTTAATTCTATAGTCCTCTTGTTCAGTTACAAATATATGAAAATTTTCACAAATGATTATCTGCAAAGTAGAACAAGTTTGATTTTTTGTTACTGTAAAGATTAACCTGACAGGCTGACCATTTAAAGTTGCTTTTGAGCCAATAAAAACATTTACATTCATGAATAAAATCAAAACCATGAACTGTTGTATTTAAAGTGCTAACAGAAGAATTAGAAACAGTTTATTTATGAAATAAAAAATAATAATTCAAATAATTCTATTAAAAAATTTTGCTTTTATATTTTAGAAATGAATATGATTTTTTTTTAAGTAATGATTATGCAAATTTGAAATATCTTTCCATGAAATAATCAATTGTTTTGCATCCTACAGAAAAATAAAAATAAGGAATTTATGCAATTCTATTAGATACCTCATCATAATGTGTAAAGAGTTTTATGCAAAATAGTCTCTCTTAAATATTACTCCATTTTAATAAATAATACATATTAGAAAATTAAGTCTTGATTGAAATCCTGCTCAAATTTGTCTACAATACAAGAAAAACTTTATCTTAAAATCTTACGGAAAATTTTTAACTTTATACTTCAACTAGCATAGCTAAATGAAATATCAACAAGTGGCATATTTAGTTGGAAACTTAATATTATGGAATACATTCCTCATTGGTGTAATCACCAATATGAGACTTTTCAAACTTTTTAGAAAAGATAATTATTTTCACACCATGGGCTTCAATATCTCAAAAATTGAAAAATTTAGGAACTTTGTTAAAATATAAGATGATTTGATCAAAAAGTAAAGCATGGACTATCAAAAATATCTGCTAAGAAAACGGAAAGTTTAAGCAAATAACATTTGAAATGAATTAAGAGTGACACCAGTTTGTATAAAAGGTGACAACATAAACACTTATGTATAGTTTTAAAGTACTGAATGTGGCAATATTAGAAAGTGTCTATAATGTGACAAATTCATGCACTAGCAAGATCACATTATGCACTCTAATGCACTACTCATATAAGTTCTTGTTTAAGTAAGATATCTTGTTAGATTATATAATCAGCATTTATTTTTCTTATTAGTTTTCATTATTGCACTTTTAATTGAAAATACATTCAAATTTTTAATATGCAAATTTCAGTTTTCAATATTTTTATATGTAATGTTATATGTCATTTCTTTTAATACTATTATGAAAAAGGAAAAAAAAACATTTACATATAAGAATAATCTTAATTACAAATTAATTTTAATTGACCTATGACATGAAAACTCTAGAAGTAAATACAGCTTTATCAATTCCAAATATTTGAATGTTTATCTTTGCAAAATTGAAAAAATGATACCTAATTAAATAAGCTTAAAGTCTTAATAAGTTAGATAAATATATTTTCCACCTACATATTCTCCAACTCTATATAACTCTTGTGGATAACAAAGTGATGTCTCACCGCTCACCCATGACACTTCTACTTGACCAGAAGAATGAACATCAACTACCTGACCAGCAGTAGATGATGAGTTTAGTTTCTAAAATCATCAAAAAGGAATAAAGCCATAAATAAAGCATTACTTATAATATAGCAACATATTTAAAAAAATCTGAAATATTTTTCCAATAAATCAATTTTATTTAAGTTGAAAAAAATATAAAATTTCATAAAACAAATTTAATAACAGAATCTTTTTCTATAGTTTTTGGCAATTATATGAAAAGAGTGATTAAATCAGAATTAAAAATGGTAGGACAAAAGGAAAATGGTATGAGAAATTACAACATAAAACTGCCAAAATTAACATGTATACAAATATAAAAATATTTTTTTATAATTAAACTTAAAATATACATATAATATAGTCAAAAATACCTGATAAATGATGTTTTGTTTCATAAAAAGTAAAACAAAATTCAAATACACAAAAAGACAATGTAAATCAATCAATGTTGAACAGTTCTAAGCTTAAAAGCAAAAAAACTACAAATATAAATTCTAATCAAAATCTAAAAAATTTGAATAAAATTGAAAGAATCCTAAAATTTTACACTTTTAAAAATTGGTTAATCAAAATTTGCTTTATATGAAATTATCTTACTTCTGAATTGACAACACGTATGACGAATGCTCCTGGCCTGTATTTGAAATCTGGATGATCTTTAATATCATAAACACTAACTTCTTCCTCTGATAATACCTCAGGACTGTAAACATTAATATATTATTAAAATTAATTTGTTACTAATCAGCAAAAAACTTACAAGTCATCAAAATTGATCATTTTGGAAAATAATTATCCTATATGAGATCTTTTTTGATACAGGGATTTTTGTACACAGTAATAAAAATTTCTTGTCTGTTATACTAATAAACATCTACAAAGAATCATTTTGGTAATCAATATATTATTTCTTTCATTGCTTTATAAAAATACCATTGTTAAAGTATTTAGTGTTATATCTCAGATAGATCTTAATTTATTCTCATGAAATAATTCCTTCATTTCCTCATTCAACCTTTGAGTAGATTTTGTCCATAACATAGAACACAATATAATATAGAGTACTTTTGTTTGGAAGTAAATTTGAATAATTGTTGGGTGAGTTGTGTCAAATATGGTTTAAGATATGCATTTACATAATAGATAAAAATGAATTTAATTTAGATAGGTACAAAAATCTCGTTTCATGAGTAAACTTAAAATCAAAAAATCTTACTGGGGATTTCCACCAGCATGGTAAGTTTTCAGCCATGAAATTGAAGCGGTCCTGCCACTGTGATCCACTTGTTTTACAACACCATACTCATATGGCCTAGATTCTAAAATGTTATGACGAAAAACAAAAAGTTTTATAGTTATTACACAGATAAAATACCTTATCTACTAACCAATTACAAATTAAATGGAAATAAACAGCTTGTTCAAAACAGGAGAAAAACCACAACCAAAAGAAAATGAACATATTTTTATCATAAAAAAAATTAAATATTAAAAAAAATTTACCTTTATTATCAACAACATAATCACCCGGAAAAAACTCATGACTATCTAAATGATGAACAGGATATAAAGATGTGGACAAGATATCATGTTCTACAGTACCATCCTTGAAAAGAAAAATTTCTTAAATTACTGATAGTTAATACATGTAATTTAAAAACATATACAGGAACATGAATGGCATATTTTTAGTAAAAAGATTATAATAGTATAAAGATAATCAATATCCTTTCACCGAGTTAATAATTTTTCCTTTTTATTTTACTAATATAAAATATAATATAATAATACTAAAAGTTATATGCAACAGATCACAATAATTACCAAGTTTTCAGTTTTACAAAAAAAATTTTCAATAATTATTTCCAAATCATTCTCAATAATTATTCCTATGATTATGATTATTTTGAATGATTATTTTTAAAAATTCCTTTATTTTTCATAAAGAATAATTTGCAATATTTTTACAGCCATATTTTAATGATCATATATCAATAATACTAACATATTTAATATTTCATATTTTCAATTTCGTTATATAAAATTACAATTATAATACATAATTAATGCCAAACACATTTCTACTTGTTCTAAAAATTTCCTAATTCTTCTCTATCAACCAAAAGGACAGAATAACTCAATTTTAAATAATTTTCAAATTTCTGATTACTATTCTAGCCAATATCATTGTATATTTTGATATGAGAAAGGAATTTTAGAATCTGCATAGCTGTCAGCAGTCCTATAACCTAGCACTTAAGGTCTTAATCATAGACTTGTATATTTTATTATTCAGAATGGCAATTTGATAGCCCAAAAACATACTAGCAAGATTATGAAAATGCGAGTCATCTTGTGCTACAGCCATTGATAAAGCCTTTAGTTTTATGCATAGTAACGTAATTATGTTTGAAGTTTATACAATAGAGAATGAAGTAGACTTAATCAAATTGACTGAAAAAAAATTGAGCCTGTTTAAAACATAATGATCTACTGTCAGTAGACGAGCATCTTACTTTTCAAAACTTGGAAATAGCATTTTTTCAAAAAGAAAACAGCTTTTCTCCAGTGTCTTATTACTTTACAATATACAAAAAAAGATCTTAGCTGTTCAATGAAACAGAACATCACGTAAAACACTTTAAATCATTCCCAAACAATATATGCTTTTGTTACCTATGTCACAAAATTATCGAACTTAAAAATTTTTAATGTTTATCACTCCTGTATTGTACTTAAACATATATTATGCTTTTTAGAAACAAGCAACTACTTTTTTGCCAATTTTCTTAATTTTTAGCAGTATATATAAATATATATGCATTCACATAAGTATGTATACATATTTATATATGAAGTAAAATGTTGGTTTGATGCCATGGCACACAGTAAGCCATTTTGACTACTTAATTCAACTTAGATTTTGCAAAGTTTTACATAATTATATTTATAAAATAACATTTAAATTTTACTAATCCTAAATTTTCTCAATGCATCTAGTTTGGTATGGTTTATAAATAGTTCGAGTGTTGTTCCCCCCCCCTTTATATGAAGATTAGACTGGGAATGAATGTTGTAAGTAGATTCTGAACCACTACAAACATCCATGACCAATATCGAATTGATGGAACTGATGGCTAGAGGGCTGCTTGGTTACTAACTTGGCTCTAATCACCTAGTTCAGAAACCTTTTCCTTATAGTACTTCTGCAATAAATTTGTTTAGTAAAAATGTCTTTTTAAGCATTCGCATTTCAAACTCTTTTTAGGAGGATATATTTTTTTCTCTATGGCTAACATATTAAAGAACAGTGATAATTTATTAGTAGCTATTTATTGTTCAACTGAAAACTGAGAAAATATATTTGAAGTGCATTTTATATTTTTATATGAATTAATAATAATTACTTACAATCTCAGTCATAATTTTAAAATGAAAAATTATCCATAAATAATTCATGATAATTTAAAATTATTTGTTATTCATAGTATTAAAGTTTTTTGTTATTGCATACCAAACAAAATTTATTACAATAACTTATATTGAATGCACAGTCAACTGTTTTTCAAAAATCTATAAAAATTTTTACATCTGACAGTGACATAATTGGCAGGACCCAGAGAAGCTTTTCCCCACTAGAAATGGTAGTTAAAAATATTAAACTAACATGAAACATCAAAAACAGTGTTTAAGACAAAAACAATTAATGAACCTAATATAAAACCCATGATAACTGGAGTTACAATTTTGTTGAACAGTTCAAATATCTAGGCTCAATTATGACAAAAAATAATGATATTGAAATTAGAATTAGATGTAGCAAACAAATGTTATGGTGAATTGATAAAACACTTCAAATCAAAACAGTTAAGCATAAAAACCAAGATTAATCTTCATAAAACTTTAGTAAAACCAATAATTATGTATAGAGTTGAGTGATGGATTATGAACAAAACTGAGGAAAATAAGTTATTAATAGTTGAAAGAAAAATCTAAGAAAAATATTTGAGCATTTAAAGAAAATAAATTGGAGAATCAATTACAATAATGATACTCCAAACGTGGAAAAACAAATATCGAAAAACTATAAAGATTTTCCAATTAAGGTAGCTGGGACACATTTATAGATACAATGATTAAACAAAAGTTCCATTTCAAAAAGTTGAAGGAAAAAGGAAAAGAGCCAAACATCAAATGGATTGTTCCAAACAAATGGATTGATACTGTTTAGAAAACACTACAAAAAATTGGAGTCAACCATAGGAGATATGCAGATGATTCCCAATAATGCAGATGGAAACTTTTAGAAACAGCTTTGCCTGTAACAGACTGTAGAGTTCCAGAAGAATTTATGTTACATATCTTTAAAAAAAAATCTTGCTTGTTTGCTCTATCCTGAAATCAGTTTTTGAAGTTTTGCAGTTTTAGACAAAACATACGCATCACAATTGCTTCACAATACATTCCATTTTAAATAACACCCACACACAATGTCACAAATAAATAAAATATTTCCCACATATAAAACATTCATTAACGTCACTAAAATAATTATAGTAATAAATTTATTAGATAAATTATCAATTATGCAAAGTAATATTCAATATTTTTACAAATTTAATTCACTGCATATAATACAAAATCCACAATTCTTAAAAATATATACTTGCTCTAAAGCAGGGTTAAGCGTTAAGAGGATATCAATCAACCAGTGGATTGCCAAGCATTTTGAAAAAAAATGAAGGTGATCACAAGACAAAAAGTAAAGAGTATCTCACACCCCAGAAAAGTTTGCTTACCCCTGCTCTAAAGCTATTACTAAAACCAATATATATTAGAAAAAACTAACTGGAGAAAATATTAGCATAGTTTTAGTAAAATATTACTAAAATTTTTGATAAGCTGAACTTAAAAATTAATCAACATACTTGCCACACAACGTCTGCTTTGGTTTCAGTAATTAAGGCTTCTGTGACTAGTTTTTCTCCAGGTTTAAGGGGCAATGCATCTTTCATAACATGTCGCATGGCACGCCTACGAACACTCTTTATTTTCTTCTTCATCTTTGTTGCATAATGAGGTCCTTTTTTACTTTTTTTGTGGGAATCTGACAAAGTAAATAAAGTATTTTCAACTTTTAAGGTCAGTTTATAGAAAATTTAGAAATGAAACAGTTATTGACATAAACTGATGTATTGGACATTTTAAATAAAACATATTATAGAAAGAAATTGGGTATTTATATTGATGACAAAACTTTATTTATAGATAAATTTTGTACCTTTTAGAAATTATTTCCAAAGAGCATTAACAGATAAATTAAATTTGGTAAACTATTTTTGCAGAAAAGCAATTTACAGCAAAATTTTACAGCTTCAAAAATATATTTAAAAAAATATCTGAAAATTACTAAATATTTTATAATGTTAATATCTAAATCATGTTGCTCAGAAAATAATTTTAAATATATAACAATACTTTTCATTAGGAAAAGATGAAAGCATGATAGCAAGAATTTGAAATTTAACAGAAAGAAACACATTTCATATTAAAAAATTATACATTTTAAAATGTTTACTGATGCGTATTCATATTTAATAAAATGTAACATCCTGATAGAGGCATTCAATTAATAGTAAACCTACTTTGATATTATTTAGGTATATTTAACTGATGAAGAATATTTATAAGTTTTGAATCAATGTTTAAACATCATACTTTGCTAATTAACATGTGCAGAGAATTAAATAGAAAACAAATTAAAGTATAATAATTGCTTAAAAATAAATATTTTAAAATTAAAGACCTTAAAAATTTTTTATATACAATTTAAGACAATTTAAATTGAAAAATATAAAAACACTGAAGAGAAGAAATAGTTTTTATTACATCACTGAAAATAATTATTTTTTAATAAAAAGCACCCATCTATAACCTATTTTAATAGTAACTGAAAAAATTTACCCTAGAAGTTTTGTAATCAAAATAAAATTAGTTTTATTATTTTATTAACATTAAAATAATATCTAATAGGTTGGAAGTATTTTCAGGAAACCTAAACCTACATAACAAAAATTTGTCCAATACTGTAATGATGGCTTCTATCAATAAACAGTTTGCTAATCATTGTATGTTTTTGGAAGTTTCCTAGCTAATTAATCAAATTTAATTATTTTAATCAATAAAAGTAATAGTTGATAAATAATAAAGAATAAAAATTAGTTCAAGTAATTAGAGCAGATACAAGATGAAGTAATTAATGGAAAGGATTTAATTTTGACAGGCAATAAAAGCTGTATTTTCTTTACAACAAAGATTTATAAGTGCCTTACACTTATGACAGACCTAAATTACCTCTGGAATTGCATCTTTTAGTGCTTTTTTTAAAAGTTTATTAATTATGCAAATAAAAACTCAAAAAATTTAATAGTAAATTTTTTTATAACAAAAATGGAAAAATCTGATCTTTAAAATGATTTTTAATAGACTCTTTAATTGCTGAATATTTTTATCATATACAGTATGAGAACATTTTGATAACTTGCTTCCAAACCATCAGACCTCAACATCAAATGCTTAAAAACATTTTATAAGTTTTATTAAAATTAAATTTTGCCAAATTTTCACTTGAGAGTAAAAAACAACTTTAATTAATTGCTATTTTCTCTAATTTGTCAACTTATACCAACAACAGAAATAATTACAAAGCTTTAGCTTGCTCATATACAAATAATATACCTACAAATTACAATATGTTAAATACTATAGACATTTTCAAATTAAAATTTATTCATCATAAAAGATTACAAAGTTTTTCATCATAAGAAATTTCTCAGAAGTTAATATTTCATTCAAAGTTGCCAGTTTTGGGAACAGAAAAATTTCTTATACATCTAAAAATGTTATATTTAAGCTAATTTTTCCAGTCAAAATTAAAAACAGGAGTATTTATTAAGTAATTTAAATAATTAGAGAATGTTTAAATTACTCTTATTCAGTTTCTAGTATTACTAACCAATTGGGGTATTGGGATGAGTAACTGCAGTCGCTATGATTCGAGCTATAGAAGCACTAAGGATATGAGTGACTAAATCAGGAGACAAAGAAACTGAAAATGATGTAGTTAGAAATAAATTGATTTACAGTAAAAAATCAATCACAAAAATAAGTTACAACTGATAACAAAAGCAAATCAAAAATGAAATGCAAATCATTACAATAGAAGTTTCGAAAGAAACAAAGTTAAAAAAATTAAAAGAGAATAGATTTATTAAAATTTATTCCAATGATTCAAATTACAATTTGATAATTACATTAATGGTTTTTAAACCAAGATATAAGGCAAAGTAAATTTTTTGAAACAAAATATAAAATCAAATAACAAAATATAAAATGCAATTGTAATGACTAATTAACACAATTATTCTTCGTCATTAAATATTAAAAATAATCACCAATCTGCTTATGATTAACATACAATTATAAGCAAACGTTTTATAACATAAAAATTGTAACTCAAAGATTTTTAAAACTGAAAGCAAAAATTGTTACTTATTTTTATATACACTTTTCTCAATTCTAGCAAAAGAAAAACCTCTACCTATCTGGAAAGAACTTACTAGTAATATTTTCAACTGAAGATGCAGTTGAATGACTAGTAAGGGATGAGGCATCAGATGAACAACCACTTTCCTCATCATCAATATCTTCAAAATCAGAATTATTGTCATCATTTTCAATTAATACAGCACACGTTTCAGTATCATTATTTTGAACACAATTGGAAGTATTCTTTTTGGCACTTTTTTTCTTAAAGAATGGAGAATCTAGGTTGTCAGAATTTAACCGATTTGCCATACGGTTCTTCCACTCATGGAGGGAAATAGCTTCATAAGAATCTTTCATTATTAGATAATTTCTATCACCAATTTGAAGAGTACAAGGTTCAAAAATATTCATCATCTTAACTCTGAAGAAAAGAAAAGAATTTTATGCATGTATACAGTAAATTATAAACTAAGAATAAATTTATCATACTAATATAGATGTAGCATTTTAAACAGTATAATTGATATCACAAATATAAAATAACTTCAGAATAATGAAATTTTAACTAAGAATATTTTTAAGCATATATAAATACACAAACAATTTATCATATAAATTACAAAATATTATTTAATTGAAATACTATAAAATAAATATGCCTTATTTCTTCTGAAGTTTTTAAATGAAATATACAATGTTTATATGATTAAAATATAAACTAGAGAAATTCAGAAAATAAAAAGGATCCAAGTCAACATCCACATAATGAAAAAACATTGTTTAACAAAATTAGCACACTTAATTTATAATTTAGAGGTGGTGCAAAATGTTTTCCCAGAATTTACCATCGATTAAAAGCATTTTTTTTATTTACTAAAAACTTAATGTAATTTGATAGAAGAAACTTCAATATGTACTTGAGAACGAATTGTGCTAGCTGGTTGAGTACTTTAAATAAAAATATGGTGAAACATTTTCAACACATAATTACAAGGAAAAAAATGCAATATTTTTTAAAATTTGGCAATATGCAATATCTCATAAACACAAAAGAAAGCATGCATAATAATTTAGAATACTACTGAAGATTCCATACATAACATTAATGTTTTTTAAATCAGTTTTAATTTGGATTATGTACTGTTTTGAATGATGTGTCCTTTTTAAATTGAATTTAAAAATTTATGACATCCATTGATTGAACAGAAAATTTTTTAATAAAATAAGTTTGTTAGTCAATGGTCAATTGTGCACTACAGCTCTAATTGGACTGGGATATACAATTTAAAATGGAATTTGAATCACTTCAAATATTTAAGCTCAAGGTTGGAAATTAAATCCAACAATCGTTGAAGAGAAGGACAGAGTGCTAACCATTTGGTTGCCAGCTCAGTGATAACATAAAATTCAAACCACTACAAATGCATAAGCCAATTGTCAGGGTAAGGAGAATCAAATGTCAAAATTTTATCAGAATTCCTGATCAATAGCATATTTAGTTGTGACTGGCAGATTAAAATATTGTCTCTATTTGAAAGTGGTGTAATTTGAGTAATCTTAGTAGGAATCAACAATGACTAAATGATTTCATTAAGTTAAAACAGTTAACAAAAATCATTATATGTTCACCATTAATTGCAAAAGATTTGCCAAGCTACATTTTTATTCAAAGAACAATGGATTGATCCCTTTTTAAATCAGATAGATCCACTTATATTTCCAAAAAGAATTATAAAATGTTTTATAATGAACTATGTTAATCATTAAAAGTCATGAATTGCCCAATGTAGTTGTTCTACTTCAAATGAAATAAAAAAGTATAATTAGATTATTTTCCAAACATAGTATCTTAATATCAAATGCAAGTGTATTTTGCTGTTTTTGCCTGCATTTTAAATATATATGCATTTAAATAATTAAGAACTCCTTACTCCATTTAGTCTAATTTTTCAAACTGTTTCTGAAAGATAAGACAGAGATTGAACAAGACACCAAAACCGAAACTGATGCAGACTTTTATTCTTTTTGTTAGATTAATTGGGAAACACATAGAAATTCTTCTCATCAATGAAAGAATAAAATAAAAAAATTTCAAATCGTCAAATAATCTTGATTTCATGTGATGCAGATCAACATGATAACATATGAATAGTAAAAAAGTTTCAAGATACAGAGAATTTTATTTTTTATGTTTCCGTGTTATTTTTGGTTTCATTCATTAATGCTTTTTTATGAAATACAAATTCTAAAAATCAAATGATAAATTATTCAATATATTTGAAATTTACAGCTTTTGTCATTTTCTGAAATTAGCTGCATTAATGTACTGCTCCCAAAATATAAAATTAACTTCCCTTCTAGAATCTTACATCAATTCATTAGTATCTTTAATTTTATTGCATGAGAGAGAGAAGTTTTATAAAAATTATCTTTAATAATTTAAATATAATGCAGTGAAAATGAAACTAAGAAATATCTTTTAAATGCCCTATTTCCTTCTCAAGACCTTATTCTGTAACCTAAATTGAAAGAAGAATATTAACAGGTTGCACATTTGATGTACATATGGAATCTAAATTCTTTAGATTGATAGAATCACACACGAGAAAGCTACTGCTTTACCTAGTAAATACTAAAAATAATTTAATCCAAAATGTAAGGTACAGGGCTAACAGAAGGATGGCACCTGGATATAGCCACATGAATGGTCTTGAAATACCAGGCAAATCCACATTAGTTGTCTTCCTCCTATTTTAATGATGCAGATGATTGTTAAACTTTTCCCAGTTTAATCCAAGTTATTCCCCAGTCAATCTATGCAAAATTCAAATCAAAATAATAATAAAGAATAACTCCTGCTGCATACCAATTTGCCAATGAGATGATTCCTAAAAAAATTAAAAAGAAAAAAAGATTACAGCTATGTAGCAGGATATTCAAAGCCTCAAAAATGTAGAAACAAACAAAAGGAGCAGGTTGGGAAAAAGAAGGGGAACCAAAAGATTAGGGTTTTAACTTCATTTCCCAATAGCACTGCTACCAAGAAACGTGAAAAGACAATCCAGGTGGTCCTTTAACAAGGCTCTTAATAATCAAAACAGCCATAGTAAAAGATGGATTACTATCCATCAAATTCATTATGGAAGATTATCTCCATACAATAACTGGAGATCCTATCAAATGAGATCTCACATATGGAAATTATTTTCCAAAGATGTTAACTCTAGTTTAACACATTAATTCCAACTATGATTCCTAGTGCTTTACAAAGTTTACTTTGTAAATTATGTTCAGCATTTGAAGTTGTTTATTGATCATTTACAACATGCCATTCAGGTTAAATTTCCTCACGAGGAAACAGAATTAAGTTTTCCAGTAATGAAAATTACACTTATACTGGTACACTGAAGGCTTAGTATATTTCTATACAGGAACTAGTATTGGACATGTAACTGATTGTAAACAGTTGTCTTTCATTTTGGGCAAATATACAATTCTAAATAAATTTTTTCTATTTATATTTTATAAAGAAATAACAATTTTTTAAAAATAAATCAGACCTTAATCAAATATTTATATTTTAAGAACTGTTTTACTAGCACCTACGAATTCATAAAAAATGAATGTGTACCATATAACAAATTTGCAAAGAATAATACCATTCCATTTTCAAAGCCAGCTATACCCAAGTTTCCTTTCCTGTTCCCTTATACTAAGTTTCGCATTTACATGTATTTCCAACTCCCAAAAATAAATTTCTTCCTCAAGATTAACAAATTTGTTTTTGTCAAGTAATTTAAAAATTGATTTTCTATATACCACAAATATTCCTGCACTCCATGATAAGAGTAGGCTTTTAAGCTAGTCTTTTTGTAAATCCATTATTTTTTAACTTTCATGATAGCATTTAAGTCTTTTTTTGATATTTTCTAACTTTATTGCACATTTCTGTGTTTTACAATACACCAATTATGGTAAGTAAAGCAAATAGATATGGTGAATCACACAACAAAAGGAAGATTTTGCTCAATTAAAACTGTAAAAGTTTCCGCAAATTTTTTGCCACTCAACACAAAAATTCACAACTTTACTAGAATCTTTTGATCAATGCACTGTATTCTCTAGACCAAAAATCCCAAATAAGTCCAAGTGAAGCCATCAATTACAACTTAAAAAAGATCTATAATATTTTAGATGCCATTTACAAGTTTTTGATAAATTTTAAAAAAAATATTACAAAATTTAAACAAACTTAATTAAACCATTTTTTTCTGGCTCATTTTCTTAGTAAAATTTTTTTAGCACTTAGTATCTACATTTGCTGTATATTATGGAGGAAAATATGAGGGGGTACATTAAAAATAGCATTACTTTTATTGAAGATTATACAGCTTATTGGTACAGGAGATTTGTTGAGAAAATAAATAAAAAGAAATATCTGGTTTTGATTTGGGTAAGTGCAATATTAAAGCAAAAAATTATCACCAGTAACTTATATTAATAACTTATAACAAAAAATTTTATTCACTCTAAAAACCTTTTATTAAACATAAATTAAGTACTTCAATACTTACGATTTAAGATCTTCGCCAGTTACTTGGTATTTTGGCTGCTCGGAAGCTTGGTTTCGAAAATTTTCTTCACTATAAGCTTTACAAATCCACTGTACACCAAGAGAGACTATTTTTACCTAAAATATATAAGACAACTTCTTAGGTAAAAAAATGATTTAAATTTTTTTGTTCAAATTTTAAATAAAAAGCTTAAAAAAATAGTTAAAATATTGAAAAAAGTAAATGTTTTTAAATAAAAATTAATATAAATTTTCATTATTTTAATTTTACATAATGTATTATAAATCAAAAAAATGCATAGGCTCTACTAAAAATTTTGAAAGTTTCTTTATTCAGCAAATGCAATATTATACACTTTGCAAGCAAATAATTCTTTAAAAATTTTTAAAAACATTTTTAGAACAAGACTTGCCTTTTTTCTTTTTCTACAAAAATTATTAGTAAATAAATTAAGAAAATAATGATTGGTTAGGGATGGTTGAAAAGTAATGATTTAAATAGAATATAGTGGACTGATTAAATTTCCATCAAAAGTGCAACAGAAATAAATATAGAAACAAATTGCTAGCAACAAATATTAGCGTTAACTAGATTTGTAAAAAAAAAGCCATTTTAAGTTTAACTAAAAATATAATTAAAAACAAGTTTTCTTAATTGTAGAAAAATGTTTCATTTTTTGAAATTGTAAAAGAAATATTTCTTAAACATTAAAGATCTCCATTTTGAGTTTTTATACCTCAGTAACAAAGAACGGAATTTATATTTTTTATAGACTTCATTTGTAAGCATTAAAATTAAGGACATTTAAAACATTTGGAAAAATACAACAGAAACACAAATGGAGAAATTACACAAACTAATTTTCATGTTTTTACTTACATCTTCTACGGTAGCTCTGATACTTTTGCTTGGACAGTGGAGAATATCACTAATAGGTTTATTTAAAACTAGCCATTTTACATGTTGAAAGCAAAAGGTTGGACCCCATAATTGTTGACCAGGATAAAAACTATACTTTTTGAATTCAGATGTCTGAAAATAGTGACACATTAATTTAAATAAATAAAATATATGTAATTACTATTAACTTAAAATGGAAATTTCATGTCAACATTTGCAATTGTATTGCAGAAGAAGATCATGGATTATAATTTGCTCTAAATATTAGTCAATAATAATAATATATTTAGAAATAATGTTAATAAAATATAATACAAAAATTGATAATCATAATAAATCATCTCCATTTACGACAATATTATGGACATAAAATGTATTTGTTTTAAACTGGGATTTTGCCAATTTTTTTGTTTTTACATTAAATATATATATATGACATCGATATTTGATATTCTTCAACTTTTATACAACTTTAGACACCATGGAAAACTTTTTCAAAACATGTTTTGGAAGTTATTTGTCTAATATTTCTTCAAAATCAATAAATTTTGATTGGGCATTCAGAGGTAATGGAATGATTCACTTTATGAATGCTAACATATGCATAAATGTTAACATATTTGCATATATATATAAATAACTAACTTGAACAAAAAATTAACACACAGTAGTCTAGTACAAACAACTCCTAACTAGGACATATTAATTCTTTTGCTATGCCATAAACCTTTCAGGTGCACTACACTTTAAAGCTGAAATATTAACAAAAAAATTTGTAGGTTGTCTATTTAGGCCTATATGAGTATACAGTGAAAATTTGGTAAAGATTGCATGAAACATTTCGATTTTGTGGGTGTTCCATCACATGGAACACTGTGTTGCAAAGGTCGTAAAAATCAAGCATTACAGTAAAGCCTATATACGCATAAATGTTTTTGCATATGAATGAAAAAACAATGCATTACACCTACGTAGCAGATTTAGTATGGTCCAGGGTACATCAGAAGAAGGCCTGCTACTCTACACCATAAAAAAATATAAAATAAAGATTTCTGTACATTTTTTAGTTATCCAAGTAAAGTTTTGGGGCAGCATAGAGAAGCCTGGTTGAGGTAAATCATTGCCATCATTTTCACTGGCATCCGACAGAACAATATCAGACTGAGACTGATCAAGTGGTTTAGGAACATATTTCTCTTTATCACTATTACTATCCATATGTTCTGATTCACTAACAGAGGGCAATTTTTGAAGCATTTTCAGGACTAAGATCTCTACATGCCATTTATTTGCAATTAACAAATTAAAAAAATTAACTGGAAATTAAAATTATATTCGCAAAAAGTAAATTAAAAATATAAAAATTAAAAAAAAATACATACACAATATTATAAAACAAATAGCAGCGAAAAGAAAAAAAGAGCATAAAAATAATGCTTCTCTAACTAGAGAGGATTCGAACTGATATAATCCTACACCATACTGAAGCTTCCCAATTCAAGAGGCCAATAAGGGTGTAGAAATATTATCCATAAGTAATCCTTCCTTGTACATTCCTAAACATTAGTTTATTACACCCCAATAGAGAGAAAAACAGTAAAAAATAAACACAGCTGTTTCCCTCAGCATTGAGTTCAAGGCTAATTGCGCTCTATATCTTGTAAAGGAAAAGTGTCATTGCGGCACAGTGTTCCAGGTGATGGAACCCCTTGTTTTATCAGATAATTCTGCATATACTTTATGCATAAAAAATTTAAAGTAATATAGAATCAATAGTTCAAGGTACAGGCAACAAAATAACATAGAAATTTTTTTTCAAACAGTTATTTTTGTATAAGAAAAAATATTCGGAAATATTCCTTCAAAATAAAGAAATTTAAATAATCTGCTATAATTGAAAATTATTGATCGTCTTATAAAGTGCTGCCATCTATTATCTAAAAAGAGAGTTTAAGGAACATTTTAAGCCAAATTTCATATTTTTATCATAAAATGCAACAATTTGGTAACAATTTTAAGTTTGGTGTTCTATCACCTAGAACACTGAACCGAAAAGGGTTAAGACCAAGACCTTGTTAGCAAAAGTAATAATGAGAGGTTATTCCTCCTAATTATATAAATTTAGATTTACACTAGTTTTAGAAATACTCATTATCTATACTTGTTAAATGGTAATTTTTTTTTTTTGCCCCTTAAAACATTTTTATTCTTTTATACACCTTTTTTGGAAGTCTTAAATGACAACTCTCCTCGCTAGCACATCATACAAACATATTGTAGTTTTAAATGGCACTCAAATGTTTGTTTTGCAATTAGACAGCAAGTGAGATAGCTACAGCTTTGGGCAAAAGGGTATATTCTACTACATCCAATCGATAATAATGGGTTCATGACAGGGATGTGTCTTTGTGGCTGCATAATAACTAATTTGGAAGATTACATTATTAAGCATTCTAAATGTGTTCCAAGGACATGTTATAAAGTTACAAACTACTAATAATTAAACAGTTATGCATTTTGAATTTGAAGCAACAAGTACATTATTTTGATTTGAAATTATAAATCATTGGTGAGGATTTATAAGAGTATAATAATAATTTTTTAAAGTATCTAAAATAGTTTAGAATCCATTTTGAAAATTCAATTCAAATTCATACTTATTAAACAATTAATCTGAAATTTCTTTCATGAAAATAATGCATATTTGAAAACTTAAGTGAATTTTATCAATTATTTCCAACATTGATATTTTTTTTTTTTTACCAATTCCCCTGCGTTCATTTTTATTTTTTTATTCTGATGAACAAATAATAAGTTTTAAAGACAAATAATAACTTTCTTTCAAGAAATAAAGGGGTAAAATGTTCAGGGTAGAAATACTTTTATTTGAAACGATGCACAATACAAATAAGCACAAAAATGTATTATATTTAGATTTGGAGAGTTGGGTCATTAATTATTAAAGTTTACAAATTTTTGAGCCATTCACAACAAGAAATTTGTGAGAAACATCAAGTCAACATTTAATGAGCTCCATTTAATGCTTCACAGCAGTAAAGGGGCTCATTGAATGTTAGAAGAAAGGTGCTATAAAGTCTCATTTAAGATTATATTATAAATAAAACATCCTTCTTAAAGTTGTTAATAAATTAAAGTTTATATGAATACTCAATTTAAGAATAATTGTGTAAATAATAAGATATCGAAAGAATTTTCTATGTTAATATTCAATATTAAATACTTGGTTTCTAATTAATCATTCTTGCTCAAACTTTAATAGAATAAGTCAATCCACAAAAAAAGAAGAAATTTTAATTTTATTAACATATAAAAGTTGATGGAATCAATATTTAAGCTGTATAACATCATGCTTACTCTCTCTCTTCGATCAAGAACATCATCCATGTCATAAGCATCAATATCAGACATAATACACCTAAGAAAAGATGAATATTGAGAACTACTGTAAGATACACATTTAAAATTAAATATTTCATACATAATGTCTACATTAATTATGAGCAATATGTGCAAAAATTCTATTAACTTCAAACTAATATTTAAAATCAATCACTT
This sequence comes from Latrodectus hesperus, assembly GCA_037975125.1. Classification (NCBI taxonomy): domain Eukaryota; kingdom Metazoa; phylum Arthropoda; class Arachnida; order Araneae; family Theridiidae; genus Latrodectus; species Latrodectus hesperus. Next base: position 6,920,206 of record CM075860.1, on the reverse strand, counting down.
TATTTACAATAATTTTTTTTTTAAATAAATTTTTATAATAGTTCAAATTGAAATGTAATGCATAGTAATTTAATAGCTTGAATCTGAAATGAGATATATAAGTTGGAAGATAAAAATGTTAACTTTGTTAAAATTTTCAAATTCAAAGAAAAATTTAATTTGAATATTTTGTACTAATAAGGCATTTTTCAATGACATTCTCTCACTTATAACAATTAAGCCTTAAAAAAGCTTCATTTAAGCTGATTAATATTATGTGAACTCAGCAAGCAAATACCTACATTATTAGCTATAATGTTGTGGTGAATAAAAAGAGCAGTAACGTTTTTTTAACATGTTGGGATACATTTAAACACTCAAAACTGTTGGTAATCTTTAAGACTTTTTGAAAAAAAATTAAAAAAATATGAATTCATAAAATTTTACATAAAAAGTTAAAGTAAATATTTAGTAGATTGCTTAGATTGATAAAAGTAGTAGATTGTTTGAAAGGAAAATTTATATTTTCCTAAATTATTATTGCAAGTTAAAAACCATGTAACAAATTAAGGTTTAGTATTTTATTTTTAAAAGATGATTTTTTTTATATAATCAAGCAGTTAATATATAAAAATAAAACATGTTTCCATATTTTTCTATTCTTATGTTACTTAACATTCACACATAATATTTTTCAAGCTTTTCTAACTTCATTGATTTAATTGTGATAAGAAAGATTATATATAATTCTTTATAAATATAAATTAAGAACAATATTTTTATTTATTAAATAAAATTATATAGTTACAACAATTAAATAGATATTTATAGTTATTAAGAATTATAATTACTTTTATTAAATTTTCAATATAAATTTTGAAAATCAACTCTTATTGCAGATTTTTCATTATATACTGATTGATAGTAGCCAATAAAATACATATTTATACTTTAAGACATATGGTAGGCACAATTGTTAATGCTTTGTTTATTTGACAGAATTTTAAGTTAAAAATTATTGATAGCTTTCTAAAAAACAATATAATTTTATTAGTTTAATTTTCTATTGAAAATGCTACAACTTTTACATGATGGAAAAATACTTATATTTGGCACCACATAATGGACGGCCAAACAAATGAAAGTGGTTGTAAGGTATTTGTATAGAGTACTAGGAAGGAATACATAAAACTGACAAACACTCATTTTAGCAGGATGTGCTTTACACATCCTGCTACACTGAACACAAAATGATACCCAATGTTCTGTACACTGGCATTCAGTCTCTTTCCTTACAAGCTTCCTCTAGAGTTTATTTCACATAATCATAAAACACAATGTTTCATTGGATTTGATTTTCTTTTCCAGTGGCAAAAATAACTGGAAAAATGTTAAGGTTAACCTGATTAGTGAAAGACTAGTGTCTTCCTCATGTAGCAGAAAACTAATTGTTATGACTTTCTGAGTTTATATTTCAAGTTCCATTCTGAATTCTTTAAGGGGTGATGAACCTGATTTACAGTATAAAGTGCAGAAATTCCATAAAGCCAAATACAATATAAATGGAAAAATTTTGTAATATTTTTTCCCTCTTTTTCTTGGTAAAAATAAAAAAATAAATGCTGGTCAATTTTATCTAATCTCATTTTACCATTGTAGGCTATTAAACATTTAGCAATTGGCTTTGTCTCTCCCTATTTATTTGTCACATCCTGCATTTCAATAGTATATATAGTAGAAATTAGACTAACATCCTTCTTACCTTTCTACTTCAATAGTTACTTTCATTTTGATACCAAATGTTCTCCTTTAATTTCTTGCATTTATAACTCTAATGGTAAAACTTTTCCATTCAATTGGAGTGTTCAACACACATCAGTCTCTTTTAACTAATGCATTAGTCAAATCTGGCTAGTATTATAAATTGTCCATGTCAGACACTAGCTCTTATCCAGTAGTTGTTTTGCATGAGTCATCAAAACTCAGGCTGACATCGGAAGATCAAATGAATTATCAAAACAATGTTCCATTGTATTATGTCATATGTGGAATGAAAATGCCACATACTCTATGGCATTTCACACACTCTCAGATTCAAACAAGAAACTCTCTTTCTTCAAAATTACACTCTCTACAAAAAGGTGTACTCCACCCATTTAAGTTTGCCTTTATAAAGATGTAAAATTTTTATACATTTTTATATAGAAGATATTCATTTTTTACAAACACATAGAGACTGGTAAAAGTTCTTAAAATCAAAAGTTCATAAAATTAAAAATTGCCAGGTACTAAAGTTATTTTTTACCATATTGTTTTCTTTTTATAAATAAAATACAATAAGAAAAATTTACTTAATATGCATTATATAAGAGACACAAAATAAAATTCACAATTAAAAACAATTCTTACTTTTATTGTACTAAGGTAAAATCAGTTAAAGTAATTACTATTTCAAAACTGCATTTTTAAAAGCACATTTTTTCAAATTTAGTAGTTACTTTTTTGTAACATTACTCCAAGCATACATTGACAAGAACAATGAGCCTGGAATGTCAATTTCATAAGCCGATTTACAAACATGATACCAAAGAAAAAGTATCCTATGATATTTTCATTTGAAGCAATTTATTAAATTCAAATGCAAACAAAATGAGTTAGATTAGTAAGAGAAGTTCCACTCAAATTGTTTTTCCAGAAGGACATTTATAAATAGCTCAAATGTATTGACTTGAATCAGACAAGGATTCATAAAGAATATTTTTGCTTAATCTAAATTCTAAGCAACTTTAATTTTAGAATTGCAACAAATTTTTACTCAATATACTGATTAATACTTGCAGTTATTCGCTATTCAAAAATTCTTCAAATATTGATCCAAATTTCTTAACCATAAAAATAATGAATAAAAGATCAGCCTTATAATATTATAAAGCAAACATATATTATTTCAATTCATAATACAATATGTCAAAATATAAACAGCATATGAATAACTAAAAAATGATCATATTATACAAAATTATGATCCCCTTAGTGATATAAATTGTTTCATATTTCAAATCTATTTTCTCATCACATAATTAAAAGGAATATATAATTAATTTTAACAAATAACTTCTTATGATTCTTATAAACTTATTTTTATAATTATTTTAATAACTTTTTTTTTGGATTTTTACTATTACAAAAAAATATCTATAAAGAATTCAAAGCTTTCCCTCCTCTAAAAATTATTAAAAGAATAACAATAAGTAATGACTGAAAAATTTAGAAAAGCAATAAAAATATCGGATCATCCATAAAAAGCAAAAGAATCCACATGTAATTAATTAGCCCAATATATAATCCTTGATAATTGTAATAATGTGAATTGCATCAAATCATAAAAGTGCAGGTTAAAAAGTTTCTATACTTGGAATTGATGTCAATTATTTTCCCCATAAACTATTATTTTAATTTCAAGTTTTTTACTTGGATAAGAATAATAACTTCTTTAATAATTTAAAAGTTTATTATCTTGCACTATAATTATCCAAATTAGTGATAATATTATATTAATTGTTTATTAAATGCAGTTTAAAAATTCAGTAAAATCCAATGATTTTTTCATTTTAAAGAAAGTAACATCATAAATCAAAGTGAATTTAGAAAAAACTTTTTTTATTAAAAAAGCCTGTATTGTTAATACATACTTAGAGCCATCACTGCAACGTAATGTTATTTCAGTTTTCATGGTTTTTACCATTCCAACCCAAGAATCTTTAAATACTGCAACATCTGTACAAAATTCCTGATAACAAAAGCAATCCAATGTATAAATTTATATTTATAAAAAAAGCTGTTTTCAATTTTAGAAAGTATGTTAAATATGGCAGAAAAACAATATAAAAAGTCATTCTGAAATTTAAGATACACACAAAAGAAATATGATATGAAAATTAAATTAGACTTAAAAATATGAACCATTTTATATTAGCAGATAATTTTTATATTGGCCAACAGCTAGCTTACAGTAGAATAAATTTTAGAGAAAAGAAAAAATGAAATTAATCCAAGAATATTATTGTACTATGACTTTCAATAATTTTAGGATTAAATCAAAAATGTGTTCAATCGTTACAATTAACAATTGGAAATGAGTATCTTATACTACTGTATTCAAATGACTTAGAATATTTCGTAGGAGATAGCAGCGCTCTTCAAGATGATAAATACACAAGCCTAAATTGAACTGTAACCTTGGATGTGTTTTTTTTATAGAAACTGTTTATTCATGAATTGATTAATACAAGATGCTAAAGAAATTTAACACTATATACAACATCATACATAAAACTATTAATAAATTAAATATGGTAAAAATAGTTGGCTGTTTAACTCCTAATAATTTAAGTAAGTATCAAAAAAAGGAGTATATCAGGCCACTATTAACGTAGTTGTTTATTCTGTTAAGAATAAACAACTACATAAATAGTCACCAATGCATAATTTTTAAACTCTTAACTGGTGGTGAAATGTATGTAACAATTTTTGCTGTTACATGTCAAGAAGTTCTTTGACCCACAATAATGAGAAGATAATGTGTCATGAAAAATGTAATATGTTATTTTCTTCAAAAGTGCAGGGCTTGTAAATGTCATCACAAGCTTAGAAAGACTGAAAACAATCACAGCTAAAAGGTGCCCCACTAGATATCAACCAAAAATTTTTAAGAAATGAATGCTAAACTCATGCTGCAAATAAAAATGCATCTTTCAACATGAAAAGATTGACATAGTTGAGTCCATTAAGAAAAACATATCGAAGTGATTCAATAAAAATTCACTTTATTCATATAAACCTAGCTATGTATGAGTTTTTGTTACCTTTTAAACCTGATCTAAAGAAAGAATTTACATGGACATTGTAACCATACTGACAACTAGATTCAGGGCTTATTAAATACATTTTTTCATTGATTTGAAGAAATGAACAGCTTGAGGTATTCAATATTTGGAAAATTTGTCTGCAGAAGCTTAATGATATTGGAGAAGGTTTCTTTAAAATATTTATAAAATTGCCTAAATATATAACTGAAAACTTAGATGTACTTAAAAAAATCTTTGTATAAAAGAATGCACACATTTTATTTAATCATTAAATTTAAATGAAACAATAGATTTTATCACTTTATACATTTGTTAGCATTTTTTAATAAAAAATCCAATTAACAAAATAAAATTTTAGGTTAAAAAATTGCATGCACTTAATTTAATTAAGGGTTCTAACTGTTAGAAAATACATCAATATTAATGAAATTTTAAGCAAAATAACTATGGTTACATTCTCACATTCTAAACCATAGGTTCCCATCGTAAGTGATAACACTCCCTAGTGGGTGTTTGAGGCCTTCAGGGGGCAGTAAAACAGAGAAAAATTAGAGGGTATTGATATGGAATGGTAGGACATGAGAAGACTAACCAAATATAATTTAAAAAATACTTTTAAATCACTGTTAATTCATTTCTATCATGTGTGCAAAAATTCACATATTTCAATGAATGAAATTATATATGAAATTTCACTGTTGAGAGAAAGATATCTCTCTAGCATATACAACAATTTGGTGCAATACATTCCTTGTGGCAACCCTAAAGATAGCCTATTCTCTCTCACAGAAAATTGTTGACTCATTCTCACTCTCTCTATCGTACATCGCAGCACACACTGCATACGATGAAAACCACCAAATACTTCAACTAATATTATTTGAAACCGCGGTATCCCTTGCAGCTCCCTTAACTTGCATCAAGTAAAGAAACTCCCTTGTCAGAAGCAAAAAAGAAGTGTTAGTATAGTGTGAATTACAAAGGTTCCGGACTTATCAGAAATTCCACAAATCCATCATCACCAATGTACCTTATTTGTTCAAAAACATTTCCGAATGAAGCATTTTATAAAGATAATCTTGAAGTGTAGATGGTTTCATTGCATCTAGATAAGAAAGACATAGATATGGAAACATAAAAAAGAAGTTTGAAAAGAAGCCAACTATATCAAAATTACTCTCATCGGCTTCTAAACAAGACAATGACAGACATTGAGCATCATACAATATCTCATTGTTGATTGCTAAAACAGGCAAGCCACATAGTTTTAGGGAAGATTTAATTTTACCAGAAGTTAAAACCACCATGCTCCATAAACTACTTACAGACATTATCTAAAAAATCCCTTTGAGCAATAATTTTGCTGAAAGACTAAGTGATGAGATGGTTGGAAAAACTGAAGAATCATTATGCAATTTTCAATTTAGCTGGATGAGTTCATTTTATCAACTAATGAAGCATTGTTATTGTCATACGTGAGGTTTATTAGTCAGCTATGGGTTGCAAATGATGAAGATTTGAACCAATTGCTGCTTCTCACAGAGGTGCGCTTGGCTTTGAAAAGGTACTTGTTTGACTTGATTTTACAATCTGTTTGAATCTGTGAGTGTGTGTGATAGAGTTCCTAAGAAACAAAAACACGGAATTGTGCAACAACCTCATTGCATGAAAGAATAATATTGCGTACTTAGTAGACCCGTATAAATTGTTTAATGATGTCAATCTCCAACTTCAAGACGACGACTTAAACTTGATTAAGACTAAAAATAGTGTTGTTGTTTTTGTCTCCAAATTGCTATCCTATAAAAGAAATATAAGCAGATGGGAATTCAATAACTTTCCATGTTTACCAGCAGTATCATTCAAACATGATGACTTGCTTGTTTACTGTCAACACTTGAAAAAACAATGACTTCAAGGAATGATTCCATGCCATTTAAAACTGTACATATCAAACTGGGTTTTCAGATCCTTTTTCCAATGTCAATACAGCAGGATAATCTCAATTAGAAGAACTAATAGAACTGACTACAAATAAGGAATTAAAAATTAAATTCAAGAAAGGCTACCATGAATTTTGAATGCAAAAGTTGATTCGCAACTGTATTAATGGTTATGGATTATAGTTCAATGATTTCTGAGAGCATTCCCATCTTCATATTTAGCAGAACATGGATTTAGTGCTGCAGCAACATTGGTAATGAAAAAGAGAAATAAGCTCCATGTTACTGAACACTGACTTATGACTGTTTTTAAGTAAAATTGAGCCTAATATTAACAAACTCCTTAAAATGCATCAAATTCAGCCTTTTCATTAGTTAAGTTAGAAATTTTGTGTCTTTAAATTTTAATAAAAATACTTTTTAATATAAATAAGTATGCATTTTGATTGTTTTCTGAAACTGTCTAATTATTTAGAAAGCAATAGTTTATTATGTATTAATTTGTGCCATCAAATCCCTGCCTGTCCTTATAACAGGTAAGCTAAAACTTTTATTCCTCTTTTTTAAATAAAGAAGAAACTCATTAGCATTCCAATTCTAAAAATATTCTATCTATTATTAATTTTTTTTATTTAATTCTTGTTTTCACCATGCATTATGTACACTCTTATTTCTTTGGAGTGGGAGAGGGCAGTATTAAAATATTTACTAGAAAATGGGGCACCAGTTCAAAAAAGGTTAGGAGCTTATGTTCTAAACAAATTTAAATAATGAGATGTAAAAGGAATAACAATTATTGAAATTCTTAAGAACTATAAATGTAACAAGGACTTTTTCTTAAAAAAATAATTTTTAAGAAAACTGATAAAAATTTTAAGACTTTTTTTAATTATTTTCAGTTAAAAAAAATCTTGTTTATAATAAACTTCACCATAAGTCAAACTTTTTACAATAATTATCAATTATTTCAGTAGACTAAAAGTATTAAATAAATCTAGAATATCAGAATTTCATTCAAAATTTACAAAAAAAAATTCCTGGTAGGGTATATTAATTTGTAAAAATTCACTGAAAGCTATACAAATATTATTAAAATATCATTCTTTAATAAAAATTAGTATTCATGGCGAAGGGGAATTATTTACAACTAAACATTTATGATCAAACGCTCAATTGTAAATAATTCTACTTTACTTTTGAAATTTATTTATGTGTGTGATTGTTAAATAAAAATAACCATTATTTAAATAAATAAATATGTAAAATTTTCATATGGAATTTAGGATCAAATTTTTAAATACAAAACAGTATATATATAAAATCACAAAGAATATTGAAAAACATATAGGAATTAAATAAATTTCAGACTTAATTTAATGTTACTTTCATATTAAAGATGATTTAATAAATTTGTAACATTTTATTCAAATTAGTGTTATCAAAAAATGATAGGTTACGTACTGGCTAATTGGTTGAAGTTCAATGAAATTTGTTTTAGTCACTTAAAATAAAGAAAGAAATTCCATACTTATATAAGTTTATTTCCTCATTAAAATAACATTTACAATTGTATCTGAGAATTTTTATATCATTCAAAATTATAAATTTATAAGCTAAACAGATTTCAAATTAAAAATAATGTAACTATTATATACCTCCAGAGGCACTAAATCTTTGCTGTTGACACCAACAATAACCTGCTTTGTTCCAACCACTTGCACATCAGCTTTTACTACTGTGTACCTGCAGTATCCAAATTGAGTATCTTTACCTTTCACTATTTTCCTTACCACATCACCAGGCATTAAAGATCTATCACACAGTTTTACCTAAAATGTAGAATATCAAACAAAGAAAACTTTAATTTTAATTATAAATAATTTAAAATTTAAGAAATCAATAAAAATTTAGAAGAATTATACAACAGTTTAAAAATAACTTTTGAATTACATAATAAATTATCAATAACAATTACATTAAAATCTGTTCTAATGAATAATACAATTGTATAAAATTTAAGACAATTTCAGATCAGACATTTTTTCAGTCAGTTTAACAGTACCTACGGCACATTTTAGTATATATCAATGAATAGATAATGAATTTTAAAAAAGATTTTTATGAGTAAATACACTAAATTCATTTTATTAATTGTGTACTTTATTTTTTGTATTCTTGATGTGTTCAACTATAGAAAATGTAAAAAATTGTTAAAAAATTAAGCAGTTCAAAAACAAAGTAAAATAAACAGCCACTAACACTTGATTTAATTTATAAATTTATGGTAGTTATTTTTGCATAAAGGTCAATTCAACAAGGAAAGCCATAATTTTAAAAAATAATTTTAAATCCCAATAAACACATCTGAAATAAAAAGAAAAGATTAAACTCAAAACCAAAGATTATCTAATTATTTAGTTATTCTAAAGCTGTAAAATGCAGCATTCTAAAATGCTTTGATTTTGGCATGTGTGAAGTAGCAAACATTCATTAGAATTAAGGTAATCAAATAAGTTCAGATTATCAGATATTATAATCTATATCAACAAATATAAGTTGCAATTTAGAAAAACAATTTCTTAATACCCAATTTAAGAAAGATTATCAAAGCCCTAAGTTAGTCAAGAGCTACCAATAGCAAATCAAGTTCATTAATTAAGTTAGTATACAAAATCCATTTACTAAGTTGCAAAGAACATCAACATTAGAGATAAAAGTCAGTTTATTGATTATCTCGTTTTGGTTAAATCCTTGATTCTTAAAAATCATTCTTTAAGAACCTTATTACTATTTCTTTAATATGCTAGTTGCTTCTTTTTTAGTGAATAAGTGCACTCGTGTAGATATGAATAATTTAAAAATTTCTAGAAAATAAAATATCTGTTACATGGACTGATTAGCTATCTTCAGATTTGTACCAAGAGCAACTACAGCTAATTTTTCACTAAACAAAAGTATCCATTTGAGACCAAATCTGTAAAACTGCAGCAAGCAGAAATTTAAGTTGCAAAATTTATGAATAAATGAAGGAAAACATAAAATATTTCCCAACTCCTTTCTTATTCTTAATACTAATAACTTTGAAAAAATAACAATTTTATTTTACATTTTCTTTTTAGACCTCAATGTACTTATGAGCTGTAAACATGTGTAGTATAATTTGAGAAAAAAAATTTTATAATGTATCAGGCAATACCCATGCTAAATTTCATTAATATGTAATGATCAAAACATAATAAAAAAAACATAGAAAATTAGAAACATACTTAAATCATTCAAATAAATTTTTAATTAATTTGATTTTACTGGCACAAGATCTTCACATGGGATAAGTTACACTCAAAACAAAATGTTTGATAGTTAAGTTCTTGTGTAAATCATTGGATAAGAACTAATTGAAAATGTTGAGAAGAATGTGTGACTCAGAAGAATAAAAGTACTAAAACAAATTAATAAAAGCCAAAAAGATGAGACAGATAAATGTCATAAAAAAACCTCCAATGTTTTTCCAGAACCACTGACATTTCAAGAAATTAATGTTATCCAGAGCAAGTTTTATTTGATATATATATTGTCTTTTCTACATTTTGAAACGATCTGAGATATAGAGGAGGAAACCATTTTCATATCTATTTCACAAGAGAATATATCATGTTCTTTTAATATTTCTTTCTTTAGAGTTTGATTTTTTAATTTTTGTATTATCAGTCTTATATTTACTGATAACTGAAGTAGATTTCTTTAAGCTATTAAAAGTTGATGGTGAAGTGGATTCAGATGACAAAGTTGAAAGTGGAGCAGATATTGGTAAACTGCTTTTTTTTGCTGGATTGTTGTTTATCTTTGCATCTATTTGTAATGCAGAAAAATAGATTATGCCTTTATTATGATATTAACTTTTGATTATGATATTAACTTTTGATGTACTGTTTTTTACTATTTGTCTTGCTTCCAAGGAAAGTAATGTTTTATTTTATCTTGGTTGCAATTACTTCTTTCTCCAAGATCCATGCAGGACAAGAATTGGAAAATACAGCATAAGCATTAGAAACAGTTACAACACTAGAAAATTTCTGTAAAATAAAACATTAATTTCATGACCAGATTGTAAACGCTTTTCACACACAAGATCACTATTCCTACATGCCTATTAAGAATGATCATATCTTTGACGTTTGAAACATTTAAGAGGGTTAGAAAAATATGGAGAAAGTTTACAATTCATAAAAACTAAAGATAACGACAGGAATCAAACCTGTGAATTGCTGAATTGAAGGCCAGAATACTAACTATTTAGTCAGCATTATAATAATTCCATATATTAAGAATCAGAGAATATTTGTGAAAAGAGGCAATCTTGCATCTGTATATTGTTTTAAATGACACAACTTTGTATTTTACTATATGCAATATATTCTATGTAGTTTCACGATAATTTCTACGATTGTACAATAATTCAATCCAGAGTATCTTTATCTCATTACACATATATTTCTTCAGATCTAGAATAAGAAAATATTATGTAGGCAGAAAAACAATTTTCTATGAATATAAATATAGAATAGACCTTTTCATCTTTTTTCAATATTTGAGTTTAAATTACTATTGCCTGGGTCCTATTAGAAACCATCTCATCAAGAACAAAACCTGGTGACAAATCAACAGATCACAATGACAAAAATGATTTTTTAAGTGATAAATTTTGAACTGTGTGTTAATCAAATGTAATCCTATGACTAATTCAAATGGGTGCAGAAGCTGATTGCAGTTTTGAAAATAATTGTTTCTTTAGGATATTATTTATTACCATTAATATTAAGTTTTTTAAAAATTGATTTTGAAAGTTAAAATTTGAAACACATGTTTAAAGTCATAAATTTAAATTTTAGATTTTATATTTAATTTTAAACCAGAAATATTTTATTATAGTGTTGTATTAAAAGTTCAAATTATCAATTCTAAGTTTAAAATTAAGTTTTCTTTATATTTGATAGGCTCTCTTTATATTGAAGAGGAAAAACTTGAAATGCATTTTTAAATGCCTTTATAATTTTATTTGTATTTACTTTTTTTATATTTTTAAATAAAATAATTAGTTATTTAATATATGTAGAGCTTGCTGTTTATTGTTCTCTAACCTCCATCTTTTTTTTAACTCTTTCAGGATGGGTTGAGTACATGGACCAGCTAGAAATGGCAGGTTTCTACATGCATCATAAGAAAATGTTAAGAATGTGTAATGCATACTTAAATTTTTAGATAGAAATTTTTTTTAAAGTTTACAAAATGAACATTAAAAGTATTAATAATATTTAAATTGAATTTATCATTTAAACTAAACTTAGATTTAGGGTCTTAACCCTCAACTTCTTCATTTTTTGCAACTTTTATCATTTTATTCAGCAACTGGGGAAGTGAAAAAGTGGATGATTGGTTCACTTACAATATGAAAAAGTCATTTCCATCTAGAATAGCTCTTTGAATTTTTTTTATTTTGTTTTCATAACTAAATATGGTCTTTTAGAGTTTTCCACAGACAGTTTTGTTATAATTTAAGTTATTTTCAAATATATATATAGAACGCTTTCCTGTAAAATCCTTAACAACAAATTATAATGGAAAGAAAACTTATCAGAAGATGAATGCAATCACTTGATTAATGAACTATTTATATATATAAAAGCGATGATCCAACTTTTTAAGTAACTAGAAAATGATATTTCTAATAATTCTAAAGCACTATGCAACTAAACAATTTTAAACTTGCCTTTCTCTGCGGTTTGAGATTTCTCACACCAATTTTCATAATTTGTTTTAGTAATAATTTTTATCTATTTCAAAGCTAATATATATTTAATTTAAATTTTTGAAATAATTTAAATTAATTATCTAGCAAGATAAACATTTATCATATATGTTTTGGAATAAAACAAGAGAAAGTTAAAAGTTAATTCCAATATATAGGATAGAATATGTAATCTAAAAATTATGTTAAAATTTCAAAAATATTTCTCGATTTTTTTCCTTAAACTACGCTCAGTGACAAAAAATACAGGTCCTATAGAACTGTTCCTTTCGCTCTGTTCTGTGGGTGCATATAAGATATCAGTATGCAATTCTGTTGCTGTTGTTGCTAATTTCTATGTCTAATCTGTCCTACATGAAATCTACAACTTTATTCATTCTCAAAATATCAGACTAGCATAGTAAATCTAATACGTTATTGTAAGCCAAACCTACACACCCAAGCATATGTGCTGGAGAAGCCAGCTCTTGGTAACATTTCAGGCAAATCATGCGGGTTTTTTTAGTACCCTGGAAGACATGACTTCTTAGATGGAGAGTATGAAAGTGGGTTTGTTTGTCACTCAACGGTATTTTTTGCACACGAGGACTAATTAGACTGGGACCTACGGTTTAAAGTGGATTCCGAACCACTACAAACATCCATGCCCAAGTTGGAATTCGAACCCACGATGGTGGTGAGAGGGATGAAGAGAGGAGAAACAAGCTATGAAAGTGGGAGACAGCTGTCTGGAGACATCTGTCGCAGTTCATAGAGAGGATCCACCAGAAAATTTGGAAAGGTACCAAGAATTTACATGCAATTTTAAGTGGGGTAGGTATATATATGCACATTAAAAGTTATTTATAAACTGTTCTAAAAATTTATTCACTATTATTTTTCCTAATGCTACATTTTGTCTGACTGCTAGGAGATAAAAATTATAATGTATCAAACATATACTAAATAATTATTTAAAATATTTTAAGTTATTAAGATTACAATTAATTAATTGGTTTTAAATACTTTTTCCTCACTAAGAACATTATTTCTATTTCATAAAATATTTTTACAATGCTGCATAATTCATAACATTAAATATTATGTGATAAAAAGTTTAAAATATAGCAGTTTCATTAAACAAATCATTAACTTAATTTTTAATTCCTCAAACAGGTTGTATTTAAGAACTAAATAAGTTCTCAGTCACATTTCAAATGGATGTATTTTCATTGAATTAAATCTTAGAAAACTATGTACAGTAATCCTGCAGAGATAATATTAATGTAGAATTGATTTTTTAAAAAACTTCTTCATTATAATTTACATTTAAAGTTATAATGAGAATAACAAATGATATTTAAATTTATTATAAATTAAAATTCACAAGAAATAAACAGCCGAATATTACAATAAATCGGTCTCAATTTTACAGACACTTTAATAAAAAGAAAGTTTCAGAAACACGCAAATAAAACTTTAAAGATATAACATATATTACGCAGAAAATAAAAAATAATAATATTACAATTATCAGGAAGAATTATATGCCTGCAATAAAACTAATTAAAATGAACTCAGAATTAAATTACAAATTCAGAATTTGTTTTAAAACAAATCAAATAAATTCCTCAGTTGACATTCTTAGTTTCAGTACCGATAAAGGTTAAACTTACCGCAAAATCTCATCTGTCAAAACAAAAAACAAACCGAAACAACTCCTCACATATTTAACAAAATTAAGCCCTATTAGAGTAGAAAGGACTGCATTTTGGATTTTATAATTACATATTAATAATATTACTAGAAATGAAATAAAATTTTTAGCAATTTATTTACCTTTCTTTCCGGCAAAACCTCTTCAGCTCCATTTGGGTGCCACGCTACGCGAATATGTCCTTTTTTCATACGTTCCCAATCTTTATAATCAGGATCTTCTGATTGTTCTTCATCACTACTAACGAATTCCGAATTTTCTAAAACGAGTCCCACATCAACAAATTTTCTCTTATTAATCCGGTACACTGCATCCTCGTCGAAAAACTTGCATGAAGAAGCCATTATTTGTAAGATCGAAACTGAAGGTTTTCTTTAAAATAACATACCAGTTGCCACTTCACAGTTTTCTCAAATATAACTTTGAAGAAATAAACACAAAATATGGTATAAAACTCAACTGTTTTCTTTTATTTTAATAAATTTTAAAAGTTAATAGTATTCATCAGCTTCAAAATTTACTTAGTAATTTTCAGAAATTAAATGTCTTTGGGAAAATGTCAAGGATATATTATGCATAGAATACACAATAAATAGAGGAGAACAAAAGCCACAGAGCTTAAACAAAATTGCTGATTTCTAATAAAGAGTGCTTTCATACCTTGAAAACAAAAAGGACTGGTTCTTAAATCAAAGCTACCTATGAGGTGTAAGTTAGACTCAGATTTGCATCCAGGACACAAAATACTGAAGACTGGCTTATATTTTAGAGATTGCCGATTGATGGCTGAGTGGTTAGCGTTCCTAATTCCTCATCTGTAGGTCGCGGGTTCGATTCCCGGTTCGGGAATGGTTGGCATTTTCTGTGTTTCTCTGTTCTTTTTTCTGAGATGATGTATGAATGTGACCCATCGGGACTATGGTGGTATGGCGTGAGTATTGCTACTCCCCGCTGTGAATTGGCTCACAGGTGTTCACTGGGTAACGACGAATGAGAAGCAGTTTTTAGCCTTGTTGTGGCGAGGGGTTAGTCCCCCATAAGCCCACCTTTGTTAAAAAAAATAGTTTAGAAGTTTAGAGATTACATCGATTTTCAGTTTCTCAATTTACTGAAATAAAAATACGACGCAATTCTATACACATTTTAACTTAACTACTGCATTTCACAAAATCTATAAAAAATTAATAATATAAATGAAATTTAAAAGTTTTATCACTTGAGAAAATCTGTAGCAATATACACTACTGGCCATTAAATTTGCTACACCAGGAAAGCGGCACACCACACACGTGAAATTTGCATGACAGGTAGAACTTGCTGTGATATGCAAATGATTAGATTTTCAGCGCATTCACACAAAGTAGGCAACAGTAACGACATCTACAATGTGTTTAAAACCAGAGATTTGACAGAAGTTTTCTCATACTCAATTTTCGTTTCAACGTTGTTTTCGGCAAAGAAAGTTGTTGTAATACCTCGTGTAAAAAGAAGAAATGCCTATCAGCACGTGTCTGACTTTCATCGAGGAAGGATTATAGCCTACCGGGATTGCGGTTTATCGTACCGCAATATTGCTGCTCGCGTCGGTCGAGACCCCATGACTGTTAGCAGAATATGGAATCGATGGGTTCTGGACAATCATACGGAACGTCATGCAGGATCTCAGCGACCCCCCATCACTAACAGCAGAGAAGACAGACATCTTATCCGCATGGTTACCAGGGATCGTACAGTTACGTCACGAACCCTGAGTCGAGAAATGGAGTCATTTGCAAGGCAACAAGTTTCTGCTCGAACAGTTCGACAACGTTTGAAGCAACATGGATTGTCTGCACGGCGACCATGGCTTCGGCTACCATTGACGCTGCGTCACAGACAGGAGTGCCTTCAATGGTGTGATCAGCGACGAACCTGGACGCGGGAATGACATCACGTCATCTTTACAGATGAATCTCGGTTCTGTATACAGGACCATGATGGCCGCATCCTTGTTTGGAGTCATCATGGAGAACACGCATTGCCAGCTTGCATTGGACATCGCCATACTGGCCCATCTGCTGGAGTGAGGGTATGGGGTGCCATTGGATGCACGTCTCGATCACCTCTTGTTCGTATTACCGGCACTTTGAACAGCAACCGTTACATTTCTGATGTGTTAAGGCCCGTGGCTCTGCCCTATCTTCGAGGCCTCCCTAATGCTTTGTTTCACAGGATAATGCACGACCGCATGTTGCCCGTACTGTTCTGATCTTCCTTAATACAGAACAGGTTCAACTGTTACCCTGGCCAGCACGTTCTCCTGATCTGTCACCAATTGAGAACGTGTGGTCAATGGTTGCCGAGCGATTGGCACGCCATCACTCACCATCCACTACTGTGGATGAACTGTGGCATAGTGTTGAAGCTGCATGGACTGAGATCCCCGTACATGCCATACAATCTCTGTTTGACTCCATGCCTTGGCGGATAAATGCTGTTATTGCAGACAGAGGTGGCTGCTCTGGGTACTGATTTCTCAAGATCTGTACATCCTAATTTCGTGTAAATCTAATCACTTGTTCTTTCCACTATAGTGTATGTGTCCAATAAATATCGTTCTGTTATTTGCATTCCTTCTTGGTGTAACAATTTTAATTGCCAGTAGTGTATATCTGATTTTCTTTCAAAATCATAAATTGAGATTATTTTTCTTAATATATGTCCTTTTATATTATTACAATATTTTATAAGAATCGGTAACACAATTTTTTTAATACTTGTAGTTGTTTGAAATCTGCAAAACCGTAAAGCCAGAGTCTCACACAATGAGCCTGACCTTATTGATCTATGTGGTAACAGAAATAACCTAACCGCCCCACCCGAAGGTATACGGTGAGAATGATAACTCGTCGATGGAGAAATCCACCCAGGACGAGGAGGCCATGTGCTGCCAAGTAGCCATAGGCACTCCACTTCCATTCTAGTACTACAACGGGAGGTGTGAGCCGAGTGCCAAAGTCCATCAACAACACAGGAACCGCCGGGCATTGGCCGCAGCCCGGCAACCACCACCCAGGGTCTACCAAGACCCAGTCCCTAACTGGAGATCAAAATCATATGGCGTCTTGCCTTTATTAATACAAAATAAATACATACAGCTTGTACAAGAACAAAACAAATCTATAGTACATCTCGTAAGAGCACTTGTAGCCTGTACAAGGGCAAAACAAATTAAATTTATACATCATAACAAACTATATACAAAGTAATTAATTAAAGTTACAATATTGTTGTATACTAAAAAATTTACAATATTTGATTAACATTAGAACTAAGTGTGATTGTCAATAGAAAGTTGCTGCTGCAATCTTGTTGTAATGATTTCCCTTATTCCTTCTTTAAAGCCTGAATGATACAAAAGTTCTTTTATTGTGCTATCTTTATATCTAATTGGAAAGTGTTTCTTTCGAATGTGGTCAAACTCTTTGCAAACGTAGATCACATGTTCTACTGTCTCTAATTCATTATCTACTGGACAATTGGGATCCCTATTGTGAAATCTATTTTGGTATCCTCCAAAAATACCGTGACCGGTAATTATCTGGTTTATATAAAAGTTTGAGATTAATCGTTTTGCGGATACCTCGCTATATATTTCGTAAAGTCTGCGTGTTTTAGTTGAAATATTCCATCGACTTTGCCAATTATGAATTGATCTATGTGGTAAATAAATCCTGATTATATAATATATATTTCACTTTAAATCTAAATTTTATCCCTTATTATTAATTAACAGTGAATTTCATCTTGGTGGAATTCATTTTTAATTGAAAGATCTTACTAAGAAAAAAATGATCACTGCAAACCCAAACAGTCAGACTATGAAACGCTATCGTAACTTATCATATATATGAGATCAATCTTTTAATGCTAGAGAAATGATAATCTAAAAAGCTCATACGCGCATATTTTAGTCACAGAAGCTACCAGCATAACGGCAGCTTCTACGACTACTACAACGTATTTTCAATAACATGATTCGTGAAGAATAAGGGAGGTAACTCTTTCAGAAATAGATTCGTAAGGATACGTTTCAACTACAACACAAAACTAATTATGAAGTAGCGTTTTTCAATATTATTTACAAGACTTTTTTATATTGTTATTTGCTTTAAAGTCGAATATTTTTCTCTGTTTCTGAAAACTATTGAGTAAGGGTTTACTTTAGCACAATGTTAGGAAATGAAAGGTTTAAATTTTCATGTTGTTTTAGTTATGAGTGATAATTTAGGACCACAATTTTAAAAAACTTAAATTACAGCTTTCCGGACTTCAGAGGTAATTGCCGGCTGGCAGTTATTATCAGGGGTCCCTGGATCTGGCGATCCTCTACCCTCATTAGATAGCTGGTTCTTGGTTGGTGAGCTATAACTTGAATCTGATTGGCTTAAAATGAGTTTGAAATTTTAATGGGTGGGACTGTGGTTATTTTATAAAATTTATTTCAGAATTTAGAAAGTTATTGTTGATTAATTTATTATCTATGAGAAATATATATTTAAATTAAATGAAACTAATAGAATAATAAAGGAAATTGTTAAGGAATAAAATGAGAGAAATAAGAATATTTACATAAGAACAGGCAAAGGTATTTACAAGAATTTATACACGCTAAAATATTTATAAGGTATAACTTGGTCTGCAATACAATATCTCTATTTTTTATCTTTTTTAATATTTTATGTATTTACATGTATATATATATATATATATATATATATATATATATATATATATATATATATATATATATATATATATATATATATATATCTGTTTTTATATATATTTAGTATGCACACTTATTTTATCTTTTTAGTAATCTCTTTTTTTCCATACAAAGAAGTAGTTATCAAAGAAAAAATTTTTTTATATATAGTTTATTTCATGGTGGTTGGCGAGGAAACTTTGGACAATATCTGAGCGGTGAGCGAGGACGGAATCTAATATGGGTACTTAAGTCATTATAGGACGGAAGGCTAATTATTGTTTCGATATTAGTTTTATCAATATTTTTAATCATGTTATACATTATTTTCGCGAAGAATTCTCTCATGGTAGGGATTTTTAATTCTTGTCTGAAAACTTAAATTATTAAGTTTTCAGACAAGGTATATGGGTTTATAAGAATGAAGTACAATTTTCTGGTATACTCAGAATTATGTTGTGGTTAAATTCATTTACATACAAAATGCATGAGCAATATACATATTATGATGAAAAATGCAAATGACATCCGGTTTTAAGAGCACTTTCATCCATAGCAACATTATATCCTTGATAATTTATTTTAGTTTTGGATAGTTTTGTTCAACGATATGCTTTTTAATCTCATTTATCAATTTTATTATTTGCTATTCAGTAACAAAAAATGGCATTACACTATTCAATCAATTTACTTATTTAAATGACTTACATTTTTAAAACATTACAAATTGGCTAGGGGCAGAGTACATTACTAAATAATGCAATAAGGATTTATAAAGGCAATTGGACCACAATAAAGAGAAAAATCTACTTTATTTCCATGCCCCTGCAATAAAAATTATGCCATTAATGTAGTCGAAATACAACTACTTGTTTACGGCTTGTGGTTTCCATAGATTTTCTCTTGCTTTTAATTTGGTTTCAAAAGCCATAGTCTTTATATTTTCCCCACATGTATTCTGCAAGATAAAATTCTATATGATGGAGACCATACTTTGAATATTTTTCTTTACAAATTTTCTCATTTCATCTACAGTGTTCCCTCGTATTTCGCGGTTAATGGGGACCAGAACCTTCTACGAAAACTGAAAAACCGCTAGATAGGATTTGCCCCCTATGAATTTTCGAGTATGCAGGTACATGAATGTTTTAAATAGGTATACATTTATAATAATTACACTTATATATATTTATACTTGAATGCAATAATTTATACTTTACACAATTAAGACAAAAATTTCAACAGTATACCTAAGCGTGTTAGTGCTAATTAATAAGGTGAATTACAAACTTTATACAGTAATAAACATTAATGAACATTGCTTTCTGAGAGAGGTGAAGAGTCTTGTGTTGGAGGCTGAAAAGAGGCTCTCATTTGACTCGTAGAAGCCTTGGCTTACTCGAAAACTCTTCTGCTGGAGGCTCTGACAGTAGAGCAGGGGGCTTTACCTTGGAAAGAAACATGGTGATGGGTAGTTGTTGTCTTTGTTTTTTCTTTTCATCAAAATCCTCCTATATAAAGACATAACCCCTCAACGCGACTGCTAAATTCGGCAATTCGAACTACATTGTCGTCAATGTCTTGTACAAATTGTTCTTGCCATGTTGCACAATTGTTGCAGATTCTCGAGGGTAAGGCCATGCTTTCCAGTTTCTTCTTTGTTTTTCTCTTCGTTTTCTTCCTCACTTGCAGGCTTTGTAATCTCAAGGAGGTCTTCATTGGTCAGTGGATTCGAGTAGCAATCAATAAGGGCGCTGATATCTTTTTTTGTGTCAGATCGACAAATCCTTCACTCTTTATCTGTGAGCCAGCCTCACCGCCTTCTCCACCCCTGAGTGATGAACTTCTTCAGGAGTGAAACCTGGATAGCGGTGCACCACGTTCGGCCATAATTTCTTCCAGCTAGAATTTAAGGTCTCACTCTTCATGTCCTCTAATACTTGCTGATTATTAGACAAGCATGATGCAATGTCGTAAATGCGCCAGTATGCTTTCAAGATAAATTCATTATTGGCATCGCCAACTGCCGAAATGAGGCCATCTAACGTGGAATCGTGAAGCGAATGTAGAGTGCCTTAAATGCACGAATGACATTTTGATCCAGCTGCGGAATTAAAGATGTAGTTCTTGGTGGCAGAAACTCTATCTACACACCATCATATAGCAGGTTCGTTGCATGGCCTCCTTCACAGTCCATCAGAAGGACCTTAAAGGGGAGACCATTTTCAGGCAAATACAGCTTCACCTGGGGAATGAAGCAATGGAGGAAACATTCAAGGTTCAGAGCTTTCGTTATCCAGGCTTTAAAGTTAAAGTTATGCTACCAGAACACGGGCAACAGAGCCATATTTTCATTTTCTAATGCCCATGGATTTTTGGCTTTATAAGTAAGGCCTGGCTAAAGCATGAAACCTGCAGCACTGCCTGCCATGATGAGAATCACAAGGTCTTTGTGAGCCTTGAAGCCTGGTTTCTTCGCTTCGCCCTTGAAGAAGAATGTACGCGAAGGCATCCTCTTCCAAAAAAATAAGGCGTGTTTCATCCATGTTGATAACTTGTTCAGGGAGGTAGCCTTCCTTACTATTAAAGTTAGGAAACTCTTCCTCCACGTAACGACAAGCAGTATCTTTCTCAGCAGAGGAAGCCTCACCATAGAGAAGCACGTTTTTGAAGCCGTATCGTTTTCGAAATTTTTTGAACCAGCCACTAGTGGCTGAAAAAACTCGTTCTTGAGGAGGTGAATCCCTCCTGCCAGGGCTATTGCTGGCTTGGATTACGTCAGCACCTTTTTCAGCCTCTTCATTGCCGTCATTGGGCAAAATTTGGTCGTAGAGAGCTTTGGCCTTTGTCCTGATCATATTAGTGTCCAAACCAGTGGCGTAGCGAGCACAATTGGCGCCCGGGTACGATACCAATTTTGGCGCCCCATCTCAAAAAATAGTAATATAATATATAAAAAAAACATGTGTAAAAAGAGTATAATGCAAATAACAACAGCAAAATATCTACTTTAAAATAATCTTAAATATAGATAATTTTAAAAGCTCAGGTTGTACTTTTAAATTTGAGATAAAAAAAATCTAGTAAAAAAATCTTAACTATAGAATAGGATTCGGAAATGGATCAGTAGATATCAAACTTACGGAAATTTAAAATTAGTCAAAGATTGTTAGAAAATCATTTTTCTGAGATTCAATGATTTTAACCATGTGTTCCGAAACAGTGCAACTTTGATAAGTCCAATTGTAAAAAATTTAGAAAACAGCAATTCTAGTTTTTATAGCAGTCTAATGTATGTAAAAAAGTAAATTTATAAATAAAATATAAATAAATTATTTTTCAAGAAAAGGGTTTTAATTTGTTATGACATGGAAGTGTTTTATAAATTCTAATAATCTAAATTATTCTCTTTTCCAGATCTTTTAATTAACAAAATATAAAAGGTATCTATAAGGACTAGTTAATATTCAATTTAAAGTTCTGTATTGTTTAAATAAAAATTAACTATTTACTGAAATAACAATCTAGACTTTAATTTACCTTTAGTAATTTTGATCATTTTGTATTTCTGAATACCTTTTACGTCAGATATATCTATATAACTTATACTATTATCTAGTATATCGGTCTTCTAATATCTACTGAAATGAAAGTATAAAAAAATCACAGTTATTTAAATTCTTAAACTGAGAGATTATTGTATGTTTTATTCTAAGCCCTCATGATATTTTTTAAACTCTTCTGGACGAATTATTTAATATAGGTTAAAAATACTTATTCTTTAAAATCAAAATATCATTTTTCTACAAAGTAATCGAAATTTATGACATTTCCCATCGCGCACTGGGAATTATACATATATTAATAGGATTATCCATATATTTCAAAAATTTATCACATTTACCGAGTTTAGTGGGGATTATGTATAATCATTGGTTATAATACATAATTGCCGAATTAGTTACTTTTACATAACATTCTTATGATTTTTACTCACAGAATATTTCTCCCTGAAAATTATTAATTTATTTTTAATAAGTTTAATAATACATTCTTATGACTTTAAAATATATTTCTTAGTTAAAATAAGAGCTAATTCATTTTAAAAAAATAACTTAATTTTATTCTGAATCATTTTACGAATCACTTTACTATAACATTAAAAAACATTGCTAATCTGTATACAGATTAGCAAAGTTCTTACTAATGACACTTGGACAAGCCAAGCTCGCTATGCCTTGGCTATGCGAATTTTAGTCAACTGGGAACGTCTTTCGTTTAATTAGAGCACCATTCGTTTTATCATGAAGGTGAAAGTATGATTTTTGCTCTTCAAATCCTCCGATAGATGGCAGCACCAGAGGTTCTACTCCCTCAATTTTGGCATTGATCTGAAGGGGGAGTAAATTTCTCCAGACCATTGCACCCAAGGTAACTGCTCAACGACCGATCACAGGACTTTCGATTCCACAGATTTAATGTGCACGTATATCGCATGTACTCGTTGGGTCTTTGGCGGCATTGGGAATCGAATCCCACCCTTCCGGATCGAAGGCCGATACCCTAACCCCTAGATTACTACGGTCCATTATATAGTGATTGATTCCTTAAATAAAAAAAATGGCGAAATTGATTTTAAGAAATACAGCATTGAAATTTAACAGTAAATGTGAGCTCACATCTTTCAAAGTAGCAAATTAATTGCATAAGTTTTTCTTACAATGTTCATATAAGCGACTTCATTTTAATAATTCTCATTATATTTTATTCGATACCAAATAACAATCCAAATAGATTAATAATTTCAAAGAACCAAGGTTTAAAGTGGATTGTTCCCGTAAATTGTTAGATTTCATTTATAGGTGAGATATCCATTTAAGCACTTTAAGTACTCATAAGAAAATAAGTATGTATTTTAAAATTTTAATTAAAGAACCCATGCGTTTAGTTTTAACTAAAGAGAGATATAATTATCTCTTTAAAATGCCATTGAACATGGATCTCATTGATCTCTTCTGAAGAGATTTTTTCAATAGATAGCGGTCAGTATACATGTGCATATCACAAGGAAGATTAACCTTCAAGTAGAGATGTAACGTTCCCGAGAATTTTGAGCAACGAGAATTTACTCAGCAATTTTGGGAATAAACTGAAAATTTCGGGGAAAATCATGCAAATAAAAGTATTTTTATATTAAGAAATATATGATAAATATAAAAAAAATGAAAGCTTTAGAAATTTCCTAATCATCTGAAAAATTTCAAAATTCTCAAGAACTTTCAAGATTCGCGGGAATTTTTATAATTTCCAAGGTAATAAACCGGGTTTATTCCCGGAAATAAACATAACTTTTTCTCTCCTTTACTACATTACCTTCAAGTGCCAGTGGCGTAGTGAAGGGGAAAGGGGGTCTATCGTGTCCCGGGCGACGCTTGGAGAATGGCGCCAAATTGTAGTTACAAAAACGTTTTTCAAAAAAATTTGATTTTTTTTATCGAAATATTAGTTTTATTCGGAGAAATATATTTAAAATTTAATAATTATTGTCTCCTGTTGAAGAGCTAGCCATAATATTATTTTTATATTTCCATATTATAATAAGTTAATATTGTTTAATTCGTATTAAAAACTGTGTTCTTTTAATAGCGTATTCCATTATCTTTTCATAAAGTTTTTATACTTTGCTCAAGATTTCACGTGCTTTATCATTATTTTGCACAATAAATCTTTTACATGTGATAATGGAAATATGTTAAATTTTTTTGATAATAATTCTGAAATATAAATTATATTGGTTAGTTTCTTTTTCATGCATTTGAGATGTTTTTAGTTTTAACTTATTTATGGGAATATAGTATCGAGAATTTTGGCAGATAAATAAACTATGTCTATATCTTTATTTTTTTGCAGGACTCCTAAATTTTAAGTTCTTTAAACTAGATTGACTACGTTCAATATAATCAAAAATAAAAAATATAATAGCATTTAAATAGTTAGGACTTCAATGAAGCTAAATCTGCATGATACAGTGAATCTGTAGAAAACTTCATTTTAAAGAATAATACTCATTAAAATATATACTAGCATTTAAATAGCTTAGGACTTCAATGAAGCTAAATCTGGATGATACAGTGAATCTGTAGAAAACTTCATTTTAAAGAATAATACTCATTATAAATAATTAATATTGCATAAAAAATTCTAATAATTTTGATTTTAAATTTTTTCACTTGCTGATTAAATTAATTCCATTCGAACCCCTTCCTTATCAAAGAAAGTACCCGTCGAGGATGAAGAAACTAAAAATATTAAGAGAATCAAATTACTTAAAGATTAAAATTACTTATTTTTATATCCATTTCATTTACCAAAAATCGGTAAATGTATCAGAAAAATAAGGAATATAAAACGTAACTGAAAGATGTCATTGAAACTTAAAAATTTTGTGAGGAATTCTTGTACATCGCCCCAAAGAAAAGAAAAGCTGTTTTTACCTCAACCCTTAGTTTACTGTCGCGTTATACTCGTGAAAAAATTCGCGTTGAAATGTATTTCCCATCAGCGGTCCTTTTTGTCTGAAAATGTTTGTGTTCAGCAACAGACTTCCAACAGAAGATAATTTCTTTTCAAAATAGCACTGCAATATCCAATACAGAGAACTGGGTTCTTGGACTCGAAATACGATACAACCCTAGGAATAGATAAATAATTACCACAAAATTCTAGGAAAAAATCATAATTTCCTTTTATTTAAACTATTTACCCGGTAAGAATATCATCATTTCCCAAATATCGCGAGTTAAACCCATAAATTTTCATCTTTAGCAAATAGTGTTATTCCGTTAAAAACTATGGACTTAGTGGAGAATGTTGATTTTTTTGATTATTGAATAAATTTTATTTTCGGTCTATCTCTTATTCTTTACATTTTGCTTATTTAGCAGATTTTTTTAGCCATTATGAATATTTATTAACATACATCTATAGTTTTGAAATTTAAAATAAAATAGCTTATTTAAAATTATTTATTTGATATCAAAATATTTAAAATTTAAAGATTTTCCAAAATAATTTTTATTTGACTTGTAATTTTGTCGCCTTTATAAGATTAATGCATTATGTTGAAAAATTCTTTTTTGGAAAGTTAAAAATCAATCAAAATCAGTACTTATAAATATTTTTTATAAGTACACATAAAATGTTTCTTGATAATTAATCTTAAACTAACTTTATATTTCAGTTTATGTAATGAAAGCATGTTTAGCTTAGAAATCATTTTAAAGGAATATAATGAAACCAGGCAAAATTATTATGCTTTGTAAAAAGCTACAGATTAGTAATATTTTTGAATGTTTTAAAATGATTCATAATAAAAATAAGTTCTTTTTTTTAATATGAATTAGCTCTTATTTTAATTAAGAAATATATTTTAAAATCATAAGACGTATTAAACATATTAAAAATAAGTTGAAAGTTTTCAGGGTAAAATTTTACCATACGGTCACCCTTGGCGAAATTTTCAAAAAGTCGCCAAGGCCGTATGACGTCATACTTATGGCGAATTTCCGATCGGGAATAACGGCGGGAGGACAAATGGCGGAAATAGTGACAAATATTTCATACATTGTTGGTATCTATCAATATACTCAACTAATTTTACAAAATTAACAAAAAACGCAAATTTATAGATTTCAAACATCAATGGTAAAATAATAAAGTTGATATGTTAAATTATCCATAAAATTTTTTGATTAAAACAAAACACAAAAATATTTCGAATAAATATTTTGATTTCGATAAAATATTTTGATTCACAAAAATATTTCGAAAAGAACGAGGGAGCTGAAAAAAGGAAATTACTTCGGAAACGAATGCGAATAAGGAAAATATGGGAACTTCGAAAAAGTAAATATCAGTTTTAAGAAAATCAGAATACGAATTCTAACGAAAATTCCAGAAGAATCCGAACACGAATAACAATGAAAAATAAAGCAACGTTCGGAAAAGAATAAATATAAATTATGAAGTACAAATTAAACTGTTAAATAGAATATCTTTAAGAAATTAAATACAGAAACAATAATTTTAAAAAAGTATGTACAAATTACATAGTATTTTATAGTAATAATATAAATTATAAGAATGCCATACATAAACTAAAGAAAGAATGTATCGACACAATTTTAAACAGTAACTTTAAATTCAATTAAAATTTTTAAAGTAATGAAAAAGAGCAATACAACCTGGAATTGAATTATCCAAACTGTCAAGCAGATTGTAAAACACACTAAAAAAATCTTACGAAGTTAACTCGCAAAAATTTCTAGTAAAATGCTGAAATGGAACAAAATGTTCTAAATTTCATCGCGATGACGTAAACACTAGGGTTGTTAAAATTGAATTTTCACCTTAATTCTTATTGGTCTTCATCTGTATGACGAGCATCTCGCGAGAATCGCATCAGAATAAAATAAGGCTCTGTTCGCCAAATTTGGCTTCAAAAAAAAAAAAAAAAAAACCGCGCCAAGGGTGACAGTACAGTAAAACTGAGCCGTTTTCAGCGAGAAAAGAGTTCTCAGAGTAAAATCATAAGATAGTGAGTGTTACGGTAAAAGTGATTAATTCGACGATTATGTATAATAACCGGTAATTATACATGATCCCCACTAAACTTGGTAAATGTGATAAATTACTGAATAATTATCACTTTTACCAGTAAATATAGAAATAAGTGATGTGAAATGTGATAAATTCCGATTACTTGGTAGAAAAATGATATTTTAATTTCAAAAAATAAATATTTTTAAGCAATATTAAATATTTTGTCCAGAAGAATTTGAAGAACATCACAATGACTTAAGATAAAACTTACAAAAATCTGTTTAAAAATTTAAATAATAGTGGTTTTTTTGTATGTTCATTTCAGAAGATATTATAAGACCGATATTTTAAATAATAGCATAAGTTATATATAACTGACGTAAAAGGTATTCAAAAATACAAAATGATATCAAAATAACTAAAATTCTTTAAATAAAATCTAGACTTGCTAAAAAATTAAAGTCTAGATTGTTATTTTCAGGAAATAATTTTTATTTAAGCAATATAGAACTTTAAATTATATAAATATTAACTAGTTCTTATAAATAATTTTTATATTTTGTTAATTAAAAGATCTGGAAAAGAGAACAATTAAGATAATTAGATTTTATAAAAGACACTTCCATGTCAAAACAAATTAAAACCATATCCTAAAAAAGCATTTATTTATATTTTCTTTAAGCTTACTTATTTACACACATTAGACTACTATAACACTTAGAATTACAGTTTGCCAGATTTTTTATATTTGGACTTATTAAATTTGCACTCTGTCTCGCAAACACATGGTTAATATCATTGAATTTCAGAAAGATGATTTTCTCACACAATTTTAACTTATTCTAAATTTTAGTCTTCTTCTTCTTAGAGTTGGGTTTGTATGTCATTGGGCACCTCTGCTTTTATCAGCATTTTGTAGTATTAACTCTAAACCCAATGTTTCCTAGTTACAGTTGATCGGGTCACTCACTTTATTAATAAAGTTCGATACAACCCTTTAATGGAGTCTAGGTGTAACTCTCTAGTATGGATAATGCCTAAAGAAGTTAATCTAGGGAGAGCAAGAGCCTCGCATTCGTAAATGATATGCTTGGCCATTTCATTTTGCGTATGACATTTCCTGCGGATAGGGTCTTGCTGAAACAGTCCCATTTTATGGAGGTGTTTTCTGAAATAGTAGTGCCCAGCTATGAAGCCTACGATTAAACGTATCTTCTGCCTAGAGGATCTTAGAATTTCAGAGGCAATCCTAGCTGATGATCCACAGATTATACTTTTAGCGTGGGTTTGACCAGGAGTGTTAAGCCAAGCTTCATACATCTTCCGTTTTTCCTATCTAAGAACATTGGTTTTTGTGGTCTTCAAATTGATCCCACAAAAAGTTCTGCCCCGATGGGAGCAAAAGACGATCCTGGTTTAGCAAGTTCATCAGCCCTTTCATTACCTCCGATACCTTTGTGCCCTGGCACCCATACAAGGATCACTTTCTTTCTAGTTACCAGTTCCGTAAGAAGGTTTCTACATTCCAAAATCATTTTAGATTTGATTTCTAAAGAACTGAGCGCTTTTAAAGCGGCTTGACGGTCACTAAAAATGAGAATCCGCTTACCGTGGTAGCCCTTCCTACCATTTAGTCGCAGACAGTGGATAATGGCCAAAACTTCTGCCTGGAAGACCGTAGCGTATCGCCCAAGGCTTACACATAGGTTCTTGGTGACACGCCACATACTCCCAGTCCTGAGAGGCTGTTTTAGTGATCCATCTGTGTACCAGATTAGATCTCCTATTTTAGTTTCGAACATGTTGTTATCCCATTCGTCTCTAGTTGGAAAAACTATTTCAAATGTCCATTCAAACATGTATGACTTTTCCATGATGTCCGAGGGCATCAGGAAAGTAGGATCTTGAAATTTCCCGGTAATACCCCAGTGCTCTTTGGCAACATGCTGGTCGTACCATTGGTTTTGTAACTTTATTCTGTATGCAGACATTTTGGCAGTGCTGCAGATGAAGATGTCTAAGGGAGTCAGATCCAACATAACTTCCAATGCTCTGGTTGGTGCGGTGGACATTGCTCCTGTGATGCAGAGACAGGCCAGTCTTTGCAGACCTCCTATTCTGTCAGTCACAGACTTCTGTTCCATCTTACGCCACCAGATCACACAGGCATAAGTGATAATGGGCCTGACAATAGCTGTGTACATCCAAAACATCAGTTTTGGATGTAGACCATAGTTTTTACCAAGCATTCGCCTGCAAATCATAATGCTTTTCTTTGCTTCGATTAATTTTATCATCAATGTTCTTATTCCGCGTGAGTTTTTGGTGAAAATAAATGCCCAGATACTTCACTTCTGAAGCTACATTGATTTCAACATCAAAAAGCCTTGGTATGAAAAAACCCTTCCAATTCCTTTTGCGTGTAAAGGTACAAGGTAATTTTTCTGAGGATTAACCATCAACCCTATCCATGCACCATTGACCTACATAACTTAGAGCATCCTGCATGAGATGACAAGTTATGTCGAAATCTTTACCAAGAATTAGGATGGCAATGTCATCAGCATATCCTTGCGTATAGTAGCCCCTTATCATTTAGATTTTTTATAAGGCTATTTACAACTAGGTTCCAAAGTAATGGTGAGAGAACATTTCCTTGAGGACAACCTCTAGTAGTCTTTTTTTTGAAATGATTCACCGAAGATGTTCATTTGCATACATCTGTCCGAAATCAAGGCCTCAAACCAAGTACACAGGATCTGATTAATCTCTGCCCATCTAAGTGCATTGAGGATGGATAGATGGGAAGTGTTATCAATGGCACCTTGGATGTCGAGGAGAGTTGTCAAGGCAATTTCTTTTTGATCCAATGTGGTTTCAATCTTAGAAACTAGCTGATAAATTTCCGTAAAGTCTGATTTATTCTGATATATTTCCGAATCCTATTCTAGTTATGTTTTCTTTTACTAAATTTTTTTATTATCTCAAATTAAATAGAACAACTTGAGCCTTTAAAATTATCTATATTGAAGATTATTTTAAAATAGGTACTTAGCTGTTGTTATTTGTACTATACTCTTATTATATGTTTATTCTACATATTATATTACTATTTTTTGGGATGGGGCGCCAAAACTGGTATCGTACCCATGCGCCGATTGTGTTCGCTATATATATATATATATATATATATATATATATATATATATATATATATATATATATATATATATATATATATATATATATATATATATATATATATATAAGAAAGATTAGTAATGTATGTTGAATATTGAATTAAATATTAAAATTTTTCTAAAAACTCATACCAATAATTCAGCTATATTTTTGAAAAGGTTTAACAGACTCAATTTGGAGTTGAAATCTTTAGAATGGTGCGCAATGCAGAAATCTGTAGACGCATTCTTTTAGATGAACATTTGAGTTTGATATTGAAGCCGCAGAAGCAATTAAAAAGGCTAATCATGGTGCCTATACTGGTTTGGATTAGGAGATTTTTAAAATTCTCCGGGACCCAAACCTTAAGGAGGATAACACTAGTGAGATGGAATTAGCGCTAGAAGATCAGGTGACTTCCTCTCAAGAAAGTAATTTTTCTCTTACTTCTAATAAGGAAAGTGAATTACCCAGCATTGAAGAACTGGAATTAGATACTAGTTCTGTATCCTTAATAAAGGTAATAAACCTACTTTTATTACTGTGAATAGAAGAAAAGCCATTAATCTTCTCTATGCAACAGTAAGTGTGTGGACTTTATTAATGATTGGAAAGGGTCTGATGAAGTAAGCTTATCTGATTACCAATACATTAGCTTTTCATTTTTAGGGGTAAATAGACAAGGGGTGATAGATAGGAGCCCAAAATACTTCAACTAGGGTTTTTACAAAAAAGATGAGGAAACCCTGATCAAGGAAAGTGACTTCAGTAAATTATCAGCGGTAGTAGATTTGGAGTTAGCTGTTGATCATTTGCAATATGCTATTCGCCAAACAAACTATCAAAATTGTAAGGTCAGTAATACCTGTTCGCCAAGATTGATTCTTTGGTGGTCTTAAGCAAAGGAGATAATGAGGAACGTTTTTTAATAGAGCTAAGAAAATTGGTGAGTGGCAGAACAATAGTTTGGCACTGATCAATTATAATAATGCTATCAAGAATTCTATAAAAAATTCCTGGCAAAATTACTGTACTGACATTAAGACTGTATCTACTACTGCAAAATTTGTTAAAATAGTCTAAAGACAGGAACTGCTGTATAAACACCCTTAAAATTCAAATGGTAAGTTTTCAGAATCTGAATGGGAGACCCTGGCTTAATTGTTCAGAATTCAATTTCTAAGTTCTAAAGAAATAACTGGAACTTCCTACCTTTACATTCTCTGTATCAAATCGTAGTAGAAGTAAATGGGATGTGTTGCCAAAAAAATCATAAATTATGATAAAACAAAATGCCCTATGAAGTCCTTTAAACCCTTCGACAGGAATGGATGGTAAAGTACTGGCTCTACTTATTGAGGGAGCCCAGTGCGTTACCTTAATTGTTTATAGGATTTTCACGGCATGTATAATCTTTTGCCACATACTATTGCTTGGAGGCATACAAAAGTAATTTTTATTCCTTTATTGGGAAAGATAATTACTATGAAGCAAAATCTTTCAGACCTATGAGCTTAACATCTTTTCATTTAAAAACACTTGTAAAGCTGATAGACAGATATATCAGAAAAGCTTGCTTAGTGGATAAACCACTTTTTGACTCTTAATATCCATATCAAGCAGATAAATCCACTGGTAGTGTGATCTACAATATATCCTTCATTTTGAAGAACTACTTTAAGGCTGAGCTGTTTTCTTGTGTGCATTTGATAAGAGAGATACTTATTGAAACTATTCTATAATCCTTTGCTAGAAAAGGAATTAATGACACTATCAAAACCCTGTTCAATAACATATTTATCAATGCCTAATTTTTAGGAGAAAACATGATGATCCAAGTCAAAGCTGGCAGTCTGTAGGGGAGGGGGTCTTTCACTCATCTTGTGGTGTTGCGTTGAAGATTCTCTTCTAGAGGTTTTAAATAAGCCCGTCATAAACACTATTGTGTATGCAGATGATTCAATTATTGTCAGAGGTATGTTTGGCGAAACTATCCCTAGCGTCATGTCCAATGCTCTTAAACGAGTTAAGACTTGGTGAAATAATGGAAGTCTTTCTGTGAATCCCCAAACTACTATGGTTGCCTTTACAAAGAAAAATAATCTTCATCTGAAAAAGATCATTTTTTTTCCGGTCAAATTTAACTTGTTCCAAAGATGTGAGATTCTTAGGAGTACTTTTTACATGTACCCAAGTCGGAACAAACATTTCAACTTTTGTATTGGGAGGGGGGAAAGCTTTTTGATCATGTAGAAATACATTTGGAAGAACTTAGAGCCTAAATCCCAAAGTTATTCATTGGATTTACACTATGATCATTTGTCCCATCATTACTTATGGCTCAGTGGTCTGGTGGCCTAGAATCAAAAATGAAACTGCTAAGACAAATTTAACAAAATTTCAAAGATTATTTTGTGTAGCTATCTCTGGATGTATTAAAACAACTCCCACTTCTTCACTTAAGCTTTTGTTTGGTATGCATCCACTTTACATGCGTATTGAAGCAGAAGCTATAACTTGCATAAAATTTTTTTAAAATACAGATCAGAGGAAGGATTATTCCAGATTGTCTTGGAGAAACCTTATTAAAATTAATTAGTCACCCTTTTGTAACTATGACTACTGATTACATGACTATTAAATATGCTTTTGATAAGCCTTATACCATCAAATTTCTCTTACAAGACTGAAATAATGCTATCAGTGAAAACTGTGCTTACAGGTACACTGATGGTTCAAAAAGGAATTCCAATACGGGCTGGTATTTGCAGTCAAGCTGATGGTTCGAAGTTGTGATTCCCTTTGGAACAACGTACAACTGTATTCTAACTAGAAATCTTTGCCATTCTCAAGTGCAGTAGAATGCTTGTACAAAAACTATTCTCGTAAAAAAATAAATATCTGTTCTGACAGTCAATCTGAATTACTGGCTTTACAGAAGTATACTAAAACTTCTGTTCTTGTCTGATAATGCTTACCTTACTTTGTGCAGAATGGCTAAAAATAATTCCCTTTCTTTAATATGGGTGCCTAGATATTTTGATGTTCGTGGAAAGGAGTTAGCTAATGAGTTGGCAAGGGCTGGATCAACAACCAATTTTTTTAGTCCTGAAACTGTGCTAGCTATTTTAAAAGAACTGATCAAAAAGAGTGTTTTAGATCTCTCCAGGAAACAGTTTTTGAACTGGTATAATGCCAGTGATCAAAGTTCTTTTGGAACCACCCTACTCTAAATCTAATGCCATAATTTGTATTAAATCGAATTTACATAATTTTTTATTTTCTAATTTATGTGCAAATTTTAAAATGGGAAAATTCAATGCACATACATTTTTCTTAAATTTAATTATTAATTTTTTCTTGTATCAATAAAGTAACGTGAATTACTCTATTGAATACAATTTTACAATTCTAGATATGTTTTAATAAACTCAATATATAAAATATTAAATTATCAACTTCTTTGATAAATCAAGCCCCTTCTTGTCTTAATTGGTTTGGTTAGTGATGCTATGTAGAATGAATATATAGACTGAGGTATGTATCACTAGACTGATATATAACTTCCCAATTATATATCAGCATATATAACTATTGAATTATATACCATTAATATTCAAAATGAAATAAAAAAAGTTCAATATTCAAATTTTGAAATTTTTGTGTAACATTAGAAAAATTAATTTAATATAAAAAATGGTGTTAAACATAACTAACTGAATATCAATATTTTAAATTTACAAATTTTGTTTGGTGTTTTTTTTTTAAGAATCATTTTAGATAAGCATATTTTAAAAAACGATTTTATATTGAGATAATCTGGAAGCTTTAAAATTATCTGTACATTTGTTTAAAGAACATTCTGGTTAAAAATAAATAAAAATGCTTCTTACATTTCATGATAAAATATTTATGATTAATTATTTAATGTATATAATCAAGAATACAAACAAATTTTCTACCAGGAGATAATACTATGTTCTATGAAAAATTCAAAACATTATATTCTGAAGAAAAAGGAAAAAAGATTTTTTTTTAAAAATATTTATTTACCATTTGAATTCAAATTAAAATAATATGAGCTTAACAATTTTTTAAATAAATATCATTAATAGAAGATTTATATGGAAATTTAATGCAGTGCAATATTATATTTAATTTCTTTATTCTATCATCAAAAGTAGACTCTTACTCACATCCAATTTCACACCATGGAACTAAGTAGTTAATCATTAGTTAGTTTAGTTAGGAACTCATTAGTTAATTTATATCACAAATGTCTTTAACTGAAAAATGTTGCATTTTTATTTTTATACAAAAGAGTTTTTTATTCAAGTATTATTTTGAAGATAGTGGGCTCTCTATGTATGTTACAAAAAATGAAACCCAGAAAATTATCAAATATTTACTTCAACAGATAAGTAGACAGAAAGCAGATAGACAAGAAGCATATACAATAATATCTAGAAACTCCCACTCTAAAGATGATTCTATTGTAAGATCATGGTAAATACAAGCATATTTCTAGTTATTAATTATGACATAGTTTTATCAAGCTCTATCTTTAAAAATTTGTAATTAATGTCATAATAATATATCCGAGGACTTTGAATATATATGTACTCTTATTTCTTCATAAAACTTTTATTTTTAATGAAATTTTTCTTTATTAAAGATACATTTTTCTCAATAAAGACTTAATTAGCATACAATTAATATTTGGAAATTGACAT
This sequence comes from Latrodectus hesperus, assembly GCA_037975125.1. Classification (NCBI taxonomy): domain Eukaryota; kingdom Metazoa; phylum Arthropoda; class Arachnida; order Araneae; family Theridiidae; genus Latrodectus; species Latrodectus hesperus. Next base: position 6,884,653 of record CM075860.1, on the reverse strand, counting down.
ACTAAGTTTTTATGATTCATCAATTATACCTAGTAATATCAAATCTGCTTTCCTCTGTCAGATAGCTATTAGCTCCCTTTTAGAGAAGGGACGTCGAATAGTGCTGCAGTAGATACCCGGCCATTGTGGTATCATTGGTAATGACTTGGCTGACAAACTGGCCAAGGCTGGCTTGAAGTTACAACCTTGTCCAGCTTTGGAGTACTATACCATTAAAAAGCTTGTCAAGACAAATATAGCTTCTTTCCATGAAAATATGTATAACAATTCAGTGAAAGAAAAGATTTAAGCATCTTTACAGACTAAGTCTATCCAGTGCAACCTTTATAAGGCTGTAGACGTGACGTTGCAAACTTCCATCTTAGGACAGGGCACGACTATCTTCAGGCACACCTTCACCGTTTCTATCTAATTGACTCTCTGACTTGTCCCTTGCGTGGACTTTAAGAAATGATCTCTACTCTTGACCCAGACTAATGACGTTGCAGTTAGAAATTCTGCAGAAGATGAGTTTTTGTATTGGGCTGCTCAACATAGACTAATGGTTAAAAAACCAAGGTCGAGTGTAGGATAAAAAAATTTTTCATTATTAAATCAATATATTCTAAATTCTAGAATGAAGAAGATAACATTTTCCCATCCTAATTAAGTACTCATCTTAAAAACAACATAAATTCAACAGTCTTAACAATCATCAAGTAAAAACATAACATTAATCACATTAACTTTCAAATTTATTATTTTAAATGTAAAATATGCAAGTCTGATTAATTAATTATAAGCTAACTTTTACTTTGGCACAGTATTGTATTTACAGAAGTTTTTATGAAATATTTATTAACAATATAAATAGAAAGAAAACAGCATATCTATTTTCATAAACTGAAACTTTGTACAGCATGAACATAAATAGAAACATTTTGTTTCAATTCTTTAGAAAAAAAGTAGGAAATATTTTAGAAGCAATAAAAAGGATAAATTAATCACACATTTTATTTTGTTACACAAATATTAAGTGAATAACTTTATTAAAATATCATTTCACGGGGAAATATTCCTTGTAAGATACAAAATTTATATATATTTTAATATTATATACTTTTGTTAATAATCAATACATCTTATTTATTCATTCTTTTTCATAATGTCTTTAGAATCAATTGATTTTAAACTCTTGATAAAAACACAGATCAAACACATATTGACAGAATAGAAAATTAAACTAGCAATACAAATATAAAGAAAAACATTTTTTCCTTGAAATTCTAAATAGTATGCTGGAAAAAGCCATAATCCCTGACTCAAAAGCCAAATGATAGAAGAAGCAATAATTTGTTTGACATTTACTTTCAAGAAAGAATAAGAAAGAGGAAATAAACATAAATACCACAAAAAATATTGAGAAGTACAAACTTTATTTAAAGTAACAAACAGAAATGTTTGAATAAAAAGTGTTACAGGTAGCATTTGAGGACGATACAGTTTCCAAGCTGTAAACAAAATAAGAGAAAATTGAATGAGAAACACAAAAATAGATAATAGTGCTGAAAGATGATTATTCATAACTTCTAACAGATACAAGAGATAAAAGTATGGAGAAAAGTTATGACGGATATCTTTTCTAATTAAGTGATACAATAATGCTTCATTGATATATTCTTTGCCATACAAAATTATAGCAATGACTGTGGGGATGGTAAACCCAATCACTGAACCAAAAATAAAGAATATTTTTTTTTGATTAGGAACAAAAAGCAATATTGATTTTTCCCATGTATTTTGCTTTTGTTTCATACTTGAAGAAAAAGAAAAATAGAATGACAGAGCATAAATACAAGGATAAATCTTGAAATGAACAGAAAAACCATAGACAAGTCCACACAGAAGAGGTCTATCTTGATAAAACAAATAAATTGAAAGCATAACCAAAGTTGTCATGACAGATTCAGCATTACCTCTACTTGAAATAACCATTGTTAATGGATTATAAAGCCACATAAATGAACATTTTTTGCAAATATCAGGGGAATGGTTGTAAGTTAACAAAATCTCATAAATTAATATGCTTGTGAATATATCTAACAAGCAAAATACAATTTTTCCAAAAACATTGTGACAGGTTACATTAGGAACAAGCATGTGAGCTAAAAAAGGTGTATATCTGTAAGTATGACGATTGAAAGGTGAATTGCCATTTGAAACATATTCAGCAGCATCTGTAAAAACTTGATAGTCAACATCTGTATACTTAACCATTAAGACATTATCTTGAATGGTTCCAAATATAATAAGAGCAATACGAATTAAGAAACCAATAAGATAATGGTATGTAACATTCATTTTTAATAATTTTTTAATTCTATTTGAATATTATACCCACTAAATCATTGTTAGTATGAACTAGATTTATAAGCTATTTTCTTTTGTAGTAATAAATCCTTGGCAACATATAGAATCAGTTTTCCATTTTTCACAGCATTCCAAAAGAGATTTTAAAGCAGATTCACAAAGTTCATTTTTGTAGTTATGAGCTGAAACATGAAAATTTTCCAATTAATTAATAGAATTTAAATATAGTTTTCAATCAACAATTGATTTTTGATACTTTTATTCAGAACTTATTCAATCTCAGATGAATATATTTGTTACAGATATATTACATAATTATTCTTACATAAAAAAGATTATAAATTTATAATAGAATTTTTAGATCATTTCTAATAAACAATATTTTTAAGTCTTACATTTATAAGCACTAAGGGAATTAATGAAATAATATTTAAAACAGTAAACAATTCAGTAATCAAAAGTAAAAACAAATTTTACAAAAACAATACAAATAAAATCTAATTTTTAGGCTAGATTCAACTTTACACAATAAAGAAGTCAATTAAGGCTAACTTATAAATATATAATTTATTTTAGGTATTGTTATCGGTTTCATACTATTTGTCAGATGACGAGTGAGTAGCTTAGGTGGGGAAGGAAGAAGTTCTTATAAATTTACTAATATTTAAAGGTTTATTTACAGAATATTTACAGATTACTTTAAGGTAGCTCCTTCTTCCAATCTCTCTCTCTCTTACTTCTACACACCTCTCAACATGACCTCTTAAACACTGCCATCTAGTGGCCACTCATTTTTTAAGTAATAATACAGCTTGATGCTAACAGTATTCTTTGTGGTTATATAAAGCTATGAACATTGACACCACTCAAATATACAAGCAAGTATCAAGAAAACAGCAAAGAAAATGAAAGTTGAAAAAAAGAAAACATTCAAAGTGTTTGCAAAACCAAAGTTATAGAAACTCTATAACAAAGTACAAAGAATTTTTGAAATTTTACAAAAATTTATAAATGTATAGAACTTATAATTAAAGAAACAAATAAATGATAATACAAATATATTTTGCCAAAAGATATTACTGAGACTGTAATATCATTTTGATTTACTATCAATTTATAAAATTGCATTTTTAAATCTGATCTAATTAATATGCATGCTACTTTTGATTAACTAAATGGGTAGAGTTAAAATACTTTATGAGCAAAATTAAGCTTGTAACTTAAACAAACTGGATCCCATATATTTTTTTAATATACCCTTTTTTATTTTCTAAGGAAAGAAGTAAATGTATACAACCTGGGGCCTGAGCAGCTACCAGGTGCGTTAGCAGGTGGTGGATATAGGCCCCATAAGCCCTGGTGTTATGCGACCCGTGCCTAGGGTAATTTGGCACCGCAGTAATGGTGTCTTAATGGAGCCTCTAGTTGCCTGGCGAACTTCTAGAGTATTTTGCCTTGCCCAGTAACTCAGGCAATGCTGGGTGGACTGTTATATTACCTGAGCTTATTAATTGTTATTTATTGGCTGAAAAGACAAAAGAAATAACAAACCTTTCTGCATTTGCAGGTGAAACCTCTGAAGTAGACCTTGCTGAAAAAGACAAGGGAACCCAGAGGCAATCTAGTGAAAGGGCAGCAATGAATCCTTCACAGGAGGTAGAAATGACCTCCAAACCATTTTCTTCTGGTGAGAGTCAGGAAGCTATCGCTAGCATGACTGACTCTCTGACCAGAATCAAGCTTAAAAAGAGACTTTCTGGTGCCCAGAAAAAGAAGCTGGTGAAGGAACGCAAAATCGCAGAGGGGACTTGGGTTGAAAAACCCAAGGCAACCAAAGGCGAGAAGTGTCCCGCCAACCGGACGAACCAGAGCAAGGCCAAAAAGGCTGCCAAGAGAGAAGGATCTGGGGGATTTACCTACAGGGCGGCTCTTACGGTGATCAAGATGGCTGTGCTCATAGAGAGTCATCCGGAAAAACGGTTAACAGAGGAACAGGCCTTTGACCTGGAACTCTTGTTAACTGAGAAAATAGGAAGGAATGAGGAGGGTTTTGCCCCAACCTTCCTATCCTGTAAACTTGAGAATGGGGCACTTATTGTCAACTGTGCAGATCTGGGGAGATCAAAGTAGCTGGAACCGACTGTTAATGACATAAGCACATGGCAGGAGCAAAAACTCTTGGTGGTTGAGGCAAGGAAACTTGTCAGAACCACCAAGATAATTGCAAAACTGCCGAAAATCTGCAGTAAACTGGAGCCTAAAGAGGTCCTGAGAAAAATCGAGGCACAGAACGGTGGGGTCACTCCAACGGAGTGGAACGTTCTTAACATCAAGAACGACCCATTTGGACGGACCATCATTCTTAGTGTGCCTGAACTAGATGCTGCCACACTTGGTGTAAGGGGATATAAGTTTCATATCAGACTTCACCAAGTACAGGCTAAAGTACTTGACAAACCCGCTCCTGCTGATGGGGGTGAAGGTAGTTCAAGCCAACTTCTACCACAGTAGAAGTGGTACCACTAACCTCAGTAACCTGGAACCAGGGGGTATGCGTACCCCTCTGGGGCTTGAGCTAGCCACCAGGCGCGTCGGCAGGCGGTGGATCGCCGAAAGTCCTGTAGAAATAACAGGATAGCCTCGAATATTGAATAAGAGGCCGCGAACCAGCTCCCGTAAACCCTGGTGTTATGCGTTCCGTGCCTAGGGCTAATTGGCACCGCGGTATTGGTGTCTTAACGGAGCCTCTAGTTGCCTGGCGAACTTCTAGAGTAATTTGCCTTGCCCAGTATCTCAGGCAATGCTGGGTGGACTGTCATATTACCTGAGATTATTTACTGTTATTATATGGCTGAAAAGACATTGAAAATAACAAACATTTCTGCTTTTGCAGGAGAAACTTCTGAGGCAGACCTTTCTGAAAAAGACAAGGTAACTCAGAGACAATCTAATGAAGGGGTAGCAATGAAACCTTCACAGGAGGTAGAAATGACCTCCAAACCATCTTCTTCTGGTGAGAGTCAGGAAGCTATCTCTAGCATGACTGACTCTCTGACCAGAATCAAGCTTAAAAAGAGAATATCTGGTGCACAGAAAAAGAGGCTGGTGAAGGAGCGCAAAATCGCTGAGGGGACTTGGGTTGAAAAACCCAAGGCAACCAAAGGCGAGAAGCGTCCTGCCAATCGGATGAACCAGGGCAAGGTTGGAAAGGCTGCCAAGAGAGAAGGACCTGAGGGATTTACTTACAGGGCGGCTCTCACGGCGATCAAGATGGCCGTGCTCTTAGAAGGTCATCCGGAAAAACGGTTAACAGAGAAACAGGCCTATGACCTGGAACTCTTGATAACCAGGAAAATAGGAAGGAATGAGGAGGGCTTTGCCCCAACCTTCCTATCCTGTAAACTTGAAAACGGGGCTCTTATTATCAATTGTGCAGATCTGGAGAGCTCAAAGTGGCTGGTACAAAATGTCAATGATATAAGCCCTTGGCAAGAACATAAACTCTTGGTGGGTGAGGCAAGGAAACTTGTCAGAACCACTAAGATAATTGCAAAACTGCCAAAAATCTGTAATGAACTGGAACCTAAAGAGCTCCTGAGAAAAATCGAGGCTCAGAACGGTGGGGTCACTCCATTGGAGTGGAACATTCTTAACATTAAGAACGACCCATCTGGGCGGACCATCGTTCTTAGTGTGCCTGAATTAGATGCTGCCACTCTTCGTGTAAGGGGATATAGGTTTTATATTGGCCTTCACCATGTGCAGGCTAAAGTACTTGATAAACCTGCTCCTGCTGATGGGGGTGAAGGTAGTTCAAGCCAACCTACACCACAGTAGAAGTGGTACTACTAACCTCAGTAAGAAGTTTCTTGCTGGGGATATACACCTGGCCCTGATTCAAGAACCCTGGTTGGTTAGGGGAAGAATCAGTGGTCTCAAAGGAACTAAAGGTAAGCTTATCTATTGTACTAATGGTAACGCTAGAACTTGTATACTCTTACATAAAAACATTGAGGTTCTTCCCCTCTCTGAATTTATTCTTAGGGACCTGACAGCTGTGAAAGTCAGACTCAACATAGAGGGTAGGGACAGGGAAATTGTTTTTGGCTCTGGATACCTGCCCTATGAAGAGAAGGCTCCACCTGACCATTCTCTGCACAAGCTCATGAACTTTTGCAGTAATAACAACTTACAGGTAGTCCTAGGACTAGACTGTAATGCTCATCATGTTGTCTGGGGAAGTACGGACACAAATAAAAGAGGTGAGTACCTTTTGGAATTTATTCTAAACTACAGGTTAGATATTCTAAATGTTGGCAACAAACCAACTTTTATTACTTCCAATCGATCAGAAGTAATTGACATTACTATAGCGACAACGCTGATTAGTAAAAATATCAAATACTGGAAAGTAGATGATCGACCTTCTGGTTCAGATCATCAAAACATCCATTTTGAAATTCACTCTAATGTGTGTCTGGATCGCATATTCAGAGACCCGGTTAGGACGGACTGGAAGAAATTCCAAGAAGAACTGACTGGGTTGATTGAGCTCGGTAACAGACCTATTAGAGACAACTACGATCTAGAAGTTACAGCAGATCTCCTACAGAGAAGTATTCTAGATTCTTATCATAACAATTGCCCCATTCGCACTAGAAGAGCTAAACTCCAATGCCCTTGGTGGAATGACTCTCTAGCTGCCGAAAGAGCAAATGTTAGAAAACTTTTTAACAAAGCTAAGAAAAATGGTGAATGGGAGAACTATAAAAGGGCCCTCACTAATTATAACAAACTTGTTAGAAAAAGCAAGATTAACTCCTGGAGAAAGTTCTGTGACGAGATAGATTCTATTTCTGAAGGAGCTAGACTCCAGAAACTCCTTAAAAGGGATGAACCTATTTTGGTTGGTACCCTAAAAGACGAGGAGGGTAATTTTGCTGCTTCCGGAAAAGGGGTTATGGAAATTATGACCAGGACTCACTTCCTGGGAGCTAGAGATATTTATAGCAACGAAGGGGAACATTGCATTGGCTCTTTGCAAAGAGTCAATAGCAATCAATGGACCATTGCTAAAAATATCATAAACTACAACATTGTTAAATGGGCAATTTTCACCTTTAAACCTCTAAAATGCCCTGGGCCTGATGGAGTTATGCCCATCATGATCCAGAAGGCAGAAAAGGTTGTCATACCAATGCTAACTAGAATGTATAGAACTAGTTTGGCCCTGGGATATATACCAAAGACATGGCAAAAGACTAAGATAGTCTTCATTCCAAAACCTGGCAAGGACACTTATGACCAGGCCAAGTCATACAGACCAATCAGTCTTTCTTCATTCTTTCTTAAAATTATGGAGAAAATCATTGATCGGCATATTAGAGATTACTTGGGTAGAAATAGTCCCTTGCATGCTCTTCAATTTGCCTATCAACCTGGTAAATCTACAGAGACTGCTCTACATCAGCTAGTTTCCAAGATTGAAGCCACTCTGGATCAAAAGGATATTGCCTTGGCAACTTTCCTCGACATCCAGGGTGCTTTTGATAATACTTCCCATCCATCCATCCTCAATGCACTTAGAGGGGCAGGGATTAATCAAACCCTGTGTACTTGGATTGAGGCCTTAATTTCGGATAGATATATACAAATGAACATCTTCGGTGAATCATTTGAAAAAAAGACTACTAGAGGTTGTCCTCAAGGAGGTGTTCTGTCACCATTACTTTGGAACCTAGTTGTAAATAGCCTTATAAAACATCTAAATGATAAGGGTTATTATACGCAGGGATATGCTGATGACATTGTCATCCTTATCCTTGGTAAAGATTTTGACATAACTTGTCATCTCATGCAGGATGCTCTAAGTTATGTAGGTCAATGGTGCAAGGATAGGGACCTGATGGTTAATCCTCAGAAAACCTACCTCGTACCTTTTACACGCAAAAAGAAACGGAAAGGTTTTTTCATACCAAGACTTTTTGATGTTGAAATCAATGTGGCTTCAGAGGTGAAGTATCTGGGCATCTATTTAGACCAGAAACTCACCTGGAATAAGCACATTGATGATAGGATCAACCGAGCAAAGAAAAGCATTGTGATTTGCAGGCGAATGCTTGGTAAGAACTGGGGTTTACATCCAAAACTGATGTTATGGATGTACACAGCTTTTGTCAGGCCCATTTTCACATATGCCTGTGTGATCTGGTGGCATAAGGTGGAACAGAAGACTGTGATTGACAGATTGAGGAGTCTACAAAGACTAGCCTGTCTCTGCATCACAGGAGCAATCTCCACCACGCCAACCAGAGCATTGGAGGTTGTGTTGGATCTGACTCCCTTGGACATCTTCATATGCAGCGTTGCAAGATTGAATGCATATAGAATGAAGCTGCAAAACCACTGGTATGACCAGCCTGTTGCCAAAGGGCACAAGGGCATCACCAGGAAATTTCAAGACCCTATTTTTCTGATGCCATCTGACATCATGGAAAAAACATACATGTTTGACAAGACATTTGATGTAGTTTTTCCAACTAGAGAGGAATGGGATAACAACATGTTTGGAACTAAAACAGGAGATCTAATCTGGTACACAGATGGATCACTGAAGAACAGCCTCTCAGGTCTGGGAGTTTGTGGCGTGTCACCAAGAATCAGCTTGTCTGTAAGCCTTGGGCGATATGCTTCGGTCTTCCAGGCAGAAGTTTTGGCCATTATCCACTGTCTGCGACTGAATATGAAGAAGGGCTACTACGATAAGCGGATTCTCATTTTCAGTGACAGTCAAGCCGCTTTAAAAGCGCTTAATTCCTTCGAAATCAAATCTAAAATGATTCTGGAGTGTAGAAACCTTCTTACAGAACTGGCAACTAGAAACAGGGTGATCCTTGTATGGGTGCCAGGGCATAAAGGTATCGAAGGCAATGAAAAGGCTGATGAGCTTGCTAAACAAGGATCGTCTTTTGTTCCCATTGGTCCAGAACCTTTTTGTGGGATCAATTTGAAGACCGCAAAAACCAATGTTCGCAGATGGGAAAAACGGAAGATGTATGAAGCTTGGCTCAAATCTCCTGGTCAAACCCACGCTAAAGGTATGATCTGTAGGTCATCAGCGAGGATTTCCTATGAAATTCTTAGATGCTCTAGGCAGAAGATACGTTTAATCGTAGGCTTCATAACTGGGCACTACTATTTCAGAAAACATCTCCATAAAATGGGACTGTTTCAGCAAGATCCTATCTGCAGGAAATGTCATATGCAAGAGGAAACGGCCAAGCATATCATTTATGAATGCGAGGCTCTTGCCCTCCCTAGATTAACCTCTTTAGGCATCATCCATACTAGAGAGTTACACCTAGATTCCATTAAAGGGTTATCAGACTTTATTAATAAAGTGGGTGATCCGAGCAAATGGAACTAAGAAACATTGGGTTTGGAGTTAACAGTACAAAATGCTGATAAAAGCAGAGGTGCTCAATGACATACAAACCCAACTCGAAGAAGAAGAAGAAGAACCTCAGTAAGAAGTTTCTTGCTGGAGATATACACCTGACCCTTATTCAGGAACCCTGGCTGGTTAGGGGAAGAATCAGTGGCCTCAAAGGAACTAAAGGTAAGCTTATCTATTGTACCAATAGCAACACTAGAACTAGTATACTCTTACATAAAAACATTGAGGTTTTACCCCTCTCTGAATTTATCCTTAGGGATCTGACAGCTGTGAAAGTCAAACTCAACATAGAATGAGGGGACAGAGAAATTGTTTTTGGCTCTGTGTACCTGCCCTATGATGGTTGGTTGGTTGGGTTTTATGGTGCAAGGTCCAAAAATGGACATGCTGCACCAAGAATAAAGTTTTGGAAGAATATTTTTATTTTATTTATTATTTTTTCTTCCTTATTTTTTTCCATATATATATTTAAGCCCAAGCAACATTAAAATATTAAAACACAAAAACCAGTATATAAGTTATCTTAAAATGTATAAATATAAATCATATAAAATTTAAAAAACCTATTGCTCTCAAATAAGCAAATAGGTTTTTGTGGGGTGGCTCCCCCAGCCAGCCCACAAAAAAGTTAAAAGGTTTGTTTTAAAAAATTTAAAACGGTAGACGTTAAAAGTAGAACATGAGATTAAAATATGATAAACAGTAAATGGTTCATCACACGTCTCACACCATGGATTTAAATCACTTAAAAACAAATGTTTGTGTGTGAAACGTGTGTGTCTGATACGAAGGCGAGTTAATCTAACATCATCTCTTCGCAACGGTAAAACTGATAATGAGGTGAGGGATGGAAAAATGGTATGTAATTTGTTGACGACCTGTAAGTTCCATGATTCTTGCCATAGACCACGCATAAAAATTTTTATAGCCTTTCTCACATCTGAGAGAGGAACTGGTGGTAAAATTGGATCTGATGCAGCCTTTGCTGCTGCATCCGCTCTCTCATTTCCATCAAGTCAAATCTTTGACACAACAGGATTGCAAGTAAAACTATTGTTTCTCAGTGCTTTCAATACACTCATGCTGTCAGTATGTATACAAAATTGACGATGATCAACTGTATTCACATGCTGAAGCGCATAAAAGATAGCTGCGGCTTCAGCAGTAAAGATGGAGCAGGACGAATTTAGACTGTGACTAAAAACTGTATTATTTATAACAACTCCACAGCCCACGTGTCCTGCTGATTTTGAACCATCCATGAATACAGGTGTGCATGATTGATACTGACAGCAATGGGAGGAAAATAGCATTTGAAAAACAATAGGTGTCGTGTCTGATTTTAAAAACTAAGCAAAAGAGTTATTAAAATTAATGGTTGGATCATACCAAGGCGGATGAGTAAAAGTATTAATTGTCTCTATTCGAATATCGCATAGGTCTGTGAGCCACAGATAGGATTTGGCTCTTGTGAGAAAAGGTGGGATGCTCATTGGTCGAGCATCAAACAGTCTTTTAAGAGAGGCATTAGGAACCATGGAACGTAATGGGTGATATGGGGTTGACATAATTTTTGCGTAATAATTGAGAGATTGCTGCATTCATCTCAGGTCTAAGGGTAGTTGTTCACAAACAGCATATAGACTCTGGAGGGTGATGTGCGGAAGGCGCCAGAACATATCCTCAAAGCAGAGTGATGAACTGTGTCCAACCTTCGTAAAACGGAAGATCTAGCTGATCCATCAACAACACTTCCGTAGTAAATGCCGGACAAGATCAATGACTGATATACTCGAAGAAGTGATGTGCGATCTGCACCCCAAGATGTATTTGACAACACCTTGAGGATATTAAGCTGATCGCTCACACTTCTTCCGCAAATACAAAACATGCGGAAGAAAGGTTAATTTTCGGTCAAAGATAATTCCCAGAAATTTTATTTCATTGACTACTTGTATTGGGATGTTGTTGATATTGATAACTGGATCATTATGTAGGCTAGTCTTTTTACAGAAGTGGACACATCTACTCTTGCTAGGAGATAAAGTATGGCCATTCTCAGCACACCACGCAGCAAGTTTGTTAACTGCTGTTTGCAGTTGTCTCTCAATTAACCGCATATTCGAACCCTGACATGATATTTGCAGGTCGTCAACATAGAGTGTACCATTTATTGGTGGTGGTAGTTGATGTAGAATGTTACTGATGAATAAATTAAAAATTGTGACACTTAAAATGGAGCCTTGGGGGACATCCTCGGCTTGAATAAAAGTATTGGAAAATACAGTTCCAATACGAACTTTAAAAACACGGGAGCTTAAAAAATTTTGAAGGAATATCGGAAGATTACCCCGAAAGCCAAAATTATATAATGAACGGAGAATTCCATATCGCCATGTACACTCGTATGCCTTCTCGACGTCAAAGAAAATGGAGACCAGATGGTTCCTCCGCACAAAAGCATTGCGGATTTGGGTCTCCAAATATGTGATATTATCAAGAGTGGATCTCCCTTTACGGAAGCCACTCTGTTTAATATGTTTATATTTATTTTTTACTAAGACATATACGAGACGGGTGTTGACCATACGTTCGAGAGTCTTACAGAAGCAACTCGTCAGAGCAATTGGTCGATAATTTGAAGGATCTGAAGGATCTTTACCAGCCTTAAGAACCGGAATCACTATCGCTTCATTCCAAACTGATGGGAATTTCTTTTCATTCCAGATCCTATTGAACAAAAGTAATATGTTCAATAGGGAGTCTGGACTTAAATTTCGAAGCATTTGATAGCTGATTCCATCAGGTCCTGGACTGGTATTATTGGCCTGCTGTAATGCTCTCTTCAATTCCAACATCCGAAATTCATAGTTGTAAGGCAAGGCTTCACCATGGTTGAAACGAATTGGTGTTCGTTCAGCGCGACTCTTTGTCCTTAAGAACGAAGGACTATAAGAGTCGTTGCTGGAAACGGTTGCAAAGGTTACACCAAGGACGTTGGCGATGTCCTCAGGAGAAGAGTAAACAGCAGCTCCGGATTTTAAGATAGGAATAGAAAATTCCTTATATAATCCTTTGGCTGCTTTCACTCTTCTCCATAACTGTTTACTGGATGTGGAAGATGTAATTGAAGATACATAGCGAGACCAAGATTCCTTCTTACTTCGACGACGAGCTCTGCGAGCTAATGCTTTTGCTCTCTTAAATGCAATAAGATTCTCTGTTGTGGGGTACCTCCTAAATAACCCCCATAACTTCCTTTGTTTTTTATAAGTTTGTTGACATTCTTTATTCCACCAAGGTTTGCTACGCCTATGTGGTATAGAGGAACTCTTAGGAATTGATGTATCAGCTGCATTCTTTATTGTTTCGGTGACTTTATATACAGCAATATCAATGTCCTCAATTGAAACCATTTCATCATCAATAACTGCCAATTGTGTAAATAACATCCAATCTGCCCGACTGTACACGTAAGTAGGTAAGCGTTGTCTTACACTACTATTATTAAACCATCACGAGAAGGCGGGTGAGATCTGTGTCCGGTGGAAGGGTTCATTCTTTCAGAGGTTTGAACAGTAAAACGATCACGCCGTTTAGGGTTAAAACAAATTCTTCGCCCGTTCTTCTCTTTGGCGAAGAACACGATTTTCTCCTCCTCATTCTCTGCTTTCTACTTAGCCTAGAAGGTTGTATTATCAGCGCTCTTGATTTTTAGTATTTTTGATTGATTTAAAACTGTTCTTTTCAGAACAACACATAATGTCTCTAAAAGGGAAAACATTGCGTTCTAAAGAACGTAACATCGTTAATAACGTGCGCATATTTTTTGAAAATGAAGCAAAGTCTACTTCGCTTTCGATACCAATTCAGAAAGCACAGGAACGTACTGCGGCTGCTACTGGCGTTTCTCTTAGAACTGTCCAAAGAATTAAAAAGGAATCCACAACTGATAGCAGGCTTTCAACTCCAGGGAAACAGCGTAGTCGACCTGCAGAACGGAATGTAGTTTTGGACAATTTTGATTTATGTGTCATTCGAAATACAGTAAATGAATTTTATGCATCTAATAAAGTTCCATCCATTTCATTATTATTGCCAGTGTTGAAAGAAAAGATTAATTTTTCTTGGAAAAGGGAATCTTTAAGGAAAGTCCTGCATCAAATTGGATTTCGTTGGAAACGATACCAAAATAAAAGAAAACTACTGATTGAACGGCCAGATATAATTTCGTGGAGATGCCGGTACTTGAGAGAAATAAAAAAATATCGAGAAATCCAAAAAAGCATTATTTATGTGGATGAAACTTGGATTGACAGCAACCTTTCCGTCTCAAAATGCTGGCAAGATGAAAAACTTGGTGCTTTCGTAAAAGATGGTGCTGGAAATCGGTTAATTGTTGTGCATGCTGGAAAATATTAGTACGTCGTAATATGATGAAATATGTATCTTGAATAAAAAGGCTGTAAAAAGTTAATTTATTACTTACGGAGTTTCTTTTTAGCCTAAAATGTTTCTTATGTAAAAAGTGTCTTCATCTAAATTAACTTAACAACAAGCATATTCTAGAAAATCTCACCCTTTCCTATTTTCTCAAAAATTATTGCGATAACACAATAAAAATATACAAATTTTGGACATAAAAATTATCTATCGTTCGGTGTTAACTTATTGGCCTTAAAAACAGGTTTTGTTCCTGTTCTTGTGAAATAAATAAATTCTAAAATCTACCTAATAATGAAATTTTCATGGCAAAATAAAAATATTTTCATTCTAAATGTTTTTCTAACATAGCTTAATATATGTATTTATATATTTCAATTCTCGTATTTGAATTCTTCGAAAAAGCATAACACATACATATTTTATTTTCATTCTACATCAGAAAGTGCTAATTAGCCAAATAAGGTAACCTAGATTGAGGCGCTTTCTCCTCGTTTTCTCCTCCGCTCGCTAAATTGTTGAAGTAGACTCCTCTGATAACACGTGACTCTTACGTCACACCCGCCATCTCCTGGTGGTCGCACTATACCTCCAGTCTGGGAGATGACGAGAGGAAAATGATCGCTGTTGTGCAGATCATTTCCTACTGTTAGATTTAACAATGGCAGAATAGATGGAGAACAAATGGCTAAATCGAGGCAATGAAACGTTCTTGTGGGTAGATGGAAATATGTCTTCTCGTCGGTATTAAGCAGACAGAGACAGTTATCAGAAATAAACTGTTCTATCTGTCGACCGTGAGAATTGATATCATCACTTCCCCACAAAGAATTATGTCCGTTAAAATCACCGAGTAACAAAAATGTTGTAGGCAGCTGATCAACTAATGCGTCGAGTTCCTCTTGGCGGATGACATTCTGTGGGGGTAAATATAAACTACAGACTGTAATCATACATGTAGAGTGAATTTTAACAGCTACAGCCTGTAGAGTAGTATTTAGTGGATGGACAGTGCTGGGGAAATTATTTGATGTGAAAATACAAACACCACCAGACACTGCACCATCATCACCACAGTCTCTTCTAAAGCATTTAAATCCTCGCACAGCAATAATGTTGGAAGTCTTCAGGAATGTCTCCTGAAGTGCAACGCATGCGGGGTTATAAGTTGTTATAAGAGACTTAATGTCATCAAGATGTGATCGCAAACCATGGCAGTTCCAAGAAATAAAGGAAGCTATTTTTTAAATTGTAGAGCTACTTTCACGGAGCTGGAAGGCGGGTCTTCTGTCATATCCTCGAGTGATGTATCATCGTCCGAGGGAAGAAAAGAAGTCGCTTCAGTCTCCAAGCAAGAGAAAGTATTATGGGTGGAGATGGTAGGTTTTTTAGCTTTTTTTAATTTTAAAGCTTTCTCTGCTTTTGATTTTGCAAAAGGAGCTTTTCTAGTAAAAGTAGGTGTTTTCTTAAATTTTGGCTTTTCCGTTGTTGGAGGTAATCTAACTGGAGAAAGAGAAAAGATTTCGGTTTGTGTGCTGCTCGATTTAGTGACTTTTCTGGCAGCAGTGGCATAACTGACTCCTGGCTGTGGAGAACGTGAAGTGACCAATCGTCTTACCTCAGGATAGGAACATTTGTTGTTAATCTTAACTGTGGCTATCTCTTTTTCCATCATATACTGAGGACAACTTCGAGAATAGGAGGGGTGGTCACCATGACAGTTGACACATGCCTCCTTTGCCGTGCAGTTCGAGCTATCGTGGCCAACCACCGTGCATCAAGCGCAGGTGAGTTTGCCTCTGCAGGCGTTTCTCGAGTGTCCAAAGCTCTGACATTGGAAACATCTCAAGGGATTTGGTATATAAGGCCTGACGGGTAGGTTCATATACACAGCTTTTACATACTGCGGAAGGTCTGGCGTCGCAAAAGTCAGAACTAGGTGCTTAGTGTCAATAACTTTGTCATCCCGTCTGACTGTAATGCGTCTTACGCCACAGACCTTCTGATTCTGTAAATTATCCAGAATCTCTTCCGTCGGCGAGTATAATAAATCCCTTGCTGAGATGACACCACAAGAGAAATTAAGATTGCCATGAGGCGAGACAGTCACTTCCATGTTAGCCAATGATTTCATGCTAGCCAGAATAGATGCTTGAGAGTCTGATGCAGCCTCTACAAGCAAGTCACCCGAGCGCATCTTTTGAACTTTTCTCACTTCCCTAACGATTCCTGATATTTCTTTTTGAATCAGGAAAGGAGACACAGTTGTAAAATTGCCCTCCTTTCTCTTGATTATAAAAAACTTTGGTTTCAGATTTTTAAATTGCTGCTCCTGTGGGAGAAAAGTGAAATTTTTATTCTCCATATTGTTTTTATAAAATTTCGGGATCTGACCGCACCACCCACCACCGAGTCCAACAAGGGGATGCAGACCAGCTGCACCAGTACTAGTCAGGTCCTATACGCTCCCAGTACATCCCTGAAGTGGTCTCCACCCTTAACGAGTCACCCAGTAGATGTACCGATCGCTTGATCCATAAAGCCGATTGATGTGCTGAAGACCACAACACACCTCCCGTTTACCTGAAGCAGAGGCCAAAGTAATGTGTTGGTCTCTGGGGGCCTCAATTATCAGGACCCTCATTTACAGGGACACGGGTCTCCACGCATGGCAAACACGTGGGTGATTTAGTCCTCATGAGTAGCTAATAGCAACAGAGCGGCGAAAGCTACTCAAGGGGAGCCCTCAACCTCTTACGAGGCAACCACACTGAGGGAGAAGAGGAAGAAAAAGCAGAAGAGTAGAAAAGAAAGAAGAGGACAGATCACTGGGCTACCTCGGGATTGTGACACCCGTGTTTAACTTAAAGAAGGTAAACCCCCTGAGGGGTACCTACCCTATGAAGAGAAGGCTCCACCTGACCATTCTCTGCACAAGCTCATGAACTTTTGCAGAGACAACAACTTACACATAGTCCTAGGACTAGACTGTAATGCTCACCATGTTATCTGGGGAAGTACGGATACAAATAAAAGAGGTGAGTGCCTTTTAGAATTTATTCTAAACTACGGGTTAGATATTCTAAATGTGGGCAATGAACCAACTTTCATTACTTCCAATCAATCTGAAGTAATTGACATTACTATAACGACAATGCTAATTTGTAAAAATATCAAAAAATTGGAAAGTAGATGGCAGGGTAGGAAATTTGGTAAATATAATAATTTAGTCCTTTTCAAATATTATATTGTGTTAGGATTTAAAATAAGAAATAAGTTATACATAAATTACACATTATAATTTTTTCTCTTAATTGTGAGTTTTTCTAATTTTAACTTTCACTTTAGCATACTACTTATTTCTGTACTTACATATTAGAATCACTGCAGCTTTTTAAGTAGAAAGAGTTTCAAGCAATATTCTTATAATAAAAAAAATTCTTTTTCTAATTATAAATACATTTTTCAAAACTGAGACAAAAATCCTAATTATAGGTTAAGAGTTAGTTCTACCTAAGTTTTGGTTCAAATTTAGGTGCGGTGGCTGTAATACATAAGTACTTCTTTTAAACTATTGAATTTGAAAATTGAACAAAAAACATAAATCAGCTGAAATATTAGTTTATTTATTGATGTTACCAAACAGTAAATAAAATTTTACTAGTTATTTTTAATGTGATAAATAATTATAAGAGCATCAACATATGAATGCTCTAATAAGTATTTTGCAAAATATCTAATAATTAATAAGAAGAGTAAGTAATAGTGCTTGCAAATTTGGAAGACAACAAATTTTTTGTTGTGGATTTATTAAAAAATTCTGAATTTATTAAAATAAAATATTGTGACATTAGTTTCACGAGACATTTAAGATAGTTAAGACCTTTTAGAAATTGGTTTTATTATTCAAGAGAATGAATTTTGAAAGAAAATTTCCACATCACACATACCTTTAAGGCACTTTTGCAAATCACAAGCATATAGTTGGCAAGGATCTTTCATGATGATTTAATATTGATCGAAGCTTTACACAAATTTTTCGGTTAATATAATAGTTTCAATACCCCGATTTCTTCGATAATATTTATTACATAAAACCGAAATATTACGAGGAAAGTTTTATTTATGTTTTTATAATAGTGAAACTCCATAAATTAAAAAAAAATTCTCTACAGTATATACTTTTGCGGATTGCTTTTATTTCTATCTAATAAACGAAATCATTAAAATAACATAACCTTAACATTTATTTATATTTACTTTATTAATAGTTACGGTTGTATCAAGAATATTTTTACTGTACATGGAAAATAAATATTATTGCTCTCAGTAACATGATTACAAAAAATTTCCTTATATATAAAGATTTAAACTATTCTCAGGATTTTGTCAAATTTCTTTATCATATTCTTAATTTTAATTCAATTTTTCCATAATTTTATTGAGTTAATTAATTTCAGTCAAACTTCAATATTTAAATTGGCAACAATTCAGTTTGAAGAAAGGTATATAAGGACGGAATGAAGCGTCTATGATTTTGCAATCGTCGCTCTTCTTGCAATCTTCTTAAGCAATAAGAAGCGCGATAAAAGTAGTTATTTATGAAGTTAAGCGTGAGTTACATGAAGCCAAAATAAATATAAGAGTGTGACAATTAGGCAGATATAGGTATTATATGGAAATAGTTATTTTTATTGTATGGAAATTAATATAATGTATGATCTTCATATGCGTATTAGGCGGTAGCCATTTTGTAAAAATAGCCCGCAAGTTATGTATACAACGAAATAACTATTTATTATGTAAATTTTTAGTATTGTAAAAAATATTTCATTAGCATTTATGTATAAACCTCTAATAATTTATGATTCAGCTTTTTTTAATAGTTTTGATATTCATATAATCATTATAGATACTGTACTGGTGTATTAGTTATTTATTGTTATAAGCATTTTTAAATGAAACATTGTGGCATACAAAATTTTACTCAGTCATTTAATCAAGAACTTTAAAAAATTTTTTAAACCAAATAATTACATTTGAACAATGAAAATGTGATTAATGATATTGAAATTCTACTTGGATGAAAATAGAGTTTAAATGCATTTAATTTTAAAAATAATTTGTACTTAATTTCTAGATCTCATATCAACTTATTTTAATATAGCTATACAACAAATGTTAAGAAATATATTCTTTTTATATTTAATATGTAATGAGAAATATTTTTATACTTTTTATTGTTTTAATACAGTAATTAAAATGTGCTTTGCTTATAACAAGCTATAAATTCTGTGTCTATTACAAAAGGAGAAAAATCTTATTGTTTTAAAGAACTCTTTTATATCTTCATTAAATATAATACACTAAATGTTAAATACTTTATGTTTACACCTTATATTATAATGATACACTTTATGTCATGTTTTGAATTTTATATTTAAGCTTAAATGCAAATTTTAATGTGAAATTTGTTTCTTGCTGATAATTCTATAAATATAGCAAATGTATGAAATCTAAACATCTCTCTCCTAAACATCAACATTCTAAATACTAGATTGTAGTTTAAATTTAATTATAAAACCTAACTATAATCTAATATTTGGATTGTGGAATCTAATACATAGATTGTGAATATCAGATTGCTGTAGACAACTTTCACTAAATTAGATAAAATTGTCTGTTTACTTAATAGTAATTTTCATTAAACATTAATATATCTAAATGTTTAGTAAAATAGTTGCCTGTCTACCAAACCAAATAAGTAATCACTGAATAAGTGCAAATTATTAAGTAATTTATAAGACCATTGCTTCTTTAAAAACTACTTCATTAAGTAAGTTACATACCAGTTCAACTTTATAGAATTCTGATATAAAGTGGAGACTTCAGTTTCCAGTGATATTGAAGATACTCTTTTCTATTGTTTAAACAAATTGATTACTTTCATGTTATTAAATTTACGACATTTGATTTCATTTGTTTAGATTCATCCTACCAAAAAATAAAAACCTAATTCTTTCACTGAATAATCTAAAATAAGCTCTTAGAACTTTTACCCATATATTTCCATTTGATTTTTCAGTTCCTTTGATAAGATCAGTAGTACATTTTTGGCTGTCAAAATTGTGATGAGTGCTTTCTGAGAATTTAACAGTAGATCATTGAAAATAGTCGTATTATGCCGTTTTAATGTAACGTTAAAATCCTAATTAATTTCAGATGTTGCTTAATGTTCAGTGAGATAATTTTATTTAAATAAATTATCAAGATCTATTACAATTTCCTTTTTAATTCATTCTTTCTGTATCATCTAAATGATTATTATCCAAAATTAAAATGTAATTTCTGATATAACAATACATCTGTTTATTATAGGTATAAAATCTTCTAATTTCTCAATGATTATCTTCAGCTAGCCACAATTTAAAAAATAACTGTATGAAGAAATTTTTGGAATTAAGTATTTTCATGACATTCTTGTAAATAGGATAATCTTATAAAAAAATACAAATGCATAAAAATATTTAAATATAGAAATATAAAATAAAATGAATACTGTTTTCTGAATTGCTGAAAAGCAACCTTATACATTTTGTTCTGCCTCTATAAAGCTTGTTTTATTTGATTATTTTTAACATTTCTCTTAACAAAATATTTTTAATGGGTTCTAAGCAATTCAAAAGCAATGGACAATTTTTAGTTATTTGTGATTCATATTGTTGTAGTCAGTGCTTTGAAATGAATAGGATTGAAAATTAATAAATTTTCATATGATAAATAAAAGTTTTTATGTGATCTGTTTTTTTTTTCCTCCTATTTTCTGTAAATACTTTTGTTTGCAAATATTCCATAAACATTTAAGGAAGAGCAGAATATTGTACTTTATTAGTTTTTACATGTACTTCAACTGTTATGTAAAATATGAAGAAATAAAATAATTTTATAAAGCTTTTACATTTTATTCAAAATCAAAACAATCTAAAATTATTGCTATTCCTCAATCATTCCATATATATGCACATACCCACATAAGTAATTGCAAATTTCTCCAGTCTTTATTGAAGATACTTCTTTTATTAAACAATATTCCAGTCTTTGATTAATCTGTTTTTTTATGAACATTTCTAGTTGCTAGTTCAAATATAAACAATCTTTCTTTATTTGATTTTATTAAATCTAATATTTAATTCTAACTTGATTTTTCAGATATCTTCATATTTTTTATTTTGTATGATCCATTAAATTTTTCATTACTTCTGCATTTTTTCTTTATTCATAATAGTCCAAGATATCGAATTATTTCGTATAAAGAATAAAAAAGATTTTATGATTGTCTTCAAAAGACCAAATTATTTTACAAAAAATTAACAATATTAAATAAAATATTTTTAAATGAAGATTATCTAATTTGTAAAGAAACTAGAGTATATGATTTTAAGTACTTTGAAATTATCATCTCATTCCAGATAATAACGTAATTAATTAAAAATATTTATAAGTGAAATGGACTACATGTGAAGCATTGAAATATTTCTATATTTTTTAGCATCATAATCAATATTATATTTTTGTACTTGTGAGACTTCTCTTTAATAAAATACTCTCTTATCAAAAAATAAATAAATAAATAAAATGTCAATAAAATTATCTTTCTCATATTTCCTTGAAAGAATAAGATTTTAAATAAGTTTATATATTATTATAATATGTAATGGGGAAAATAATTGCTATTACTTAAGCAATAAATAAGTTTTTAATCAGAATACATTCTGAAGCTCTATTTTGAATTTAACTTCCTTTTAATTTATATTAATAACTTATAATTTTTCATTTGCTAGTTTAATTTTAAGTAAGTGATAATTAAACAAAATCAAATATGGAAAATATTCTATTGACTATAACTATAAATAACAGCTGTGAAATTTTAAAATTGCTTTCATTCTTTCTGCCCTGGTTTTACAATTTTGATTTGTTTAGCAATGTGATAACAGGCAAACATTCAAATCTTTAGTTTAGAAATAGGACAAGTTTTTTTAATTCTTCCATTTTATAAAGTTTTATTACAGAACTTTATCTTAACTTTATCACAGAAGTATATTGAAATTAAATACTGATGAATGAGATATTAATGTATTTAGAGTTTAACATTTTTTGCCAAATATGTAAATTTCTTAGAGTAACTTTTACAATGGTATGGCTATATAGAAAGGCTGTTTTTCAAAGAAATCTTTTGTAGTAAAAAAATTATCAAAATTGTGTTCTTCAAATGAAATGTGCCCATGTTAGAAATGAGAGGATTTTCCAGCATTAAACAAGAAATCAAAAGGAATTATTGATTTTTTAAATTATGTGGTGATTTATAATTTGAATTAGGTTGGGAGATTTCATTCAAGCAGTCTTGCTTCTAATTCATATAAAATGTATGACAATTTATATTAATATTGGAATTATCTGATTAAAATTTATTGGTAATCTCAGTTATATGTCAGGATTCTTGATTTGTGTTTTCTTGTAAATTTTTAGGTTAATTTTTTGCATTAACTAAGATTTATAAAATAAGCCTTTATTTTTTTTATCATGGGAACAGTTTTTTTCTCATTTAGAAGACTGGTAACTTTTATTCTAATTGAAAAAATTTAAAGCAACCTGTATATTGAATTTTTAAATTTTTCATGTAAAATGTTTTATTTAGAATAAATTTGAAGATTTAAAAACATCTTATTCATAAGTGGGGAAATATCTGATCAATGTAATGTTATTTTTGAATTTTTATTTTTTTATTTTTACTTTTCTAGGCCATGTCGATGATTATAACATCAGACTCCAAGGCCCCCTTGAGGGAGGTCAAGAGAGTCCAGTTTGGTATATTGAGTCCAGATGAAATAAGGAGAATGTCAGTAACAGAAGGTGGAGTTAAATATCCAGAAATCTATGAAAGTGGAAGGCCAAAGTTGGGTGGTCTTATGGATCCACGTCAAGGTGTAATTGATAAAACATCTCGATGTCAAACTTGTGCTGGAAATATGGCTGCTTGCCCTGGTCATTTTGGCCATATTGAATTGGCAAAACCAGTTTTCCATGTTGGTTTTCTAAAAAAGAGTATAAAAATTTTAAGATGTGTGTGCTTCTATTGTTCAAAGCTCTTGGTTTCACCTTCCAATCCCAAAATTAAAGAAATTCTTGCTAAATCTAAGAATCAACCAAGGAAGCGTCTTGCTCATGTCTATGACTTATGCAAGGGCAAGAATATTTGTGAAGGTGGTGATGAAATTGATGCAAAACTTGGGCAAGAAAGCACTATGCATGATGATGGTACCAAGAAAACAGGTCATGGTGGCTGTGGCCGTTATCAACCATCAATTCGTCAAAGTGGTTTAGATTTAACTGCTGAATGGAAGCATATTAATGAAGATTCTCAAGAAAGAAAAATAGCATTAAGTGCAGAGAGAGTTTGGGAAATTTTTAAGCATATATCAGATGAAGAATGTCTTGTTATGGGAATGGATCCAAAATATGCTAGACCTGATTGGATGATTGTTACTGTATTGCCTGTTCCTCCTTTGCCCGTAAGACCAGCTGTTGTTATGTTTGGCTCTGCTAGAAATCAGGATGATCTTACTCACAAACTTTCAGATGTTGTAAAAGCCAACAATGAATTAATAAGGAATGAACAAAGTGGAGCTGCTGCACATATTATTGCTGAAAATATAAAAATGTTACAATTTCATGTTGCTACAATTGTAGACAATGAATTACCTGGATTGCCACGAGCTATGCAAAAAAGTGGCAGGCCCCTGAAATCGATAAAACAGCGTTTAAAAAGTAAAGAAGGTAGAATTCGTGGTAATCTTATGGGAAAGAGAGTTGACTTTTCTGCACGTACAGTTATCACACCAGATCCTAATCTGGCTATTTTTGAAGTTGGTGTCCCTAGATCAATTGCACAGAATCTTACATTTCCAGAAATTGTCACTCCTTTTAATATTGATAAAATGCATGAACTAGTTCAGCGTGGTAATAATCAGTATCCTGGAGCTAAATATATAGTTCGTGATAGTGGCGAAAGAATAGATTTAAGATTCCACCCTAAAGCTAGTGACCTTCATTTACAATGTGGTTATCGTGTGGAAAGGCATGTCAGAAATGGTGACGTAATTGTTTTCAACCGACAACCTACTTTACATAAAATGTCTATGATGGGTCATCGTATAAGAGTTTTGCCATGGTCCACTTTTAGAATGAATTTGAGTGTGACCACACCATATAATGCTGATTTTGATGGAGATGAAATGAATCTGCATGTCCCACAGTCATTGGAAACTAGAGCTGAAATCCAAGAACTTGCTTTGGTGCCTAGAAATATTATAACACCCCAGTCAAATAAACCTGTAATGGGTATTGTACAGGATACTCTAACAGCAGTGCGTAAGATGACCAAGCGTGACGTTTTTCTTGAAAAGGATCAAATGATGACCTTGTTGATGTTTCTTCCTATTTGGGATGGCAAAGTTCCCATGCCTGCTATTTTGAAGCCTAAACCACTTTGGACTGGAAAACAATTATTTTCTCTCATCATTCCAGGAAATGTCAATTTGATACGAACCCACAGCACTCATCCAGATGAAGAAGATGATGGACCTTATAAATGGATTTCGCCTGGTGACACTAAAGTGTTAATTGAGCATGGTGAACTAATTAGTGGCATTGTGTGTAAAAAGACTGTTGGAGCTTCCAGTGGCTCTTTGATGCACGTAATTTTTTCTGAATTGGGTCATGAAGTGGCAGGGGCTTTTTATGGTCATATTCAGATGGTAGTAAACAATTGGTTACTTTTGGAAGGTCACAGTATTGGTATTGGTGATACTATTGCTGATCCTCAAACATATATTGATATTCAGAACACAATCAAAAAAGCAAAAATGGACGTGATAGAGGTTATTGAAAAAGCTCATAATGATGATCTAGAACCTACACCTGGAAATACATTGAGGCAAACCTTTGAAAATCAAGTAAATCGTATCCTCAATGATGCTCGTGACAAAACTGGTGCAAGTGCACAAAAATCATTGTCAGAGTTTAATAACTTTAAAGCTATGGTAGTATCAGGTGCTAAGGGCTCAAAAATTAACATCTCTCAAGTTATTGCTTGTGTGGGGCAGCAAAATGTTGAAGGTAAACGAATTCCGTTTGGCTTTAGAAAACGTACATTGCCTCATTTTATTAAAGATGATTATGGTCCAGAAAGTAGAGGATTTGTGGAAAACTCATATCTTGCTGGCTTAACACCATCAGAATTCTTTTTCCATGCCATGGGTGGTAGAGAAGGTCTTATTGATACTGCTGTCAAAACTGCTGAGACTGGTTACATTCAACGACGTTTAATTAAAGCTATGGAGAGTGTAATGGCAACTTATGATGGAACAGTCAGAAACAGTACTGGACAAGTTATCCAATTCAGGTATGGAGAAGATGGTTTGGATGGCACTTGTGTGGAATTTCAATCTTTGCCAACATTGAAACCATCAGACAAGGCATTTGAAAAGCGATTTAGATTTGACGCAACAAATGAAAGATACTTACGAAGAATTTTCTTGGAAGAAGTTGTGAGAGAAATACTTGGTGATCCTAAAGCTCTTGGAGAATTTGAAAAAGAGTGGGAAACTCTTAAAGCTGAAAGAGAAGTTCTACGTACTATCTTTCCTACTGGTGATAGTAAAGTTGTTTTACCATGTAATCTCCAAAGAATGATTTGGAATGCACAAAAAATCTTTCACGTTCATACAAGATCTCCGACTGACTTAAGTCCTTTAAGAGTAATGCAAGGTGTAGAGAACCTCGTGAAGAAAATAGTTATTGTACCTGGGGAAGATAGGCTTAGCATTCAAGCAAATGATAATGC
The DNA here is from genome assembly GCA_037975125.1 of Latrodectus hesperus. Lineage (NCBI taxonomy): Eukaryota > Metazoa > Arthropoda > Arachnida > Araneae > Theridiidae > Latrodectus > Latrodectus hesperus. The sequence goes on along the minus strand of CM075860.1, from coordinate 6,858,503 downwards.
TACAATTTGCTTCAGAGCTTTACTTCATTCAACTTTATGCACAAAACGAGTTTCTGAGGAATTCCGTTTGTCTACAGAGGCCTTTGATTGGCTTTTGGGTGAAATTGAAACTCGTTTCCAACAAGCTCAGGTTCAGCCAGGTGAAATGGTTGGAGCTTTAGCTGCTCAGTCTTTGGGAGAACCTGCTACTCAAATGACCTTGAACACTTTTCATTATGCTGGTGTCTCTGCTAAAAATGTAACACTTGGTGTACCCAGGTTGAAGGAAATTATCAATATTTCAAAAAAACCTAAAACTCCCTCTCTTACAGTGTTTTTGACTGGAGCAGCAGCTAGAGATGCTGAAAAAGCAAAAGATGTCCTTTGCCGGCTTGAGCACACAACTTTAAGAAAAGTAACTGCAAATACAGCTATTTACTATGATCCTGACCCTCAAAATACTGTTATTGCTGAAGATCAAGAATTTGTAAATGTTTATTATGAAATGCCTGATTTTGACCCATCTAGAATTTCTCCTTGGTTGCTCCGAATAGAATTAGATCGTAAAAGAATGACTGACAAAAAGCTTACTATGGAACAAATTGCTGAAAAAATTAATGCTGGTTTTGGTGATGATTTGAATTGCATATTTAATGATGACAATGCTGAAAAACTTGTTTTGCGGATTAGAATAATGAATAATGATGACAACAAATTACAAGAAGAAGAAGAACAGGTTGATAAAATGGAAGATGATGTTTTCTTACGTTGCATAGAAGCAAATATGTTGAGTGATATGACATTGCAAGGTATAGAAGCTATAACTAAAGTGTATATGCACTTACCTACTACAGATAACAAAAAAAGAATTGTAATTACTGAAACTGGAGAATTTAAACCTATTGCTGAATGGTTATTAGAAACTGATGGAACAAGCTTAATGAGAGTTTTAAGTGAAAAAGATGTAGATCCAGTCAGAACATATTCTAATGATATTTGTGAAATATTTGCAGTAATGGGTATTGAAGCTGTTCGTAAAGCTGTTGAGAAGGAAATGAATCATGTCATTTCTTTTGATGGTTCATATGTTAATTATAGACATCTTGCTTTATTATGTGATGTGATGACAGCAAAAGGTCATTTAATGGCCATTACTCGTCATGGTATTAATCGTCAAGATACTGGACCTTTAATGAGATGCTCATTTGAAGAAACTGTGGATATTTTGCTTGATGCTGCTTCACATGCTGAATTAGATCCACTCAAAGGAGTATCTGAAAATATAATAATGGGTCAGTTAGCAAGAATGGGAACTGGAGCCTTTGATTTGTTATTAGATGCTGAAAAATGCAAATATGGAATAGAAATTCCTTTGGCGGGTGCAATGGGTGGACCTGGAGTATTCTTTGGCAGTGTAGCAAGTCCTACCAGTGGTATGTCTCCTCAAATGACACCATGGAATCAAGGTACTACACCTGCTTATGCAAATGCATGGTCTCCTGGATTAGGAAGTGGTATGACTCCAGGTGCTGCTGGATTTTCACCATCTGCAGCAAGTGATGCTAGTGGGTATAGTCCTGGTTATAGCCCTGCATGGTCTCCACAGCCTGGATCACCAGCTTCTCCTGCTTCACCATATATTCCAAGTCCTGTTGGTGCTATGTCGCCTAGTTATTCTCCCTCATCACCATCTTTTGCTCCTACTTCGCCGTCTTTGACTCCACAGAGTCCTAGTTATTCTCCAACATCACCTTCTTATTCACCAACAAGTCCAAGTTACTCTCCAACATCTCCTAATTACAGTCCAACAAGTCCTAGTTATTCCCCAACAAGTCCAAGTTATTCACCAACAAGCCCAAGCTATTCTCCAACAAGCCCAAGCTATTCACCAACAAGTCCAAGCTATTCACCTACAAGCCCAAGCTATTCTCCTACAAGTCCTAGTTATTCTCCTACAAGTCCCAGTTATTCTCCTACAAGTCCTAGTTACAGCCCAACAAGTCCTAGCTATTCACCAACCAGCCCCAGTTACAGTCCAACAAGTCCAAGTTATTCTCCAAGTTCACCTAATTATACACCAGCTTCTCCTTCTTATTCTCCAACAAGTCCAAGCTATTCACCTACAAGTCCAAGCTACTCTCCTACTTCGCCGTCATATAGTCCAACCAGTCCAAGCTATTCTCCCAGCTCACCAAGTTATTCACCACAAAGTCCAAGTTATAGCCCTGGGAGCCCAAATTATTCAGTCACCAGTCCAAAATATTCCCCAACTTCACCTTCTTACAGCCCAACAAGTCCAAGCTATTCTCCAGGATCTCCTCAGTACACTCCTACTTCACCAAAATACAGCCCAACATCTCCAACTTATTCTCCGACATCACCATCTTATTCTCCATCAAGTCCTAAATATTCTCCTTCAAGCCCTCAATATTCTCCGACAAGTCCATCGTACACACCGACTTCTCCAAAATACAGCCCACCTTCTCCGACATATAGTCCTTCTTCTCCAAAATATTCTCCAACTTCACCATCTTATTCACCAACCTCTCCTCAGTACAGTCCTACAAGTCCTACTTATTCTGTTACAAGTCCTAAAGGTTCTGCTTATTCTCCTACTAGCCCTGGATATTCACCATCATCACCTTCTTACAGTCCTACCAGCCCAGATGATGATGAGGATGATGATAAATAGACATTTTTGACTTTTGTCTTTAAAAACTGAAATTTTAAATTATAAAAATTGTAATGTATAATTTTTAATAAAATCTGTTTAAAATTAACTGCTACTTGAGTATATTAATAACTTCATTAAAACAGTAATTTAAGTCAAATGTTAATCTAAAACATAGCATTGAATTGTTAAATGTGGTTGTAAAAGGACAATATTTTATGTACTGAAATTGCTAGTGCAAAAGAAATGTCTTGAGAAAAATTTTATTGAATGAAAATTGTTTTTAAAATGTTATTTGGGTGTACAATGTGACTAACTTTTTCATCAATCAAAAAAAAAAACATTTTTATGGCTTGATTATTCAAGAAAATTTTGTAATACTCCAGATTTGTCTTGGAAGTAATTAAAATCTTACTAGTTTTGTAGTACTTCTTTCTTTCTTGAATTGTATCATGGTTTTGATGAAATTTAAAGCACATAAGCAAATTTATTTTGTGACAAATTTATTCTAAGATGATAATAAATTTTTTCTCAAAATTTAGGTATCAAAATTTTTATGAATATTATTTTTAAGAGGAATATTTAAGTTTTTTTATATATGACTTAGACTTCATATTTCTTTTTTAAAGTATACTTGAAAACATTTTAAAGATTTTAACTGTTCAGCTTATAAATTCAGAAGTAAATATCTTTTCTTGTGTGTAAACTTATTTTAATGGATTATATGTATTTCTAAATAATTTAAATTACAAAAAAAGATGTAAAAATAATTAATGTAAAATAATGTATTCAGATTTTGATGTTTAATATGTTAGTGAGAATTTCCTGTTTTGAAAAAATTATGTATTTGGTATAAAAATACAAGCTATTATATGCAATGCTTCTTCTGATAAGAATTAATAACGATCAAATGATTAGTAACTCTCTTACTATATATATATATATATATACATACAAGTTCTCAGGAGTTTCTAACAAACTCAAGTTTATTGGTTAATTGATAAAAAGTGTATATATTTTAAGGGAAACTTATTAAGTTCTTTTCGTACTTCATTGTTTTTACCACATTAATGTAGAAATTCATTGAAGTTCTACAGATTTTTGTAATAAAAGATACTATATTAAATCTATACATATGTATTTTGATTCACAATGGAGAAAAATCAAGATCTTTTGTTTAATATTAAAAAGTCATTGTTTTATATTTTAAAGAGAATTGCTCATTAAATTGGTTTGCTTAATCATTTATTATGAGGAAAAAATATTCATCTAAGGCACTATGCAGCCTGTTGCAGGCCAAGGCCATCCTTTATAGTTGTTACCGTCTTATCTTATTCATTGCAAGACTCCTTCAATTTTCTTTATCAGATTAAAATCCATTTCGACTGAGTCAAGCCACTTAACTGGTGGTCTTCATCTTCCGTTTCCCATGGTATTAGTGTAAAAGTGAGTTTTATTTTACTGGCCTTACATTCTCAGATCAAAACAAGTGCCCAAGTCATTATAGTCTATTGCATTTTATGATTTTAACAATATCAGGCTGCTTGTATTTTTTGATAGATCTCAAAATTAAATGTCTTCAGCTATTCTCATGGACTGCACCAAAAAAAATTTTCTGAAATTTTTTCAAAGATAAATTAATTTTAATTTAGTAATTGACCAACATTCACTATCATAAATCAGGATTGATGAATTGTTTCATTGATGTTAATTTTTGTTTTTAAACTCGTAAATCTAAAATTTAGCTAGTTTAAAGAAATATTAATATTTTTTTAAAAAAATTTTGCAACAATTTAGTACATAATACAAGAGTTTAATCTTAATTTAACGAACAATATAGCTAACTGTCCTCTTAAAATTTTATTCATAAATCAAATTTTTAATCTGACTGCTTAAATCTTTGATATAATTTGTTTTTAATCAAGATTTACATTTATTTAACTTTTGTTCTTCTGTTAGTAGTAGCAGTCAGTTTTTTAATAGAATAAAATCGGAAACAATTTTATAAGCATAATTTCTATAAGTTAATGTATATATATTGTAAAAGGGGAATTATGTTAAGTAAATTTATCTTTTGTATTAATCGAGTCGAATTATATAGTTAAAAACAAATTTATTATTTCTTTCCTTACTATAACCCTATATTTCTTAAAACATTTTAAGAAATCCTTTTATCATTGAAGTCTTGATTTTTTTATATAATAACAGAAAAGTATAATATATTTACCAACTTTAAATCCGAGATTTATTTGTAAGACCATTTTTCAAATTTAAATACTGGAAATACATAAAATCACTAAATTGAAAATTTACTTCCATTTAGAAATCTTGGGATTAAATGTTCTTTTAAGAATATTTTTTTTGTCGTGCAAATATAAAATATTAAAGGGTTGTATCACAAGAGAAAAGATAAGAAATACAATCATTATCATGACCCATGTCTTCAGGGTTACTATATCAAACCCACTGGTTAGAAAAGTAAAACTACATTTATGATGTAACAATAAAAATATTTTCAATATTCAATTAACTGCACATTGGTTTGAAAGTATAGTCACCAATTGAATATACAAGAAAAAATTAATAATTGATCAATTATTGTATAAAATGTTCATTGCATTTCTAAGGATGCAAAAATAAATTTCACAATATAAAAGATTTTGAATCTTAAGAGTATTCCACAAACTTATTATTTTTCATCAAATAAGTCACTTTTCCTCTTCATTGGAAAGAATTTAAAATAAATTCCAGAAGAAACGAGATTTTAAAAAAGTAAATTATTTTCTTTCAAAGCATGCTCGTAAGATATGTGGTAAACTGATTTAATTCATCTACATTATCTTTCTACTAAAATTCTTATCAGCAAGTTTTGTTATTAATTTAATAGTTTGAGGCACAGAAAGAGTAAATATTTTGCAGTATCTAAATTTGTAATTTATTTTGGAGCTTTTGATTTTAAAACAAAAACTTAGATATGTGAAAATCAAATGGCATAAGAAATGTTTAGTGTAACTTAATCAGAACTGAGTTGTAACAAGATGAGAGCAAGTTGATAGCCCAAACTTTAAAAGCAATCATAATCTAAATGTTGTCATTACATATTGATGCAGATCAAATACAATTCTGACTATACTTTTTAACATTTATGTAAAAACTGAGTTATTTTGCATAATTTGGATCATCTAAAAATTTAAATTTCATTATTGAAACCTTTTATCATTCCATATTGAAACAAAATGTACTAGTTTTTCCAAAATTCAGTATCAGATCAGCGAAAAGGCATACTTCTTATTGAAATTTTACATTAATTCATTTACATAAGTTCTCTGATCTTTTTTTAATTTGCCAAATGTGAGGTTAATATTCTGTAAAATTGCTCAATATGTTAGATAATACTTTAAATATACAACCACAGTGTCATTAGAATTTCAATAGGTTATTGGAATTTATGCATATATATAATTAGACTTGAAGAGTTATTGCTGGCCTAATTATAATAGAATAACGTTTTATTCCAGTAGAAACTTCTTAATACGTAATTAGGAAAAGAATTGACATTATTGAAACAGAAAAAATGTGTCTTAGAAATTTAATATAAAGTTTGAAAAATAAGACATTCAATACATTAAATAACACTAGGTAAATAACCTTTTTTTCTACATCAGAGAGTTGGCAGCTATTTTCCCTCTAGCAGTCCCATAAAAAATAGCTTTTATATGATAGACCTTTGAAAATTTAGAAAAAGCTTAGTTTGTTGCTGTAAGGTCTTTTTTGTACATAAAAGCTGTAAATTCAATAGAAATGAGGGAAAACTTTTTGAAAACATGTAAGACATCAATGACAGTTTAACTATGGTATGCAGTAATTTTAAGATTTAAACCAACATCATTCCATAGTTTTAAATATTAAAATTAGCATTTATTTTTTTGGGGTATTAAAATTGCAATAAGGAATGTTAGATAATTTAGCAAAAGAAACATGGAAAATTCAATTCCATTTTAATATTTGTATTGGAATGTTCAAAGATTTTACTAAATGAAACTTTATTTCATGGAAAACAAGTCACCTTTATTTTCATTTATAGAATTCTGAAATTTAGCAAAAATATTAAAACCTTTCTCATATTTTGTATAAATTCATACTATTTTCATATTAAACACAAAAACGTTTACTTTGCCAAATTTTTCTCTGAATTTGAAACATAAGTCAGTATAAAATTTAACTCATTATTTCTCAATTTTTGACTGAGAATTTTCTTTAAAATGGCAGTAAGAAATACAGGAATTAACAGCTCCAGCATATTTGCCATTTGGTTTGTCACTCCACTGTATTATGTCAAAAAATAATTGGAGTTAAACTGCACTGATTTTAAAATTCAACATTGTCATCTACAAAACTAGTGCAAATAAACAAAATATTAGTAGAGAATAAAAACTTCTTGAACTATAATACAATGATATTTTAAGTTGAATCAAAATGAAAAATAAATATTTAGGATCTGCTAAATTCAAAACAGCTAATTTTAGAAGTCTGAGATAAGGACTGATTCTTGCCTATTAGACAATATATATATATTAAAACTAGATGTTTTTTGCTTGTACAGCCTTCTCTTACAATAACTGAAAACATTATTTATTGCAAAGTAAAAAGTCACTTGTAACACATTCCAGTACAGAAATTATTTTAAGAATTTGATTATTCGAAATATTAAAGCCATAGTAAATAAACAATAGAGCAATGTAAATGTGAAATGATGAAAGAAAAAATATCAGAAGATACTTTATTTAACACAAATCTTAGCACATGATTTCACAATGAGTGATTCAAATAATGAACATGGTGTTTAACAAAAGCGATGAAGGTGAGATCTTTTAGCGCCTGGAACCTGAAAAATATGAATAATAATTTAGTAAATTAATAACATTTTAAAAAGAAATCATTTACATTATGTAACACCTGCTTAAATTAATATAAGATTTCACTTGTAGAAATAATATCTAGTCAAGTTAGTATATAGTTAACATAGAATTTAAATTGCAGAAGAAATTGTAAATAATCAAGTATCCACAATTTTAAAAAATTAATTTTTTTCATGAACAAAACAGTAAGTGAAATTAATTTTGCTGATATATGAAAATGATGTCAGAAATTGGTACTCATTCATTAGTGTCAAGACTACCAATTTCAATATTAACCACAGTACAATAAATTATTTTTTCAAATGATACACATGAGAAAAATCTTTTGTTTTATTGCTTTCTTTTGTTATATTTATGTGAAATTACCATGGTACAATATTGGATTTACACAAAACTGGTTGAGGTGATGCTAATATGTAAGTACAATTTTCATATTTTATTCTAAAAAAATTGATTCAAATTGAACACATTTAAACTTTCATTAAAAACATGTTTCCAGAAGTCAATTGAATAATTTAGAATGTTATTTCACTGTCATTGAACAGTTTTAAAAATTGTTATAATCATTTATATAATACCTTAAATCAATTTCAAACATAAGAAAAGGAAAACCCAGAAATGAACGCCAAATAAGAACTTTAACAGCAGAAATAGATTTTCAAATTAAAAGCAAATTATTTAGAAAACTGAATCAATTGATCAACTAATGTATTTTCAATGATAGTTTCAGATAGCTCAAATATATTTAATTTTCTCCTTTTAAAAGCAATTGCAATTTTTAAAAATTACTACCATAAAATTTTAAAATCATGTTTTGTTTTTAAGTTATTTGAAATTTATGCTTAAGTTATTAAAAAATCTCTCAACCACAAAAATTCAGTCATATTAAAGACTAATTTAAGCTGCATTGCATTTAATAAATTTATTTAAAGTTATAAAAATGAGCACATTACATATATATAAAAAATATGTGAAATAACTTACTTCTTTCATAACGTGAGGAAGAAGGTTGCTAAATAAAAAATAAAAAAGAAACTTTAATTAATGAGAATTTCCAATGCCTATACTAATTACTTAAACTAGAATAAGATAAATACATTTCAAAACCAATTAATAAATATATTTAATTAGACAATCATATTTATTCAAAATATATGAAAATACATAATAATTTACAAGTTGAAATTGAGAAAATTTTTTTTCAATACATCTCAGACCAATGGGCAAACGTTTTCGGTCGCGGGCCATAAATCGGGAAAAAAAATTTGGTTGGCCAAGATAAATTTTTAAAAGCAATATACAGGTTTAACAATTTAAATACGTTAATGAGATGAGTGAAATTGCGATTTCTCAGGTAAAAGTTCCTTATATTGAAGTTCAAAACGAGATGTACGGATTCTAAGGAACGAAGTTAAATGCTTTTCTGTCGGACTATTTCTGAAATTATTCTTTCTAAGGCTCATAGTTGAAAACGCTTGTTCATATGTGTAAAATGAAGCAAACATAGCACTGATTTTCTAGGCTGGTTGGAGCTTAAAATGTGCAGTCTGCTACATGTGAGATCTAATTCACCTATATTGCATTCCCATATGTCTGCTTAACCAGAAAGAGATAACGCTTGTTGCCCTCAGTTTACAGTTATACCTAACAAAGAACATCCACTGTCCGTGCTTGCTATTTCTGTCGATTTATGCTTTGTTGAACAAAAATCAAGATAGTAAAAAGATTAGCAGTCCTTTGAAAAAAGAATGAAAAAATATTTAAACAAAGTAGAGAAGGAGATGGATATATAATATATAAATCATATTTTCTTTTATTTTCCGTTTTACTGATAAATTAAAGTTATATCTGTGGGCAGCATAAAACCTTCTGCCAGGCCAGAGTTGGTCCTCGGGCCGTAGTTTGCCCATCCCTGTCTCAAACTAATGCTAGAAAAGTTTTACCACAGTAAAATTTTAAGAGTTAACATATACCATGAAATACTACCGACAAAAACACACACACATTTATATAAGAAAATATTGTCATTTATACAAATTTTTTTATAACAAAATTATACACAGTTATAGGAGTCAGACTGAAGACTACTGTTTTCAGCGCAGGCGATAAAATGGGACTAATGGGCTTACCAAGTTGAAATGCCTTTGTATGAAGAAACATGATCAAGTATCTGCACGAAATTTGTTTTGTATGCTAGTAACCCTTGATGCCCATTTGATTAATAATTTGTTTCCATTTCATTAAAGTCTAAGCTTTTACAGCGGAGGGTTTTATGTATATATTTTGATGATTTTTTAAAGTTTCTTAAATAAAATTTATTTTGAAGGTTTATAAAATAAATTTATTTTCATCACTTTAAATTACTATTTTCCTTACAGAATAATTATGGCCATGTAATCATTCTAAAAACATCATGGCATACTGGTGCCGATGATTCTGCAAGCAATGACTAGGTGACTTATTTTATTTTACATTATATATAAAATATTATTTCATATATTGGTATTTATATTTATTTAGTAATCTTGATTAATTTAAAAATATAATTTTTATAAAAATGTTTATATTTTAGATTTATTTTTACAGCAGGTATTAATTTGGAGATAAAATGCACTACAGTATTTTTTTTTTAAATGGGTGCCACTGCCTGGCTGATTAAAATTTAAGTATTCATAAAAATGCACTTTATTTACGTTACTGATTTAGCTTTATTGCCACCTGCTGTAGACTGTATGATACTTATTTTTTATTTGCTTTTTTATATGTATTTTTTGGGAAGTTAGTTTCTATTAGAATATTATTTTTTGGGAAGTTAGTTTCTAGCATGCTAATAATTCTTTAGTAATTATAATGAAGTTATTGAAATTTAAAATAGTGCATGATTGTAAATTTCAAGTTTGAGTGAGATTGGTACTTAGTAACCAGATAATGCACAGTGACATAATTTAGATTGGCGAGATAACCCGTTACTCTAGTGCAAACTTAATTTATGTATCCAGTGGTTTTAAGTTCTTAATTCAGCACTGTTCTATATAATTTTTCATATCACCATATTTATCATTCATTTAAATGCTTGTATTATTTTCTTTAAATTCATTTTTATGCAATGCCTTACCAGCATACTATTATCCAACTTTTGTATTGCTCATGGACTTAGAAATTTATCATTTTGTCACACTGGCATTGCATTATTAAAATCTTATTATTAATTTGTAGTATTTAACTGTTATTACTTACATACATGTCAGTTCATCAAAGGAGGCATATAGTAGAGATTTAAAAGCAGCAGGTTAGGAGAATCAAAATGTTGGGGACATGTTCATCACTCTGATGTATAATTTTGGTTAAAGCATAATGGTTTGGAATTATAGCTTATTTGTTTTTATTAGAAGGGACAATGAATTATTTAACCAAAATATTTTTTATTATATCTGTCATCAAATTTCAAAATTTATACAAATATTTATTTTAATATGTTTGATATTAATAAACTAAACTTGATTTTTTATTTAAGTTAAATTATTGATATACTATTATTTTATAATCAATTAGGTTTTAACAATAAAACAAAATACTTTACAGATGCTTAAACGTTATTATAGGGGTCAGCATAACAATGCAGAGTTTGGCGCAAAAATTGAAAATCATGCCAAACCTATAGAGTTCCGTAGTATTTTACCAGGATTCGTTATTTACTGAACTTAATGCAAGATGATTAATAAAACAATTCATGGAAAATACCTTATTAAAAAATACTTTCATTCTTGAAAAAATAAAATTCCAGATTTATCTTACCTCAGGTGGTGGAGCATCGACAATGATAGACATGATGTTCTCACCACGAATTATTGCCATGCCAATCGTCTTTTTCCCTTCAACTGGTGGTTTCCTTCTAGGTGTATACTTTTTATACTCTACAGTGTCTGAGAGTACAAGATTCATGTGGTTGTCATAGGCCAAAAATGTGCCTATGAAAGTGCGATTATCGCAAAGAATAATTCTCATTCTGCAATATAATAATTGCAAAACTTGATTGCGCCTAGATACTGTCTGAAAATGAAAAAAAAAAATTATCATAGAAGAAACAATAGACATAAGAAAAAGAAATGAAAATTTTATAAAAGTACCACACATTAACACAGACACAACAAAAGTCAACACATTTATTTTGCACAATTAACGAACATTATAAAAAAAGTACAATGATTTGCGACAATATTACAAAACAGATACATGCAGCACAAAGAATTTTGATATAAACAAGTTGTGCAATTCTATGATTCAATATATTTTAATCAAGTTTAGTTACCTTTTTGTATTTCATTGATCTTTTGTTTATCTTTAGTATGCAATTATAGACACTTACAGAAATGCCATATCAATAATTAGATAAACTTAGCCAAACATAAAAAGCTTTAAAAAATTCATTTATTATTGTTCTAAATGCATCTGAATATTGAATGTGTTTCAGTGATAATTAGAAAAAATGGCTGTGAATGTATATCTCATAGCAGAGACAAATAATAAGAAAAAAATTAGGAAATGCATTTGGTGGATAAAAGAAAGTTTATAGCTAACACTCACTCAACTTTAAAAAAAGAAACTCTTGAGCATTATAAATTACTTTATTTTCAACAAAGCTTATACAATTTTTTAAAATATATAAAATATATTAGAACATAAGAATTTAAATTAAAAAATTATACCATATTGAAAATGGTACAATTTTAATGGGGAAAATTAATGCTTAAATTGAACTGTATTTCTACAATAATTAATTTACTTGCAAAAAATTTAAATATAATATTTTTTGGAAATAAATTACAAACTAAACCTGGCATGGGATACTAACTTTTGCATAGTTTGTTTAGTCATTTTATTGTAATTTTTGCAACTGAAGATTAAACAGGAATTTACAATTTATTCTGAAGGATTTCTAAATTATTCAAATACCCTATCAGACATAAATGTTTGAGCTTGATATCATATACAAAAACACAAACCAATGAATTTGAAAGTTACTGTAATAATCATTCAGTTATTAGTTCGATAACATCATTACTGCAACAATTAGCAAGCCATTAATACAGAAGTGAAAGTATTATGTCTAAAACCAATAAGTACACATTTTTAGGGATACTTCCATAAGTAGATCTGTGGCTCAAAATGCTTCACCAATATGAATTAATGGTATAATAAATGTAAATTACTGATATAATCAATGATACCTATGTATAGTAAATCTAGAAGATAAGCCAATACCTCTTAGAGTAAGAGGTGTTGAATAAGCACTAAGAGAGGTATGGTCAAATTTAACTCTTAAAAATAGTCTTCCATCTTAACTGGATTATAAAATCTTTATACATGATATTAATTACTCTTAAATTGAAATTATTTATCAAATTAGTATACCATAATGATGGCGAGTCAAGTATCAAATATCCTAAGCGTGTAAAGGAGTGCAAAAAGTGATTGACTCTTTGATGTTATACTTAAAAGATTCTTGAATGAGTATTTTGCAATAGATTAATAAATTTTCAGTAAAAGCACAATAGTGCGTTATTCCCTCTGGGTATATTTTAAACAAAAATCATGTTAGGCAGTGCAATGTTCTAAAAGTTCATGGAACTTTCTAATAGAATGATACTTAGTTCATTGTATTTTCTTTTAGAATAAAGTTCAAGTATTCCTGTACATAATCCTATCAATTAGACAATGGTATAGCAAAACTGATGGTATTGAGCGTGAAACTTTACTTTGTCACACCTATAGGCGAAATCCACAAAAAATTTCAATCAAACGTAAGAAAGCCTTGCAATGCAAAGGCTAAAAATGAAGCATTAATTTTTTTGTTCAAGAGTAAATTGGATTAAGCAAGAGACTCTGCTCTAAAAAATATGGTCTTGCAATTTAATTATCATGGTGAATCCTTTTATATTGTATAATTGGTAGCTGTTTAAAGGTTCGTCAAATATACAAGGCATATTTGGACTATGTTATTCAAACAAAAATTAATTTAGATTAAGACTGATTTTTCTGATCATATTTTGGAATTTTATATATCTAATTACGTAGTTTTATTTTCAAAACTATTTTCACAATGCAATATGCATTGCTATTTATAAGACATGATTTATAAAACACTCTTGGATTTTGCTAATTTCACAATATTCCTAAATTAAATAAATTATGCCTTTTTTCTGGAATGAATGATTATAAATGTTTGATATTCTTAAAATCCTTGAAATACGTATTTGAAAAAAAATCAAAGAATTCATTTACAGATTCAACTATATTACTTAAATGAATAATTTTATGGTTAAAATTGTTATATTCCTTGAAAAACAAGGACAATAATTTAATTTTCTCATCACAGCAATTTAAATTCATTTACAATTTAATTAATATATAATTAAAAATATCTTAGGAGAAAAGCATTTAGCTTGTACTTTGTAATAAGACGATATTTTTAATTGCAAATGCAATAAGTTTATTTTTGAATGCTGATATCTTGACCCTGATACAACTGATAAATTATAATAATGTTATTGTTCCTATATCTTATCAGAGCATATTTTAACTATTGAACTTTCTGCTTCCAGGAGTGTTTTTATGATATATTAAAGAGTACAATTTTTGCTCTGTTATACTTTAATGTACCTGTTTTTTGATCATCTATTCATGCGTTAAAATCTTATAAATATATCGAATTTCATAATTTATAGGATTATATTGGGACTAAGTATTAGTGTTGTTCCAACAATTTGATTTTCTTAAGACTACTTAAAAAGGAAATTTGCCTTTTTATTTCAGGGAAAATTAAGAAAAATTGAACTTCAGCTTATTTTTAATAAAAGGAAGGCAGACCTCCTAGATATCTTGTTAATGCAACATAACAAGATTGTTATTGTTTCCTTGGCTTCTTATTTGGAGTAGAATCGAATCAATCCCCGATTTCTAATGCCAATTCTTGCTCATTCTGGGTTGCCAATTAGTTTCCTAAAGCCGACTCCTTCGCTTGGCGAAATTTTTTTCCCCAAGCTGAGACTGTAATACTCAGTTTTACCTAATTCCATATATTTTTTTAATCTTGATAATTTGTCAAGAATTTTATACATTAACTTCTAGAAATGTATACAGAAAGCTATGATAAATAATTTAGTTCATAAACACTTTGCTCTAATAATAGTTTTAATAGTAAACACTTATAAATCCATCTATACATTTTAAACATCACATTATTCTTAATTTCTGTCTTAAATGAAACCAAAAAAAGATGAGAGAGAAAAAGAAAATTCTGATTAAAAGCAATATAACCAGATTTTATGTTTGCATTATCCTTTAAATCAATTGGAGATTTTTTTTAAACTCATGTTACATCAGCCAGTTTTCTGTCTAACTAAATAAATAGTTACTTATTGAAAATAATGAAAGGATAACGCACAATTCTTTATTAAATGCTAACATGCTGTGGAAAATCAAATTAAAACGTTCACATTATATTTTCAAATCCATTATTCACAGACTAACAGATATTCATCAAGTACAATTGCCTAACTAGGAAGTGTATATTCGTCACAAATCAAAACTAGAGGAAAGAACACTCACTTGACAGGAAGCTCATTTAAAAGAGAAATTAAAAGTTGTACTGATATCAAGAATGTAAGCTTGGTGTGCCACAGGCAAAAGCTCTTCTGGCGATCCTTTAAGGGGCCCAAACTAACATTTTTACTTTGACTTAATAAAAGAACATTTTTTATTGCAACTTTCTAAAGTAATTATCTTTGATTTCAGATATTTCTTTTTCTTTACAAGCAAATTTTACTTAAAAGTAAAAACAATGTAGGTTAACAATATGGTGTTTACACCTGCGCCATTTTTTAAATTCATTTATCATTTTTTGAATGTATGTAAGAACTAGTTTTAAATTCACACATACAATAATTTTAAAATGTCGAATTAGTTATAACATGTTATAGAGAAAATTAAGACAATTCAATTTGTAGATTCCTTTAGATTTACCCACATGGCTTACTGACATCTCGGAGTTTTAACAATAATTATAATAAAAATAATATGCACCTACCATTTCGATGAAATCTGGTACTTTAGAAGAAATAAATAAGCTGCACCTAAGTTATACCTAATAAACTGCAAACACCGAACTAAATCAACAGGTTTATCTTAAACACAGAACAGCTTCCCTGCTGCAACGGCCGGTAAGGAGTCAATCGACAAGCGTCTCGAGCCAGAGCCCGGAGCCTCGGCTCCCAGAAGATTTTGGCTATGATTCAGTGACTTGGCGATGTAAAGAAAGCGATAAGTTTCTCTGGCTAGGACGTTTATCTCATTGTTAAACATGGCGGATTTCACAGCTACGCTTTCCGTTTTCCTTTAGAAAAATATATCGATTGTTATATTTTTTAAATATAACAAATTATTAGTTAATTAATTCATCGGGAATATAATTTCTTTGTATTATAACAATGAATGTGTGTGTATTGCGTTTACATGATCTTTTCCTCCCTAAAGATTAAACGACTTAGTATTGTTATATTTTCGTAAAAATAAGAAAGAATTTGTTTATTAATTCATTGTGAATACAATGTCTATGCATTATTGGAACTATTTATTATTTATTCATAAATAATTTACTATTATTTATAAATATGTAAGTTGTTATGTTTATTAAACAGATTATGCATAAACCCTTTTGACATTATTGCAAACAAAGTAGTTGAAAAATATTTTATACGAAGTTTCTACTTAAGAAAGAATTTTATTTTTGAAAATTTATTTAGCTTGATATTTTGATTTATCTAAAGGAAGAGAAGAATTGTAGTTAATATTATATGATTCATTATTTCTTTACAAAAATATTTCTCCTAATTCAGATTCTTTATTTTAATCACTATTCAAATTCATCACCATCATGAGAACAGTATATTTTTTCCTCAAGTACATCCTCACTGGGTACCTTCTGCTGAAATAGTTTTCTTCGAGAAATCATCTCTTTCATTTTCAGTTAATTTTATGTTTGTACACTATTCTTTAGAAGTAAAACGGCTAACAAGAATAGGAAAATAATCTGGAGCTCAAAATTGAGCTGCTTATGAAAAAAGTTTTGAAGCAATATTTGTGGCTTTGGGCACGGAGTCATCCCAATGTTATATGAATTCGGAGAAATTTAGTGAAAAAAATTTATTTAGATTCACCCTCAGTTTTTTTACATATGATATTTTATTCCCATTTATAATATCTTTATTTAAACACAAAAATCAGAATGAAATGTTATACTGAGAGTCTTTTTATTCATATAAATGAAATATATAAATTTTCCCGTTTTTAAAGAATATAAATATTCTTGTATTTCAAATAAATGAGTCGCATTCTTAAATTGAACTACAGATGTTCAATATTTACAACTTGTGATATTGAACTTATTTTGAATTTTTAATTTAAAAAATAGACAATGTACACACTAAATAGCAAAATATTTTTTATTCAGCGGTTTTTTATTGAAATTTATATTACATACAAAGTTTATTAAAACAAATCATGGGAGCAAAAAATGCTTTAAACAATTTTTATTTTGAATTAACAGATATTTTAATTTTGGCTTTGGAAAAAAAAACTTGAGATTCTAATTTATAATTAAAGCATGATAGTGTCAAAAACAATTTAGTCAAATTAATTTTATCATGGGAATACAGAAATAAGAAGGAAACGTGATAATGCAATTCACACTTCTTTGTTACTTTCATATTATCACATTCACCTTATCTGTGAAAAAATAAATGTCTTCAGCACCATATAAAATAGAAATAAAGTTGTTATCTATTTCTATTTTATAACAACTTTATTTGTTAAATAGAAATTTTAAATATGGTGCTAAGACATAAGCAAACTATTCCGCTTTTCCTTCATATTTCGAAAAAATATTAAAACTTGCAAACATATATAAACAAATCGACTAACACGAACCTCGTTTCAAATTAGACCGGGGAATAAGAAAACATAGGGTTACTAATATTAAGTCTGAACAATAGTCACATTTTACACCGCCAAATTATTGCAACTACTCTCTTTAAGTGCGCATGCGTTAGAATTCCCATTTGGAGCCGACGTTCCGGGCCCGGTCTCGAGACGCTTGTAGTCAATCGATAGCGACTAGAGATGATTATTATTTAATGGAACTGTTATTTAAGAACGGTTATTAATAAATAACAGTTTAATAAATAACTCGTTTTTCAAAAATTATGTTATTACGATAACGTTTATTTTTTCCGTAACTGCTGAAATCGTCAAGTCAGTTCTGAAATCTCAAAGCCGTTCTCGCTATTTTAGAAATTTCGCTTGGCCCGTTGCGTTGCTTAGCAACTAAGAATGTATACTTTTCGGTTCCTCATGTTGACAGGAAAGTTAATATGCGGATGCATGAATACATATATTTTTCATTTTAAAAAAGATTAAAACATTTGTAAAAATGGGAATTTTTAAAAATACAATTTATGCTAATATTGTGTGGGCATTTTATTTATCTTCAGCCTTTATTTATTATTTTTTTATGAATTTTAGCGAAATTATTGTTAAGTAGAAGCATTTTTAGACACTTGAAATTGTGCTCGCATATCAAAGCAAGCGTGAAATATTTTAAATTTAATATCAAATTTCGAGAATTAATTTTTATAAATTAAAAAAGATTAAAAGAAGAAGCTAACGTACCACATTCGATAGAACTTGAAATTTACTTTAAGAATTTATATATTGTAAAAATAATTTTTGAGAATTTTAATCTCTTTTATTTATTGAGAAAGCATCATCATAATTTGTTAAAATTAATTTATTTAAATAAAATTTTAATTATTTTTAATGATAATATAATTGACTGTATTAGAATATTTTAAATGTAATAATTTTACAGTCCTAAAAATGTATTTGATGTACTGAAATAAATCATTGCATCATATTTCTTGTAGAATGTCATTTATAAAATTTGTGTTAAAATAAAAAATATTGTTGTTAAGTTATGAACATAATTATTAAGAATCATGATAATAAATGCTGCAATGTATAATTATATTAAATTATTTATTGTAAATGTAGTTGTATTTATTTAATATTTAAAAAGGAAATAAAATTAATATCCTGCGCATTACAGCTGCAAATTCTAAATTTTTAAGTATTTTATTTTTAAAATTTTAAGTATTTAACAAATATTTCAAAGAACTTTGAGATTTAAAACTTTTCAGTACAATATACAGAGAATTTATATCATAAAGTCCAACAACTTGAAGTCGTTGTACAAGCTTTTTTAAATATCTATAATGTGATCTTTATGAGAGAGCTTCTTCGTAAGCAGAGACTGGGTTTTATGTATCACAAGGCAGAAACTAGAAAAATTCTTAGTACCTACGCTGACAAATTAAATTCAATCATCCTTTTTCTTCAGTAGTTGTTGTTAGACCACACAAAAAATCTTCCACTCCGACGAATGATGTTATTCCAATAGCCATAGTTTACTCTTAAAGCCATTGTGAAATGGACAGTTTACAGTAAAAATTTGCGCATACATTTTATAAGCACATTTCAAATTATCTTTCCAGTGTACTTTTAACATTATTTCTATATATAATTATAATTATATTATTTCTTTATGTGGATACTATGTTCTGTATTTTTAATGTTATTTCTCTAAATATAACCTATGATATTATACCATTATTTTAAGCATACATGTCTTTCAAGATGAGTGCCTGAGAGTTTTCTGAGTTTCTTCCCTTGCATAGATATTTCCAGTCTATTTATTAAAAACAATACTTTAAACATTTGCATATTAAAGTAACTTTTCTTCAATTAAATTTCAAACGAGTATGAATTACGTTAATTTGAAAGACTGTAATAAGTAAATAACTATTGAATTTTATAACATATATTCCTCAACAACCATAAAAAAAAACGAAAAGTAATAACTGCTTTTAGTATGTAAAGTGTGGAAAGTAAAAATGTTAATTCTGTTTATTAATATAATTTATTTAAGCTCTCATGATATCAAAAGATACTTGCAGATCAAACAATACAAATTAAAAAAAAATATTAGTTGATAAAATTTTCATTTATAACAAAAACTTTTTTTATATGCAAATAATTTTAAAAATAGTAAATTTATGCATTGTGTCAATATTAAAAATGGCATCTGAATTATATACTGTAGTATAATGTGTTAGTCTATTTTACAGAAGTCATTTTCATACATTTTTATTTAAAAATACTGTTTAATTTCTTGTACTTTAAATTCATTTTTATTAACACCACATAGCTCTCTTAATTTTACTTCCCCGTGATGCGTTATTTCATCTAGTAAAAATATTTAAGGTAAATTTTACACACCATTGAGTTATATAGAGCAGTAAAATCATGTATATGAAGTAAAATACTATAACTTATCAGAAATGCAAATTCCTATATTCGAATAGTTTCTCGTAGGTGCTAAATATTCTGGTTTTTACATACAATTCTTTATTTTTAAACAAAATATTATTTCATATTTATATTCACAAAAATGTGATTTTATAGCATATGACATCTGTATATATTCAATTTTCCTTTTAATACACAGATAATTTACATGAAAACTAAAATTCGATTAAAAGGTTAGATATGGAAAAGGAAATTTATATAAAACAGTAATATATAATTAATTATTAAACATAAGTTAGTTTAGTGTGTATAACGCTAGTTAAATTATCGTTACTTTACTCTTTGAAACTTGTGAATTCGGTACTGATGTTACCATAAAGAATGATGGTGGTGCCCTTGGATATTGATTAATCGCATGGTTATATTTATAAATTGATAAGATTGTAAAATTAAGAAATTTCGATCAAAATTCAACTTTTTAATTATATTGTGTCTCTAATTAGAAAAATACTTCTCCCAAGAAGATATATTTTAAGATTTATACGAGCATAAGGATTATCCTTTGTATAAAAGAAAAATCAGTTATAATTTGTAAGCATTTATAATAGAAATTATAATGAGGAAAAAATTAAATTCATCGTGTGAGAAATTGAATTATGTTTGGTTTAAAAATATTCAAATGTAGGTATGTTTTATACATTAAAATAATAAAGAATTTATTAATAAGCAGTTAAGATTTTTGGGAAACAAATTGTGCAAATACACATCACTTAAGAATTTTTAACTTAGAAAAATCAATTGACAGTAAAAAAATTATAAATCTGATTTAACCCATTGCAATTAAAAAAAAATAAATATGTATTAAATGAAAATCAGTTTAGATTTAAACGTTGAGCTTCCGTATAATAACTCAGAAAAATTCCTAAAAAAATTGAATAAAAAATATAACAAAAATCATTAAAATTTCCTTCTGTAAGTGATTTTCGATGCTCAGTTACTAATATTCACTCTACACCTCATTTCCTCAATAAACCAGTTTTGTCACCCCACGAAAGCTTCCTTTCGCTTCATAGAATATCCAAGATGGCCAAAGTGAACGGATTTCTTAAAATAACTTTTCAAAAAGCCGTTATTTGATAATGTATTTAAGAACATGTTATCTCCTTGGAACGTAACTTTATAACTAGTTATCGAAAAAGAACTGCTATTGCCATCTCTTGCTTACGACTTGTTTGTTAAATTTTTACAACTCAACTTCCCAAATACATGATTGCAGACAATCAATAAAGCAATAGATGTGATGATACCCTATCAATATATCAATATAACTTTCAAGTCATTCTCAAGCAAACTATATTATTTGGAGTCTCTTAGATATTATTTGGAGTTTGAGATATTTGGAAAAATTATTTCAACGTAAGAATTTTATTGGTTTGTTTGTTTATCATTTATATTAATAGAAATGTAATAATCTTTTTGGTGTATTGTTAGAAATAGTCCTGAATTTTTATTTATAATCTATACTTTTATTTTTGATTTAAAAAATTATAAAACGAACGTCTATTTAAAGATAATGTGAAAAAGGTCTGAGAAAATATTATTCAAAAAGCGAATAGAATGCATAATAAATGTTCAAATGATGTTGAATTAAGGAAAGCAATGGTAAGGAGCATTGCATCTTGCAAGAAGATTTGTTCTGCCTGTGTCATTACATCATTGCAATTATTAACATAATGACAACAATGAAAATAAAAATGGTGTTAATTATCTCTAGGATTATCAAAATACAGCATCTAGAATTTTTCTAAAATTCAAAATCATTCTTTTGAAGTTAGAAATAACTTCGAAAGGAAATAATAAATAAGCTTTTAATAAAAGAAATTACAAAAATTAAATCAAATGATATGTACTTGTTTTAATTCATTATTTATAAGTACCAAAGAAATACACATAGAATCAGTACACACTTTCACATAGAATATTGTTTTATTCCGTGTGAAAAGGATATTTTTTATGTAGTACTTGTTTAAGTAATCTATATATTGTGGTTAATTCCTGAGTTTTATGCCATCACATCTACAAAATTTTTATAATTTTTTGAGAAAGAATCTGTTATCAAGAGTATGTTATGCTTTTGTATACAAGTGGAAAATTAGATTGTGTGTATTAGTAAAAGAAAAGACAATGAATAAAATTGTTTGATGAAATGGATATTGTGTTGATGTTTATCTTAATTTAACATAATAATCTCTTTAAACATTTTCAACTTGAATTTCCTTGAAATGTTAGTTCAGACAAAATTTTTTAAATTTTTCTTTTGTATTGTGTACATTTTTCATCTCTCTTTAACAAAATATACTCATATGGCTGTGGATGTAATCAAAAAAAGGTTTTATAATTTACCCTCCAATTAAAGTGCATAAGCATTTTTTTTATATTGCATTTCATTTTTTAAAATTTTAACCTTTCAAGAATTTGAAATATTGTCTTTGAAATAGAAGTATAATTCTTAAGAATATTATAAATAAGAAAGTTTAGAAATCTTGATGATCCTATTATTATAATAATATCAATTCAATATTTTGTAGTTTGCAATAAATTTGCTTTAATTTTAATAGAGCTTTTATAGAGCATTGATGTTCATTATTGTCAAAATATCCAAGATAACATATTTATTGCCAACTATATGAATATACATTATCAAGTTTACCTGTCAGCTTTATGAAAAACTTGTTATTTTATGCCTTGTCTACCAAGAACTTTTTTCTTAAAATCCAGACATGATTATTTAAATATATGTAATATCTTAGATAATTTTAATTGAGTTTTCTTTTTACCATCTTATTGGAAAGTATTAGGATTTATTGCTAAAATTCTTTTTTAGTGATTTATGTAAATATAATAGAAAATAACAGACTGTATGAAATAATCAAAATTTTTTATATGGATTCTCAAAACAGTAATATTTTTACTTACCAAGTTACTTCATGGTTTGTATATGGTATAGAAATATATTTCACACTTCCTTAGAGCGTTCCTACATGAATTTTCTTATTGTATAGCTTAATCTTGTGTAGATTTTTGAATAATAATAAATAATGTAAGTACATAGAATACACACACATACAAAAATTTGGAATATTAAAAAAAAAAAAACATTTTTCATAATTACAAACAATTTAAACTGAACAAAATTTGTGAAGATTTTCATTACATCCCTAATTTTGGAATCAAAGAATTTAATTTATAGTGAAAAAAAAATAGAATTGAATAACATGTGAAAAATTTACTTTTTTTAATGAATAATATGAGGTATATATAAATATGAATTTTCTATTGAGAATTATGTACATGTTTTGTATTTTGATATTTTATTATTATTTATTTACTGATAATTTCCAAAATATTGTAAAATAACTCTAAATTTTTTTATCTATTTCTACTATTTAAATCTATTCTCTTTTGTATCAGAAGAAAATTTTTCAATAAAAGAATATCCATTTATTCATTCTGATGAAAAAAGCAATTTCTACATAGTCTCTTAAAAATGCTTTCTTGTCATTGAATATTGATCATAAGATTTGCAGAAATTATAAATTTAAAGAAAATTATGTAAATTTATATTTTTAATATTAATTCAATGTTTGTAAACTAGATTAATTCTTTAATCATGTGCAGCTAAATTCATTTTGTAAAAGACCTAAGTATTACATAAAAAATTTGACTCAGGACTACTATTTAAAATGAATTATTTCTCACTACCATAGCCACACACAATCAAAACAATGCCAAAATTATTGTCAAGTTCATGCAATTAATTGTTGTATAATGCCTGGCTATTATTATTTCCACCTTTCAGCACTACAAGGTTTGGAAGTTTTTACATAGTGGGGTACCAAGTGGGTGTGCCATTGTAACCTTAAAAGTAGGTTTTCGTAATTTAGAAGCAATGACCAGGCAGGAAATCTCCAGACTTGGCCTGTCATACCCAGAGTTATTATTTCACATGGAGGATATTGCAACCATGACATATTTAACACGGCTCAGGCACCGTAAGTGAACTTAATGGCTCTTCTGTTGGGTTGGAATTTGAGCTCATAACCTTCCAAGAACAAATGCTCTAACCAACTAGGCCACCACAGCCTCACTCTTATCAAATAATTTCAACTTTTTCTTTTTTGAATAGATTTTTTTTATCAATTTTATAAGTTTGTCATTTTGTTGATAAGGAGCAATTTTGCATATTGTGATAAAATATTTCTGCTAAAAATATTTTATTTAAATTTCAAATGGTGAAATTCAAAGGAAATTTTATTAAATCTCATAATGAAATTCATCTGCATATAAAGCTTCTTCAGCTGTAAATCCTTTTTTGTTAATTGTCTTAAAAACAGCATAATTTTTAGCAGTCCTGAACTTTTTAGGACTTTGTAAATAATGAAATTTCCTTGAAGCTACTATTGGGTCTTAACTAATCGCTAAATTGTAACTTTTCTTTTCAGTTCAGTAGCTTGTGGATTTGGCATCCTGGTGTTGTTTTAAGTAATAGATTAGAATTCACTTAAAGTTTTGGCACATGCAAAAAAGGACAGCAGAGGAATATTCAAATAAATTTTTCACACACACAAGCTTTAGTTGTTAACTTGAACTTAGACAAAGATATTTTCCTATTGATTTCTTATTCACTACATATGTTAGATAAAAATGTTCTTTATGAGCTTGTTGCAAAATTTTTTACAAATTAAAATTTTATTTTTAATTTTAATTGTTACAAAATTAAAAAAATTTTTACAGGGCTAGTTTGTAGCTCCTACTTTAAAAATATTGATTCACTTGTGAAAGATTTTTGAAACTATGAAAATCTTCAATATGACACATTAAATGAAAAATTTTCAACACTCATTCTACTTAAATTATTAATTTATAGTAATTATTTGAAACTTACGTTTTAGTGAAAGAGAACAATGTTTTTTAATAATAAATTTCCTTGTGTGATCATAATATTCAGTGAATAATAAAAATGAATGTTGCTTTCCAGCACACTAAGTAGCTGTAATGAATATTTGAGATTTTTTGTGTTTATGTCCTCGCTAGGTGTAAATATCATCTATTATGGAAAAGTTCTTAAAAAGCTACATGTGACAAATGTTCAGTAGATTTCATACAACTCCTAGAAACTTCTTGAATTTTGACTTGACTCTTTGAAAATTGTGAAATACTCCTGGAATTTTTATTTACCTTGATGCATTTATTTTTTGTTAGAAAATATTTTTTTGAGTTTCTTTTAATATTTTAAATTTTTAATGAAATTGTCCTTTTGATTGAATATTACTTCTTAGATGCCAGCACAATAGATATTAAATTGTTATATTCATAACTTTTGACTAAAATCAAGATCTAGTTCAACCACAATCTCTTCAACATGATCCAGTTCATTCAGGAACAGATGTAGTATTTAAATTTATGTGTGGGAAGTGAAGTAGCAAGAGTAATTATCAATAAGATTGTCATAGGATGTAATCAGGCAGGTGATTTTAATTTATTTTCCTATTTCTTTCTGTTTTCTTTATATTGTATAAAATTTACTGAATATGAATAGTTAAATATAAAATTTTTGATTTGAACTTTCCTTGTCTTCTTTGGTGAAAATTGTGTATAATTTTAGTGAATTGGGATAATTTCTTTGTTTATCAATGAAATAAAGGCCAAAATAAATTATTTAATATGCCTGGTGAAAATTGTATCTTCAATGACCAATTAACTCAAAATCTCCTTATAATGTAATGAATATATTGGCTTATGTGTGATTCAGAAAAAAAAAGAAAAAATTTTGTAATCTTGTGGAACAGTTTAAATCATTACAACCGACTGTAAGATTTCAAGATCATGTTGATAAAAATTTGATCCTATTAAAGATAAAATAGATATTATTTATTTGAACTTACTCTCAAATAGCAAAATTATTTCCACTAATGGAATGTGAAAGTTATTAATTTACTTTTACTACTCTCTTAGTCAAGCATCTGCTCAACATGTACTTTCTGCGAACAAAAATTAGCCTATAATGGAAGAAAAATATATAGCACTTCTTAAATAAATTGATGAACTGAAAGAAAAGTTTAGAAGATGACATAAATAAACTTGAAAAATCTAAAGTAGAGTGTGCTGAGGAAGCTGAAAGAACTGTTAAATTAACATTAATTGCAAAATCAAATATGTGTCGCAGTGATGCTTCAGAGAAGCAACAGTTATTACTTAGTATTAATCATAAATTGAAAGTGAAAGCTTTGAGGTGAAAAGTTAGCATTTTCTAACAGCATTCTTTTGTAAATATAAATATCTAAGAAATGTGAAAATTTATTGAATGAGTAATGAAATAGAAAAGTCTAGAGAATTTAGGTGTGAAATTGTATAGTTTTAAAAGAGTTTGAAAATAAACAGAAAAAAGTTTAGAATTGCTTTTATTAAATAATAATTGGAAAAAAAGTCATGCTGGAAACTTTATCTAATACAGTGAGTGATCAGTTACCGAACATAATCTATTACAAGACTATGTTCGCTATCCAAATTGTTTGTTAACTGATCATCGATTTACCATAGAAATCGATTAATTTGTTCTAGAGACCCTAAAAATTAAATTATAAAAAGAAAGTATAATTTTTGCTTTCTAGAATTTGTCATTCTAGACTATGTATGCGACTCTGAATGATTAATAAAAGAGGAAGAAAATGCTCAAAATGAAATTAGTTTTGGTTTTGATTTAATTCAAAACCGAACAAAACTGAAACTGATGGTCTACTTTGGCTATGAATATTTTTTCTAATGCCTGGCTGCACTTTAGATATACCTATTCAAATACAAGGACTGAATGTGATGGTATCTTATCCTGTGGGGCATCCAATAGGCGTGCCATATTTGTTCCAAAAGTTAAAGGATAAAGAAACACACAGTGCAAAAGGAACATTTATCCCCTAACCAGGATTTGAACCCAGGATCTACACTGCTTCAAAATTAGGGATGCTAACCACTCAATCATTGGTCATCTAGGTATAAATATTCTGTTGGAAAATTTTTTTTTTCCAATATTGAACTTTGAAGTTTAATAGACAAGCTACATAATTCAAGAGAGATGAAAAATGATTTTAGTTCGATTGGGTTTGATAATCCTTCACATTATGCTCCTGGAGCCAAGAAGTGTTAGTCAGCATTTGTTTTTGTTCATTATTTAAGTATGTATTCGTTTTTTGAACACAAAAATATTTTGTGAAAGTGCTTGTTGTCCGGTTTTTTCGCAATTTGACTAGTTTATTAGCTGATCACCCCCTGTAGTAATATTTATTTTAAATATTTGTTTGAAAAGAGGTTATTACAACATCTTGAAATATTTAATAAATTAATAGATAGGAATCTAATGAAGATTTTTAAAAACTCTAAAATCACACATTATTTTATTATAATGTATTATTCAGTAATGTAAAAAATAATGATTATTTAAATAATTTTTTTTTGTTATAGCTGTAAATTCATTGAAGGCTTTTGAAGCAATCATTAAATATAATTCTAATTTAAAAATAGTCTCATTAATTTTTGCAATAATTCATTTCTATTACATACAAATATGATTGAAAAATGTTGCATTATACATAATTATATCCCTATTTGATTAAGAACAACTTTAAAAAAATAAAAAATATTATTTAACATGAATGTTAACACCTCCTGGAAAGTTTTGATTTTACTCCTGAAATTTGATTCTTGTAAATCTGTATGAACCCTTGTTCAGGAGTGTTGTGAAACTATCATTCTTAAATTATTTGCTGTTTTGTCAAAACTGTTATTACTTTTGTTAGTGAATACATTTTATTTATTTTGACTTATTTCATGAAATGGTTAAAACACTTTGAAATTATTGTGTACCTATGGTTTTCAGTTTTAATAAATGAGTTTTTTTTATGTACTTATGTAAAGAAAAGTCATAAATATAAAATGACCAGGAAGTTATTTGGAAGTTAAAGTAAGAATTGTCATTAAGAATAATATAATTTGACTGTGAATATATTTCATTAAACAGTTTAAGGGATTGAATATAGGATAGCAAATATAATTTAGTTTTTTGCATCTTTTTCAAAATGCAGTAAAGCAAATTACATTGCTAAAATAAAATTTATTAGTATTTGGTATTTTCCTAGTAGCTAGTTTCACATGTATTGTTAAATGCTTTGCCTGTAGGAAACTTTAGCCCTGCTTCTGAGGAATGATTATTTCCTCTGCAGTTGCTCTCTCAATAGTGTCAACAACATAGCATTTTATAAATTTTAATTTAATTTTATCTAGTCAAGCATTATGTATATTATTTCACAGTTTTTATGACTTTGTAAAATTTCTTAGTACTGTGAGTCAAGGAAAATTTTCAAGTGGCCAGAAATTATTAATGAGTTATTTTATAACAATTTGACATTCCATAGCTAATGCAGTCAAAGGCTGTTGTAAGTTATTTGATATATTTTGCCTCTTGCAAACAATTTGATGCCATCAAGCCCTATCATTTGACACAAATGGCAGAAGTTATGACATCATTTATAGAGGAAGACTCAGCCGCTGTGCCATCATAACACCAAATTTGAGTGGGTTCTTTTATCTTAAAGCAGAAGACCCTTAAAAGCTGGCTTGCTGACCCCTGAGATAATTTTATTTAAGGAACATAAGAAAGACTCCTTCAACAATCATGTCGCTATTGCCTTTTCCCATAGATAATAAGATGTATTCATATCTTGCAAGAACGAAAACCTACAAATGGGAAGACCTGAGAAGGGAGACATTCACAGCTTGCAGGGGAGAAAACCTGGAATTAGAGCTTCTATCACAACAGATGTGCTTGTAGAAATAGAAATGCAACATTTGTCTTTCATTATTCAGCAGTTATTAGAATCAAACCTAAGACTCTCTCCTATGCAAAGAGTGGGATTTTACTTTTAGGTCATGGAAGTTCCATTTAATAACAATTCAAGACTATTTATAACATATTCATTTATGAATAATCAAGAATTCATGAATACCTTTCACATGTTTTTATTATTAAAGTTATAATTGAGTAATATTTTACATATTTTATCTTAGAGGTTTTCTATTAAATATATAACTTGCATATTATGTTTTTCACTCTGTCTTTCATATTCTTTTAGTCTCAGACACTAATATTTGCTGGGCATGGATGCTTGTAGTGGTTTGGAATCCACTTTAAACCGTAGGTCCAGGTCTAATTAGCCTTCATGTGCAAAAAATGACCGTTGAGTGACAAACTAAACACTAATATTTGCTTTGCAGCACATTTATAATTTATCGTACACTAAAAGCTTTGAGGAATTAAATTTTGAGTAATTTTTAAGTTTGTAGGGATTTATTTATTTATTTTTGTTCAATACTATGTACTCAACTGCTCTTTCTAAAATTTAAACATATACCTAAAATGCTGCTTGTTTTAATAGTTGTACATCAGATTCTTTATCATCAAAGTTATAATATTGTATCCACATTTAATTATTAAAAGTTTCATTGGATAATTGATAAAGTACTTAAGATCAGGTAATGCTTATCATTAATTTTATAGCTTTTAATATAAAAATATCTGTTTAAAATATTTTAGTGATTAATCTTTACAATATTTTTAATATATTGAATACATTGATACATATTTTTAATCTCTTTCCCATCATAGTGATGTAAAATGTGGTGCATATATGAATATAATTAAAAGGAATAGTTTGATCACTATAAAATATGGTTCAGATTGATATTGTTATAGTTTCAGGTGACATTACTATGTGTAGGAATTGAATTTGAAATTTTTTTTAATGTAACTAAATATTTTTTAAACATAAAATATCAGAAAATTCCCATTTTAAAATATAAGAAAAACTGGAGTTATCAATTTATACAGATGCTATTTGAGTATCTACTGTGCCTTTTTTTAATTAAAATGTGCAAATATCAATTTCATTATTAAATTTTTGTCTAAAATTGGTTATGTTAATATGTTTATTATGATATTGTAAATAGAATTGTAATTTTATCACTGAAATAAAACCTAACATAATATTATAGTTAAAGCAATCTATTTTATAAGGTAGATGTATTTGAAAATGCTGTAGTTTATATTATAAAATCAAAGGGTCTTTATTCCTGCTATTTATAACGATGCATGGAAAAACTTATTTATTGCAGTCAAAAATCCACTTTCAAAGTACAATTGGCATTGAATTCACAAAATATAGTATGAACTTCCAGACGCTGATCTTGAAATCATTCGAAGATACATTTATTTTAATGGGGGAACTATTTTAATAAGGCACAAGGAAAACTAGATTATTGTTAACAAATACATTTAAAATATGGTTAATAATTCAAATTTACATGTAAACTATAAAAAATTGTCAGACAAAACATTTTTCATTTAGAGAAGAAAAACAGTTGTAGCTATTTGTCCCTGACAATGGATAACTAAATATGTAAAAATCTCCATTATATGTAACAGCTTAGAGCATCTTCAAATGTATGTAACAGCTTAGAGCAAAGTCAAATTTCAGCTCTGCTTTAACTGAAATTTAAAAAAAAAATATTTTTGAAAAAAGTTGATTATGTTAAATAAAAAACTGTTCAAACCATTTAACTTTTAATACATAGCTTTTACTAAAATATAAACATTAACAAATATGAAAAAGGGAAAAAAAGAGCAAGTTACATGTAGAAAATAAATTGTAATGTCTTTGAATTTTTG
The DNA here is from genome assembly GCA_037975125.1 of Latrodectus hesperus. Lineage (NCBI taxonomy): Eukaryota > Metazoa > Arthropoda > Arachnida > Araneae > Theridiidae > Latrodectus > Latrodectus hesperus. Next base: position 6,827,740 of record CM075860.1, on the reverse strand, counting down.
AAAACTTATAAGGCTGTGGTAATGCATTTTAATGGCCCATCCAAAATTGCCTTCCATGGGGCAATTCCCTCGACTGATATGCATGCATATGGCAAAAATGCCACTTCCACTGCCCATTGTTCAAAGTGGCTGGGATCAAACCTGGGATCTTTCACTCTGAAGACCCATATCCTACCACTAAGTCATTTGATGAGTCCTAAATATGATAGTTTAAAGGGACTTAAAATAATAATTATTTTTAATGAATTAAGGCTTGTGCTTTTAAATTTTGTGCAATAAAATTGATGTCTGAACTTGTGCCTTCCTCTTTACAGTACATTAAATGTTCAAATGGCTCAGAATCCATTTTGAATATTAAGTTTTATTTGAATAGCCTTATTGTGTAAATATTTCTATTGGGGGATAAAATCTTATCAGAGCCCAGTGACAATTTTGAAATTATTGTCCTAAAAATAAAATTAGGAAAGAATATGAAGAAAGAATTGAAAGTTAGGAAGATAGATTAAGGGCAATGAAGAAAAGTTGATTTATGGTTGATATTTAATGATGGTTAGAAATTTTTTCAGATATTTGATTTAACTAACTTATACTCAAATAGAAGTTAGAAAGTTTCATAAAAAAATAATATATTAATAAAACCAACCAACAGTTCCAACAGGAAGTTAATACAATCATAAAATAACTTTTAAAAACTAATATTATTATTATTATGAAGGATTTTTTGTTTTTATTAAAATATATAATGTAGCTTGATTTTATGTCCTTATTTTTATAGTTAATGAAGAAACCACCTTTTAAGCAGCTGAGAGGAACGCCTGCCCATGCTTTGAGGCACAGAATTACTTTAGGAGTAACCGTGGGAACTTTTGCAGTTTCCTTTGTGATAGGGTAAAAATAAATTAATTTTGTGTTTCTCTTAAATATGAAAATTTCTTTTGTTTAGAATTTATTAGCCAATGCTGTATGATTATTTGTTACTTAACATTATTTTTTTTAAGAATTAATGCATGTTTCATAGTTCCAGCATCTATTTAATAGCCATTCCTGTATGTCATGCTCATTTTCAAAAGTAGAAATAGTGATCGTCTCTTTTACTGATCACAGCATTGTTATGCATTTGATTTATTTTGATCAATAAACATTTTCTCAACGACAACGATCATAATGTTTTGGTTGAACAATTCATTATTATTTCTTAGTTGCTAAATTATATACAATAATATTCTGAAAATTTGAAAACTTTGAACTAATGTATTTTAAGTTTACTTGTCTCTGAGGCTTATCAAAATCTAGTAGTAAGATACTGTTTTTGAGAGCAAAAAGTTTGAGATTTGATCCCAGGTGCTGTGAAGCAACAGTAGTATAATGCTGCACTTAGCCTGTTGCATGAACATCTGTTAAAGTGAGTGTATGTTAATTTTCAAGGTTTCCTCCTTTGCAATACATGAACACAGCCCACTATCTAGGAAAAGACCTACAGGAAGGCAATTTACTCAATACAAAAAATACCTTACAATAGCATTAGGCTTTTACGTTAATGCTTATGTGTTATTGTTCATTTCACAGTGCAGTATCACAATATGTAAATAATTATATGAATTTCAGAGGATATTATATTTTGTTATTTTTCTCATTCTTTTAGCTTCATTTGAAAGCAGCATCATACAAGATTATAGAACAAAGCACTTTATTGATAAGTAACACACATAAAAGCATGTGTGAAACAAAAGAAAATCTTTTACTTAAATCTATTCTTTGATTTTATTACATATTGCTAGCATTTAAACTGCATGGAAGTCATGAATGGATGATTAGAAACTTAAATTTATTCTTTCAGGAAAACAATCTCTAATATGCAGAGAAATTTAAAATAAAATTTCAAATTTTTAAGTCGGATGACAGTGGATTTTAATTTTACTTATTAAAAAAGTAAACAATTATTTTTCAAAAAATAAATTCTAGAAAGGAAGGGAGAAAGGGGAAAATAGAACTGATTCCTACAAATACTTTTATTTTTTCATCCAAAATAAATAATAAATAGAAATCTTAATTTTGAGACAGGAAAATTCTTATTTATTCGAAATTACTAACAGTGTAGCAGATAAGACTTTTAACAAAGTTTTCGTGATTAATAAATGGAATTGATGGTTTAAAATAGAATATATACACTGACTCATCATATCATATTACTTATCAATAGTATCAAACTTTTCCATTTGTAATTTCAATAATTTTGTTATAATAATTATGGCTTAAATTGGTGTATTGATGTGACTTTTTGCAACATGGAATACTGTGTTTATAAATTAGAGAAATGGGGCTGTAAAATGATAGATCATTTTGAACATTACTTCTAAAAACCATTGGTTGTTTTCAAGTCACTAAGCGCAATTGCTGTCTATTTCTATGTGTCAGCTTGCTTTTTACCTACTGATATACTTTGAAAAAAATTTATTGTTTACTGGCTTAGAGTAATTTTGTTATTGTCTCTTTGTCACATCCATCATAAAATCATCTCCCCTTAGGGGATTTACCTTCTTTAGGTAAACACTAATGTCACAATCCCAAGGTACCCTGGTGATCTGTCCTCTTCTTTCATTTCCTCTCTCCTCTACTTTTTCTTCCTCGTTGTGATTGTCTCGTCAGAAGTTAAGGGCTCCCCTTGAGTAGTTTTCACCGCTCTGTTGCTATTAGATCCTCTTTGGGACTAAATCACCCACGTGTTTGCCGTGCGTGTAAGACCCATGTCCCTGGAAAGTAGGGTCCTTGTAATTGAGACTACCAAAAACCAACACATTACTTTGGCCTCTACTTCAGGTAAACAGGAGTTGTGCTGTGGTCCTCATCACATCAATCGGTTTAAATGGATCAAGCGATCGATACATCTACTGGGTGACTCGTTAAGGGTGGAGACCACTTCAGGGATGTACCATGAGCGTATAGGGACTGACTAGCACTGGTACAATTAACCTGTATCCCCTTGTAGGGCTCCTTGGTGGGTGGTGCCGCCTGGTCCCTGAATTTTAACTTTTTGCTACAACTACCTACATTATCTTCACTCCCACGGGAGGAACAATTGTCAATGTGTTCTGCAAAGTTTTTTGTTATCCAAAAAAAAGAGGGAACTTTTCAGTTTGTTTCCCCTTTTGTAATTGAAAAAAGCGTTTCTGCTTTCCTTGGTGAAGTGAAATCACTGAAGAAATTAAGATCTGGCAATCTATTACTGGAGACGGCCTCTGAAAGGCAATCTATACAGATGATGACGATGAGAACTCTGGGCCATATGGACGTGATTGTAACACCTCATGGGAATTTAAGTTTTTCTCATGGTGTGATTACGGCAGTGGATTTACTTTATGCATCTACTGACGAGATTCTTGAAAATCTTAAATGTCGGAAAGTATGCGCAGTGAAACGAATGACAATCAAAAGAGATGGCATTGTATTGAAAATGAATAATCTAGTTTTGACATTTGCCACTCCAAATTTTCCACAACACGTAAAAGTTGCTTATTTGCTATATATTAATATATTCTTTCCAAATCCTCTGAGAGGTTTTCAATGTCAATGCTTCGGACATTCAAAATTAGCTTGCAGGGGAAAACTTACTTGTGCCCGTTGTGCTAATGTCGGCCATGATACTATTACCTGCAACGCTAAAGAGGTGTGTGTCAACTGCCAAGGCGACCACCCCTCCTACTTTCAATCTTGTCCAGCCTGGCAGATTAAAAAAGGAAATTAAAGCAATTAAAATAAAGTATAAAGTCTCTTACCCAGAAGCTCGTAAAATAGTCTTATCGCGCACTCCTCAATCTGGCACAAGTTATGCTTCAGCAGTTAAGAAGATCACTAGATCTTACGGTACTCAAACAGAAACTGAGTCCATTAATATAAAAAGACTGCCTGTGAAACAAAAAACTTTAAACGCTACCATACCAGTAATCGCCAACTCAACCTTTTCAAAATCAAAAGCCTTAAAAAGGATAGAAAATTAAAAATTGCCAAGGAAGGCCCTAGAAAATCTTCCTTAACAACAAAAAAAGCTCTTCTCTGTATGGATGCAGACACTGTCAAACTGCATTCATCAGATTATGATTTCAATTCTTAAGATTCATCTGAGATAACGATAAACAACAGTGATAAAGGTTAGAATATATTCCCTTGATGACTTCCTTTGTTTCCTGGAATTGTCAGGGTTTTCGGTCTCGCATTGATGACATCAAATTCATTATCTCGTGCTACAACCCCACATGTGTGGCTCTCCAGGAAACATTCCTGAAGCCCACTGTTATCAGCAAAATGCATGGGTTTCAATGCTTTAGAAAGGATTATGGTGGTGATGCTGTTGTGTCTGGTGGAGTTTGTATAATTACATCAAACAATTACCCCAGTACAGCACACCAGTTAAGAACTACATTCCAGGCTGTGAGAGTTCACACAGCATGTCTAATTACAGTTTGTAGCCTCTGTTTACCACCGAATGATGTCATCCAAAAAGAGAAACTAAACGACTTACTTGATCAACTCCCTGCTCCATTTTTATTGCTTGGTGATTTTAACGGACATAGTCCTCTGTGGGGTAAGCTGAGCTGGCAGCCGAATGGTTAGCGCTCTTGCCTTCGGTTCAACAGTTCGTGGGTTCGAAACCCGTGCTTGGGCATGGATGTTTGTAGTGGTTCGGATTCCACTTTAAGCCGTAAGTCCCGGTCTAATTAGCCCTCGTGTGCAAAAAATGACCGTTGAGCGACAAACAAACCAAACCTCTGTGGGGTAGTGATGAAACAAATTCTCGCTGTATTCAGGTAGAAATAGAATATTCAGGTATTCAGGTCAGGCAATTGTCAGTTAATTTCTGACAATTGCCTCTGTCTGCTAAATACCGACGAGAAGACTTATTTTCACAAACCTACATGGACATTTCACTCTCTTGACTTAGCTATTTGTTCTCCATCACTCCTATCATTGCTGAATTTTGCTGTTGGAAATGACCTTTACAATAGTGATCATTTCCCTCTAATCGTGTCTTAGGCTGAAAATAATAGTGTGTGTGACAAACCACCTAATTATGTGTACACTCAAGCTGATTGGACGCTTTTCACGCAATTGGCTGTGATCAGTGAAACAAGAATTAAGACAGATATGATAGATGATGCTGTTAAATATGTCACCGATACAATAATCCGAACTGAGGATGTTGCTATCCCTAAAAGTTCCATCATTCCACATAAACACCGAAAACCTAGGTGGAATGAAAAGTGTCAACTCTCTTATAAGAAACAAAGAAAGCAATGGAATATATTTCAAAGATACCTAACAACGGAGAACCATATTGCTTTCAAGAAAGCCAAAGCATTTACCTATAGAATTAGACGTAAGAGTCAGAGGGAATCTTGGATTCTTTAAGTGTCAACAATTACCTAATTGACATCAAGCAAATAATTGTGGAAGAAAGTGAAAGCAGCCAATGGTATATATCAGGATCATTGCATTTCTGTTTTAAAAACTGGAGCTGCTGTACATTCCTCACCGTTAGATATTGCCAATGTCATCAGAAAAATTTTTGCTTGTGTTTCCAGATCTGATTCATATAGTCCTGCTTTTCTAAGGACTAAAAGAATTGCAGAGCGGACATCAGTAAGATTTGACAAGATCGACATAATCTACCTTATAATTGTGCTTTTCGATTGTCGGAATTAAAGACAGCCATGTCTCAGGGAAATAATACCAGTCCAGGGCTTGATGGAATTTCTTATCAAATGCTCCGTCATTTAGACAATGATTCATTATTGAACATCTTGATATTGTTTAATAGAATCTGGACGGAACATATCTTTCCAACTTCTTGGAGGGAAACAATAGTGATTCCGATTTTGAAGCCTGGCAAAGGTTTATCTAACTCTCTGAGTTATCGTCCAATAGCTCTAACGAGTTGCTTGTGCAAAACTTTTGAGTGTATGGTCAATGCTAGACTCATTTACATCTTTGAGAAGAATGATTGCATACCTCGTCATCAAAGCAGATTTCGAAGAGGATGATCCACTATAGATAACATAGTAGATCTAGAATCCCAAATTCGAAATGCTTTCGTGAGGAGAAACCACCTTGTTGCAATTTTCTTCGATGTTGAGAAAGCTTATGACCGTACCTGACGCTATGGAATTCTCCGTACTCTGCATAATCTTGAATTTAAGGGTAATCTTCTAATATTTATCCAAAATTTTCTGGCCTCGCGCATTTTTAAAGTGTGCGTTGAAACTACAATTTCCAATACTTTTAGCCCAGCTGAGGGTGTCCCTCAAGGTAGCGTTTCAAGCGTAACCCTTTTTAACCTTTTCATCAGTAACATACTCCATCAATTACCATCTTTTGTTCATAGTAATTTATATGTTGATGACTTGAAAATTTCATATCAGGGATCCAACATGAATATAATTGAGAGACAATTGCAAACAGCTGTAAATAATCTAATTACTTGGTGGGAACGGAATGGCTTAAGTATATCTCCTAGTAAGAGTTGCTGTGTTCATTTCTGCAGGAAAACTAATCTCTATGATGATCCTGTGCTTCTCATAAATAATAAACCCAGGAGATAAAATTCCTTGGAGTGATTTTCGACAAGAAGTTAACTTTCCTTCCGCATGTTTTACATCTGCGGAAGAAATGTGAGCAACTGCTTAACATTCTCAGGGTGCTTTCTAATACATCTTGGGGTGCAGATTGCATATCACTCCTTCGAATATACCAATCAATAATTTTATCTCGAATTGATTACGGCTGTGTGGCTTATGAATCAGCTAGACTCTCCATCTTATGCAGATTAGATACTGTTCACTACTCTGCTTTAAGGATTTGTTCTGGTGCATTTCGCACATCACTCGTCCAAAGTCTATATGTAATTTGCCAACAGTTACCTTTAGAACTGTGGTGGATGCAGCTGTCTCTTAATTATTATTCGCGAATTATGTCCTCACCACATCATCCCTTACATTCCAAGATTCCTAATGCTGTTCTTAAGAGATTATATAATGCTAGACAATCAAGCATTCAACCTTTTCTCTCTTGCATTAAATCTAGTGTTTTGCTTTCTGACCTATATGATGTCTGAATAGAGTCTACAAATTTCTTCACACATCCACTTTAATATGATCCAGATATCATTATCAATCCCTTTGAAAATTACAAAAAGTCGGACACAACTCTGACTATTTATCAACAGCTTTTTGCATTCCATCGCTGTCAGTATGAACGGTACACTCCTGTATTCACAGATGGATCCAAAAAAGCAGGATACATTGGCTGTGGAATTTATTTTGATAATACCACCTTTAGTTACAGCCTGCACAATTCCTGCTCCATCTTCACGGCTGAGGCTATGGCTGTATACCGTGCACTTCAGCTGGTGAGTACTAGAAATGAATGTAATTTCTGTGTCTACACTGACAGTAATAGTGTATTGGAAGCTTTGAGAAATAGTAACTTTAACTGTCACCCTGTTAAGTTCAAGAACTCAAACTGATGGATTCTCTGACTAGCCAGAGATTTGAAATACGATTTTGCTGGATACCAGGTCACATGGGAATAGAAGGCAATGAGAATGCAGATACAGCAGCTAGGTCTGCAGCTACTCCTACTCTACCTTCAGTTCCATCAGTGGATGTGAGAAAGGAAATTAAACATTTCATACAGTCTCTTTGCTGGAATCCTGGAATTTGCAAGTGTGCAACAAACCCATTACCAATTTTAATGCTGCGAAGCACAGATGTTAAACTGGCTCGCCTTCATATTGGTCATACACGTTTAACTCATAGGCATTTATTCTCAAGTGACTTAAATCCTTGGTGTGAGATATGCGATGAACCATACGCAGTGCGTCATATTTTAATTGTGTGTCCAAATTTTAACAATTATCTTTTCACATTTTTTAATAGTAATATTTTAACCTTACAAGATTTGCTAGGTGAACCACCACATCGCAATATCTTTGCATTTTTAAAAATAATTGGTTTTATGAATTTTATCTAATTTAAAAATTTTTAAATCAAAATTAATTTAATTTAAATATTTTACATCTTAGAAGATACAAATATTTATATTTTATTTTGATATTTTAATATAATTTTAATGGTTTGAACAGAGGAAGTACATTAAGACAACTTTTTGTCTGGCGCAGCTTGTTTTGATGTGGAAAAACCAACCAACCATAAAATCATCTAATATAATGATTTCTTTTGAAATACATCGAATTTGAGTTACAATTCTTAGAAAAAAAAAAACATAGGAAACTGAGCACTATAGTAGCTAATTGATTTTATATTATTTCAGTAACATCCCTGAGTCTGTTACCATTTCTGTGCAGCTATTTTGCAAATGTTCTGTTTTACTTATGGTTTTTAATTATGTATTTATCCAAAATTTTCTAATTTACTAATGATAAAAAACTAAATGGATTTTTTTGTACATTTAAATAATACTTTAACAATGCTAAAAAAAAGTTAATTTCATAATTTAAAAAAAATTAATGTTTCCTGTGAAACTCAGTTTTGAGAGAATAGTAATTACCAATTAGGGCAAAATTTGGAAATTTTTTATTTATATATATTTTTAAATTTCAATGTTTAGATTATTTGATTAAAATTTTGTAAGAAACTTTTCTTTCGTAAATGTCTTCAAGTAGGGGAGGATAAAAAACATTGCTAGTGTTAAATATTTCATTTCTGATTATTTTTTAAATGATACTGTATCTCGAATTGATTACGGCTGTGTACTGATACTGTATAAAATAAAATTCTGTATTAAATGCATGTATTTTCTTTTTTAAAATTTCTTGATATTTTATTACCTATTATTACCTATTTTTAAGCATAAAAAATACGATAAAAAATATTAATCAAAGAATTATTGTTGATTTTGAAAGATAACAAAATGTTCTTGTTCAATATCTTCTGCTTATTTTATTATTAACATTTCTTTCAATTACATATTTATTTTAAATTAATGAAAAAATTTTTATGAATTAATTTTTATTTAACTTTTATATGCATTTATGTTTTCTTTACATTGTAGTATAGGTTCTGCATACCTATTCTCAGATAAAATAGACAGAAGATTAAACAATTTGAAACATCCTTTAGAGTTTATTGAGAAGAAAAAACTGGAGCCTATAGTAGAAACAGAAGCTGGTATTGACCTTTAAATTTTAGAATATGAATCATGTAACTATATGACAATTATTTGTACAATGTAATCTTCCCTTGTGTAGCATTAACATAAATGTAAAAAGATGCTTTGAATTTGTATACATGCACGGCTATTAAATGCAATATTTTTACAATATGTTTAATAAGAATCCATGTATTTATTTTAAATAAATAGCATTATGTACATCTTTCAAATTATCATTTAATTATTTTATATGAAAATATTTTCATTCATTTAACTCATTTGAAAAATAAAAATCTGATTTGATATACATAACATACTGGTAAATAAAATACATGTAGAATTGTTAACATTTTTATTATAACTCAGAAGCTAAGAAAATATTTTCAAAAATAATTATTACTGATATTTCTAATTAGATAATTGCATTTACTTATGTTTTGAATAGATCTTTCTTTTCTTCTATTAATAAATATTTTAGAGAAAATTTCTTCGAAAATTGTTTTTCTAAATAAATGAATTAAAAGGAAAAAACACGGTTTCTTGTAAGCTAGTGACTAAGTAATAAAAAGAGGTGTCACTAATTATTATTATAACAAATAAACTTTACTCGGCAACATTTCTGGATAAATTTGGAAGAAACAGAAAATGATAAAATCATTCATAATTAGCTTTCACAATCTCAAATTATAAATTGAAAAGACATTTATTTTTAGGGGAGAACATAGAATATTCTGTGGAATTTATAAAAAGAAATCTTAGTAAATCAGCATATCAAGTAGAATGAGATCTTTATAATAAACTGCATGATTTCTTCAGAAGTATCTGAATATCAAATGCTTTTTTCTTGCTTTAATACCTCAAACTAGAAGAGCTGCAGTGTTTAGTATCTTTTTGTGATTGTACTTGTAATAATTCTATACAATATATTTGTGTGCAAATTCAGATGGTATTTGTTTCCCAAATCTGATTATGTTATCATTTGAAACTTGCATGTTATAAGCAAGTGTTCATGAAAAAAAAATCACCAAAATTCATACACTGTATTATATATAATTACATTATCTACTTTTTTTTTTATTTCTTTATAGCACAAAAGAAATTGGTTTGTTCTATTTCTGAAGAAGCATAATCGATTTCCATATACCATAAAAAAAGCCTTGATCTTAAAGCAATATGACCCAAACACATGGTTCTAGTACACATAACATTTCTAGATATTTTTTTTTCCAAATTTTATTTACTCAACCAAATAATTGAATGTTACAATTGAAAATAAAGCATATTCAGCAAAATCATAATTTGAAGTTTTCTTATATACTTTAGAGTGACTATTTTTAAAATGTTATTTACCAGTCCATTTGATGATTAATTTCTATTAGATGCTACATTTTCAGAATAGTTAAATCCTTTGCAAGATGAATAGCTGCGAATTCTATTAAACATTGCTAATATATTCATCTCGTATCACAAATTTCATCAAATGATAGCCTATTCATTTGTTAGTAAATTTTATTTACCTTTTTAAGTATTTTTATTTTATTTCCTCCTTGTGAATTACATGATCCAAGTCCAGTAATAGAGGAATAATTTGATCATCAGCACAATTGAGTCAATAACATTAAAAAATTTCTACTTTTTCTTTAGCGAATTAACAATCTGTATATATAATGAAATTTTATCAAAATAGCAATTTATATTCATAAAATACTTCACAAATTAAGCTTTTTTTAAAATATATTTTGAAAATTTCTTCTGTGTCATGAATATAAATTGAAAGAATGTGATTTATTGGCTTCAATTGAGATTACTAAAGACTAAAATTTCCATTGAAGAAAAAATCAAAATTTAGTTTAGTCAGCTTTATAGATTAATTGTTACAGAAAACTATCTGATCAGTGTTCATAAATTCTGTATTAAAAAACATGGTTTCCTCAACAATGTTATTTCATTACACCCATTACTCCATAAATCAAGAAATTTCAAATAGTTTTGAATAAAAATTTAAGTGAAAAGAGATTTATATCATATATATATATATATATACTTATATATATGGATTTTAACTTTCCCTTGCTATTACTATTGGAAGATTTTAATATGAACTATAACTTTGGTTAGTGAAAATAACAAATATAAAGTGCTATATACATAAATATGAGGATTATTATAAATTTAAAGAGGATGATAGTGACATGACTGGTTATGACATTGAATCCTTAAGAATAGTTTATAAAGTTTAAGATTCCTCAACACTTATCCATGTGAGTAATATTGTGGTTACCGATGTATTTGAACTCACACTATGTTAAAAAGAAAAACTGAAGCTGCAAAGTACTAAGAATAACTAATAATTAAATATAGTCAAGATGAATTAAAATATCTCAATGATCAAAAGTTTATAAATGGTAAGAGTTTTCAGTGATATAATGTCAAAGAATGAAATTCCACAATTGAAAAATTTTAATTCTTAAAACTATGCTAAAAATATCTGACCATGCATAAAAGTTCAGCAAACGATTCGATCGTTTTTATCCGATTTAACACCAAAAATTAAGATGTCTATTTACATTAATAATATTTAAAATAAAAATTTACAAAAATAATGTCATGTGTATATGGATTAAAAATACAAAAGGATGACAGCATTTCAGTCAGAAATAATTTATTGAAAACAGCAGATAATACATATAAAATCCACCAATCTGGTTTTCTTTTATCCCAGATAAAATTTATACAATGAAAATAAAATCAGCACATGTCGATAAAAAGGCACAGTAAGGAAGCTTTTTAATAAGCAAAGAAAAAAATCACAGAAAATTAAAGATTTCTTTGGTCAAATTAAAATTCACTAATAAGTAGACAAGAAATAAGATTATAAACTTTAATTTAGTACTTTTACAAGAGCGTTTCGATATTTCTTCTCTGGCATTAAAATAATCTCAAACCTAATCTCCCATATAGTAACTAATAATGCACTTTTTGTTTAAAATTTCACTATATATAAAATTTTACACTACAGAGGTACTTTTATTGTTAATTCCAGTTCTAAAATGTTATAAAATACATAATAAAAGCATAAACGTTTGTTTTATTGTCTTGCTTCTATATAAATACAGAAAACAAAATTTAAAAAATTCTGAAAATTATTTAAGAATAAATTTTTGTTAATATAGTATAGTGCATGATAGCAAGTAAAAATTAATTAAAATTTTATGATAGTATTCAATAGTTCATCTATTAATTACAGTAAAAAATTTACTAGAAATTACAAAAATAAATTTCATCTAAAACTTTGAGACTTACGTGAACAACAATTTTTTTCGGCAAAGTGATCTTTACTATAAGCAATAAAAATAATTTACAGGCTTGCAAACTAGATGTTTTATTTCTAGCAATACTATGCAATGATTGTACACAAAAATTGTACCCTTACATCATATTCTAAAAAATACTTCCACTCTAAATGGTCGATCGACCGTTATGACAAATAATTAAATAACACAAAAATCTAAGAATGTTTTGGTAGCTGCAACTCAGACATGATTGTGAGGGGAGAAATAGGAATTCATTATGAGAAAATAAATAAAAGATTCATATATATTGCTAATTTGAAAATCAATAACCTTTATTTTGTATATTGAATTTTTCAAGAAAACTTATTGAAATTTTACTATCACTCATTTTTAAATTTTCAACCCCTAAATTAAAAACTAATTACAAAATATTAAATAATTTGCTTGTAAAAGATTCATATTATCTTTTCAAAAAATGACACAGAAAATTAAAGAATTTTGATTTCAGAAAGTTTAAAATAACTACAACCAGTAATAAATTTTAATTCAATTTATAAGGTTAAGCAATTATACTCCATAGAAAGAAAGGCATAAAACCACAGGAAATAGTTTCCAAAAGTATATTCATTTTCAAGTTGGCTAATAATGTTAATAAAAAACTATAAATTAATTTTTCATACTATATTCTTCATACAATAACTTTCCATACACAGTAATTAATTTTTTTCATTTTTATAATTTACTGTAAGCAATCCACATTATTAAAAAAAAAGTTAATTTACAAAATTGTCCATTAACCTTTTACATTTTTGCTTTTTTGCAAACATTTTAATAAAACATTAAACTCTTTACATAATTTTCATATCAAATGTACAATATAAAAATAAAGCTGATATATAATTTATTTGATATCTTAATAGAAAGTATTATCAATAAATCTTTTTTACAAATGCATTTTTAAAGATTATTATCTCTAAAGATACCAAAATGATATAATTAAAATTTATGAATACCCAACTTTAAAATTCTTTCACTTTATGATAGAAATAATTTAAAAAAATTGTGTTTGAACTGTTTATAAATCAGAAACTACAATTTAAAATTTAATTTATTTTCCAATTCATATTTCATTTCATTTAAAAGAATTTGCTGGAACTAAAAAAATTAAAACAAGATTTGATTATAAATTTCTCTATTGTAATAGAGTAATAAATAGATATGATAAAATGATAGTGACAATTAATTAGTTTAAAATACCCTGGATCCTCATAATGTAAAAGAAACAATAGGTAACAGATTTTGTTTTTAGGAGCCAGTTAATGTTAAAATTTTCACAATAGGCCTGCCGTTGTCCCAAATTTTGCACATGAAAGATGAAAGACATCACAGCCCTGAATGTCAGGACATGACTGTTCAGCAAACACAATTGCAGGTATAAATTATAAGCTTTATTGCGATCTGCCTCTACCAGAGTTCCCATTGATATCCGGTTAAGAATGCCCAGATCAGGAGAACTGCAGCAGAGCCCACATATAGTCCAAATGAAGTATTAACTTTCTTCTATAAAAAAATTAATAAATGCATAGAATTACTCAACAATAATTGACTCTTCTTTAGATAATATATTTTTTATAATGAAAGAGTAAAACAGTTTTAGAAAATCAAGGCTCTATTTTTGATCATCTAATTAAAACATTTAAAAAACAAAGACCCAATGAAATCATCTGATAATAGCATTGCTACAGCTTTAAATGATATCAAAATAATTATTTAGAAACACCATTATTTTCATGCAACTCAAATTTCTCTTTTATAATTATAAAATATTTAATCAGAAATTAAATGCCTACAACTACTTTTACTAATCATTCATAATTTTAATGCAATTAAAACCATTAATTGGGTGTTTTTTAAATTAACACAACTTACTATTTTTAAATTAAAAGCACATAACAAATATTCAACCTAATTTCGGATTTAATGTAGACTACACAATCAGATATTAAGGACATAATCACTTAAATCTTTCAACACATTAAAAATTCTTAGATTTATTTTCATTTATTTAAAATTTTCTGTAATGAAAATGCACCAATCATTAGGATTTATAGCAATGTAAATTACCAAACCTTTCAAATACAATATTAAGCAAAATTTTAATATAATATTTGATAAAGATGTTGTTAAATACAAGAATTTTATAACTAAATTAATCACAATTCAAATTTTTAAATGACTTATTTATAATTTATTTATATCTTTATAGCCTTAATATTCATTTTCACTAATTTAAACTAGTGAAAGGTAGATAATATCCAAAACTTGATCAGTATGTTTTTACTCAAAATTTATTTATATAAAATAAATGCTTGTAATGTGTTTCTAATATTGTATAGACAGATGTCATACATATATATTTTAGCAAAACACATTTATAGTTTAAATATCTTTTTAAATTTTTGTTTAAATATTTTAAATCTTTCTGAAAATAAAATGCAATATTTATTATTTTTTAAAATTTTTTTCCATTAAGTACATCAATTGGGTGCTGGTTGATGTACACTGGCAAAAAGCTGTTTGAAAACCAGCTAGCCTTAACATTGCTAGCCAGTCATTTCGTGAACTTAAATGGCATCAGTTAATTGCAATAAGCATTTGAAGAATTTGCCTTATGAGTTGACAAATTACAGAACTTAAGATTACCAATTGAGGGGAAAAAGAAATAAGTGGGCGAAACAAAATTCTAATTTGACATAAGAGACAAACAGAGAATTTTCCTTTTGCCTAAAGTGAAAAAACATTGTAACATCTAAGTTTTGATTAAAACATGCAACTTTATGATATTATATACTAATATGTTAAAGTTAATTGCATTCATTCAAATAACTTGGCTCAATTGTGAAACTAAGTCTCCTCAGTTTATATAGGCCACCAAATACATGCAAATAAGAATTAATTATAAGAGATCAATTGAGAATAATCAACAAACGGAAATTCAACTATGGATTTCACTATATTTGTAAAAGAAGTTTATTAACATACATTTTCTTTCATAATGGAAAAATATAATAAATACCTTTTTTAGGAGAAAGCACTTTACGGCCACCTTTGATTGCTGTTGGATCTAAAAAAGAAACAGAAATAAAACACATGCAATGCATACAAATTTATTCATTTTAGAATATGTTTATCAAATTGCAAAAATAGGATTTATACAAGATAACCATTTTTCATTGTGTTTACAAATGTTTTGACTTCAGAAATGTATCACAAAATTGGAAAAATAGGATTCATTTGATTGTTGCTTTATGGTCAATTTTTGTAAACTAGAATTAGTTCAATCAGGATCTGCACTAAGTGGATTTTGAACAAGTATAAACATCCACACTTGAAGTGGGAATTGAATTAATGAGCTTCTATATGACAGAACAGTAAATATAATTTTTCATTTTACTCAAAATGGCTTAGTACGTTGTTTTCACTTCACATATTTGATATTCTTTTACAGTGATCTTAAGAATAAATGAAAGGGAATGATATTGAATACAGTGAAATGCAAATATTCTTTACCAGAGAAACACTAAGTTTCGTAATAGCACAAAATGTGTGGTAAACGATAGAAAATTGCTAATTATTAAATTCTAAAAACAAAACATCAACATGTAGAACATAGCAGTTTATAATAACTAAGCAAGAGAACTTCAAATAAGTTTTAATTAAAACAGGTGTTAAAAACGAACTTAACTGAAATAAAAAAATAAAAAAGCTACACAGTAAGACGTAAGAAAAATATAAGTTAGATATGTGAAAAAAAACATTTATTATGACATTAAATATGATTAGAACAAGAACAGTTACAAAAGAAAAAACACATAATAATTAACAAGTTACCCCAATAGGGCTAGTCTTAAGAAATATTACAATAAGCTTGTTAGTTACTGAGACCAAAATAGAACATCTTATCTCATTAATTGGAGCAATAATCACCAACTGAAAAAAATAGTCCCTTATCTTTGGCTACTGCCAATAATTTTATGCATCCTCCTTGCCTTATTGAACCTCATTTCTTGAGATCAAGTCTTAGTCCTGATACAGATTTTGATTGTATCCACTTCTGCACAGAGCTTCTGTACTCTGCCAAGAAAAGCATTAACAGTCCAAAATTCATGAGATAAATGGCTCTAGAAATTATTAACTAAATTCCAATAGATATTATGCAAATCTATACTGATGGTAGCAAAAACAAAGAGGACCACTCTGGTAGTGGTGTATTTATCACAACCCCTATGTCTACCAAAAGTCTCAGGTTCAGAGATTTTAATTTTTGCTCTGTATTCAGATCGGAGCGTTTAGCTATTGAAAATGGACTGTTAGGTTGAGAATATTTCTGGGTCTGATTTTGAACATGTATGGATTCTGACTGATAGCAAGTCTTCAATTCAACAAACAATTGGATGAAGGTTGGTGACAGAGTTGGAAGTTCAATATTGAACATGATCTATAGGCTCTCAAAGAATTTTGGGATTAATTTTCATTTTCAGTGGATACTGTCACACATCAGCATTAAGGAAAATGAAATTGCCGATTTGCTGGCTAAGGCTGCCCCTTTGGAACTTTCACAACCTGATTTGCCCTTCACCTTAAATGAGGTTTTCACTAAGAGGGAGGGAAAAAAACGCTTATAGATGTCTGGAGGGTTTTACCTACTCATAATTGGTATCCTAGAAAACGCCCTGTTGGCATCTTTTTGAGGGAACTAGAGGCCAACAGACTCGTATTTCATTCTTCGCTAGTGGTCACCTAAGGGGCTTCAAATATGTGCAAAGTCTAAAGACTAAGTCTGAGCACAAAATGTAAAGCTGAACAGGCATTGCCTGAGTGTATCTTGACTGCTAGAATTTTGACTTGGAGGCTTTTTCAAATCCCCTTTTATGTTTTGGATTTCCTGACTAATTATGGATTTGGTCTAGTATTGGAATTCGACCAACTGGGATTAATAACACAATCAATAAGAAACTTATAATAAACAAAGTTATTTATGTGTGTGTGAACCGGATAGTTCAATTTCCATACATCTTTTGATATTTACTCTCTATCTACTCTCTCTATGGTCTTATTATATAGTTTTATAAATTCATTCGACTGGACACTAAAGTCATCTCTTATCAGCAAGGTTCAAAGAAATTTCCAAGAATAAAATTCCAGGGGCTTTCCAGGAGGTATAGATTCATGCCATAAATAAGATTTTATTTTAAAAATTATTCTTAAGCAAATATGCATGCAATTATGTATATGCAATATCTCTAAATTATACTTGTAAATTATTGCAAAAATTAATATTTTTTAATTCAGTTAGAATGATATTTAATGATTATTTCAAAAGGCTTCAATGAATTTAGAACCATGCTAAAAATTTTGTTTATTTAAATAGTCAATGTTCTTCACATTACTGAATTGTTCATTGTATAGAGGAATGGGTAATTTTAGAGATTTAAAAAATATTCACTATATTTCTATCTATAAATTGAGTATTTCACGATGTGTATAACACAACTTCTTTTCAAATATAAATATACTTACTCAAAACAAATATACCTATTAGTTTAATTTCCAGAATGACTTTTTTCCTAATTATTATCCGATAAAAGCAATTTTACATTTTCCTTCTGCTTACTTTTTAAAAGTATACAATTTCCCATTTATATTCTAGGTTATTTCTTTAATGCTTTTTTAAAGCACTATGGTGACACTCATCTGATTTTGCAATTAATGTTTATTTAACACTTCTTTCACCTTCCTCAGCATACTCTATTGTAAATTTTTAGAGTTCATTTACACACTCTTCAAAACAATTCTTTTTTATTTCAGTTCATCAATTTTTTTCAAGACTGTTTTTTGCTTTCCCTCTTTTATCAGCTTTTTTGCGGTTTTAATTCATCTAAATATACACTGCGCAAAACAAAGTAGGTATTTGCTAATTATTATGTTGTCACCTCCTATTTTTCAAGCATGATCATTAATGATATGCTTAGTCACAATTGATTGATTATTTAAATTTGTTCAGCAGATGCTTGATTATGAAAGATTAGTAAAAGCAAATTACTTTCTCTGAATGACAATAATTTTGTCTATTTGAGAGTAAGTTAAAATGAAAAGCATCTATTATCAACTTTTTCATCAATACAATTTTAAAATCTTATATTCGGTTGTAATGATTTAAACTCTTCGACAAAATTACATATTTCTTTTAAAACAAAATCACATTCTGACATACTTACATTAATTTATTCATTACATATTAGAGTTTAAGGATCTAAACATGATATGATTAATACTTAAGTGTATTGCAAAGGTCATTTTTCAATTAACTTTTTTCTAATTGATAATAAAAATTATTTGCAATTAAAAAATAAATCCTATCTTCTGTTTTTCTGTCAAAAGTTTTTATATACAGTTTTCTGATTCATTTTTTTTTCTTTTTTGTATAAAGCAATAGCAAGTTAAATACTAGTCAGATATCAATTAAATAATCAAATATCAAGTAATTTAATAATTAAGATCTACTTATTTTTTAATTTTGAAGAAAATACAGTGTCTTGAAACAGTTTACAGATGGGAAATAAGATTAACAACTCTGATAAATTTTTTTACTCTATTTTAGTTAGATTCTCATGATAATTTATATAAGTCACATTGTTCAATCTCAATTACCATTGTTTCAACAACTTAAAAGTCAATCAAGTTTATGGAAAACTGAAAACTTACTGATGCAACCATGAGAACTTTGGATTCAAAATTTTTACTCATCTTTTAGACAAGTTATAAAAACGGTAGTTTTTATATTTCTTTTTATATAAATACTTTTATTTTCATAGCATTTTTTAAACTAAGCTCTTAATTGTTGAATAGTTTATGAAAACAGAAATCTCAAGAAAATTACTATAAAAAAGTAATAAATAATTTCAAATTATAATAATTATATAATTTTTATAATTTTAATTAATTGGTTAATTTTCTAAATCAAGAACAATATCGATAAAAAAGAATCCTTTAATGAATCTTTTGAAAATTTACTTAAAATGAATATAAGATAAATAAAAAAAATGAAACAACATGGTAATTTAAAAAGTTAAGCAACTTAAATCTAATCTTTTAAAATAGTATCAAAACTATTTAAAATGATTAAAGTTATTTAAAGTTTTGATTTTAAAAATACAAATGATCTTAAAATAGGACATAATCTGAAATTCTTATTCTTTAACAATATGCATACTTACAAGCACTGCAGTGATTGTTGAAAATAAAATATGCTTTCAATAGTTTTTAGTATTAAATTTTCATAAAAATCTTACCAATGGGCTAATAACTCACCTCCACTATTCCTGAAAATAAATAAGTAAAATTAGAAAATTTTTACACATTTGTATTGCATGATATTAATACATATTCATTGCTGTAACAAACAATTATACTTAAATTTAAATATTGCTACAAAAATGAAATTAAAATCTTTAATTTAAAAAAATAAAAAAAAACTTCCAAAAATGTTTTTAAAAATCAAAAGTATATAAAAATAAATTAATATATTCATACTAATAATATTAATTTTCACAAATTTAATAAATATAGCTCAGCTTGTAGATAAAAGTTAAATTATTAAGCTTATTGTAAATGTATGAATCAATATTTAAAAATACTGCAGATAAAAATTTGAAAGGAAGATAATAACTTACACATTAGCTCCAGGATTTTGAAATTGGTTTGGCCTGATCCCTTGATTGCCACTACCAGCATGAGGCTGACCAGCTCTAATAGGTTTGGCTAGAAAAAAGAAAGTTATTGAGAAAAAACCTAAAAACTTAACTGATTTCATAAAATACATGAAGAACAGAACTTACCAATATGAGCCATATTTCCCCTTCGGGCAATATGTTTCTGCCTAACAGCTTCCTTAATACGATCTACTTCATACTGGTAGCTTTATAAAACAAAAATGAGTTTCAAAGATTAAAATTTGAATAAAAAGTTTTAAATCATGATCAAAGCAGATATAATTTTTAAGACAATAATAATGTCGTATTGTAGAAGGAATTAAAACCATATGTAATTATTATTTTTCTTACACAAGCATTTTAAAATGTAGCAAATGCTAACTTTTGAAAAGAAATATCACTAACAGAAAATCAAAATTTATCACTAACAGAAAATGGTAACATAGAAGAACAATTTTATTAAAAGTAACAAGCTAAATTCTACATATTTTATAATATATAATTCAAATGTAATATTTTTATTTTATACAATTAAAATAATGGAGCCATTAAAGAAAAATAAAATTGTATACCGCTTTCTATCTCGCATAGCACTTTCCTTGGCTTCTTTTAAAGCCTGCTCAAGTGCTTTTACACGTTCCATTGTTACCCTAAGCCTTTTCTCCAGTTTCGGTAATTCACAGCGCAAATCTGCATTGTCTCGTACCAACTGCAATAAGGCAAATGTAATTAATTTATTGAACTTTGCAAAGTCATATAATAAATGCTGAATAAATATTTTGAAATTATATATACATATATATATATATATATATATATATATATATATATATATATATATATATATATATATATATATATATATATATATATATAAAGCATAAAAATAATTAAAAATTCATTAAAAAGACATAAATAACCTTTAGTAAACTAATATGTTTAAAAATACACAAAAAAAAAAAAAATTCTGTAAATGAAATATTTTTATCAAGAGCTGTTACTTAAATTAAACTAAAAGTATGCAACAAAAATTTGTAAATGTGAAGTTATTTTATCATATTTAGAGGATAATTATAGACAACATTTTAGGAAAACACCAATAATTATGAAGATAATATATATTCATACCTGCCAACATTGGGAAAAGTATTTCAGTAAAACTTTTCAGTTTTAATCCGTGTGACTAAAGAACAAAATTATACCTCTACCATTTCTTTTCCCCATCTATAGTTTTTTGAGCTGGAGGCTTCCTCCCCCCCCGACAGGAAAATGGTTTGACATGTGCATTTTTGAACCGCTCGGAGCCTCTGTAACCACAGCAGAGTCCAGGAAGTTATTTCTCTCTTCCCACAGATGGGCTGAATGGGATACTAATTTCCGTTTCTCATCATGGCTAACGAAAAAAGATTGCCATTATGTGCCAAGATTTAAAAAAAAAAATTATTTTTAAACTTTGCCCAGAAGAACCGAAATGCATAAAATAATTCATGCTATCAGTAAAAGTGTAAAACCTGGCGATCTTGCATAAAATTTACGCACGATGCGTAAAAGTTGGCAGGTATGTATATTATACATAATGTAATAAGAAGATTAATCACATTGATGACAGGATAAGAAATCATAAAATTAACAGTAACTTTTAATGGTATCTATAATTAAATTTATCTAAACAAATTGTGTATACTATTTCTTGACATGTATTAATGAAAGATTACTATATATTATTTTCAGCTTAAATATAACAAATTTAAAGGAATTCTGTTTTAAAATGAATATTTTTGAAAAGTCTTCAAATACTTAATTGAAAAGAATTATAATACAAATAGAAATTATAAATATAGTAAAAGTATACATTTTCAAACAAACTTTTCTTACATATTTTTAATTATAAATTCTATATTTAATATACAAGAAATAAAAGTAATTTTTTTACTTAAAATAAAAAATTAATATTATTCTTTTGTCTGAAATAAATGAGAAACCTATTCCAACTTTTATCTTGTATAAAAAGAATCATACCTGTTTGTGGACTTTTGTTAGCTGATCTAGGTTATTTTCAAGGAATGAGATCTTTTGTTTCTGAGCTAAGCTTCCACCATTATCATCACTATCATCCCCAACAGCAGACTTCTTAACTCTGCTCTGGAGATCTTGGACGAAAAGTTTCCTGAGGTTATGCAATGTTTGTAGTTCTTTAGCCTAAAATAGAAAGTATATATTTTATTTATAAACACACAGTGCAGTTTGATGAAGTACATAGCAAAGTAGCTATATATTTCTAATGAAAAGCATTTGAACGAAGTAAAATTTTTTATAATTGGCTATACTTTGAAAACAATAATTACTTTTTGAAAAGTAAAAAGTAATAGAACTTAAAATATTTAGAACAAATCTTAATCATTTTGTTGCTGTTATATAATAGAAAGAAACAAAAATGTATAGCTGTTTATAGAGTTGACGCAGGTTACAAATTCACCTGCTAACAAGAAAGGAAAATGATTTATAGAAAAGTGGATCTCATTTGGCGTCTCAGTGTGAAGAAGCGCAATGTATTTTTTTATTCCTGTATTTTTTCCAATACATTTTCTCTTATATGAGAAAATTTAGAATAAAAAAATCAGTTGCCAGTAAGATTTATCTTTTAACATTTGGTATAAAGCAAAATTTGAGCTTTACTTCTTATGTTTATAATTGAAAAAAAGTGACTTTCTTTTAAATACATTTAGAAAAAAATCATTGAAAAGCTTGATATAGCTTTCAACAATATTTTAGAATTATTAATTTCTTTAGATCACAGTGTTACTGATTTAGAAAAGAAAGTTAGAGTGTTTGACACCTCGTAAAAATAACAGAAAAGCTTCTTCATTTGATTGAAAATAGCAAAATCGCTAAGTGTTTCCACAAATGGAAAGTTAAGGAATAAATCCAACAAATTAAAATTTCCTAGCTGCAATAACTGGCTACACTAATTCAGAATTTAAGTTATAATTTAAATCAGAGAAAAACCATTGATTTTGATGACAATGACTTAAGATTCAGTGTGCTTTATATGACCGAAAGAATTTCTGCTTCTTTAAAAAATATGCTATCTTAGGAATGGGAAAGTCTGCTGACCTTTGTTGCTATAGACAAATATTAAGGGACTTTAAAAATAAATTTTGAAAATAAAAATTTATAAAACTTTGCTTCAGATTAAAAAAAAAAAAAAAGGGGACAACTGAGAGTTGACATGTGAAAAAACAATTTTCAGTTAAAAGGAAAATTTTTGAAAACAAAACAGGAAAGTAACAGTCATTGTTATCAGAACACTATATTGATCACTTATTTAAAAATTTTCACTGATTGGACAGATAAAAAAGAAGTCATCCTATTTGCTTTGGTCTGTGAAATGGTAAAATTTAACCCAATATCAGGACTGAACGTATAATTGATATTATGAGTATTTTTTTTTTTTAAATATGTAGCCAAAAATTAACAAATTACATGTTTAAAAATATTTCTTATATATATATATATATATATATATATATATATATATATATATATATATATATATATATATTTGATTTTATTTAAAGAAAACAGAATAAATAAATGAGATAAATAGAAATAACAAAAAGAAATATCAGCAATAAATTCCTCCGCTACAAAGAAGCATATTAGAAACATATGTGGTAATGTTAACAAAAATAACACATTAAAATCTCTCTTATCTCTAAATTTTAACTTATTTAAGACTGAATGATTCATAGTTGTATAAACAGTCTACCACAATTAAAAATGAACTTAAATAACTCACGATCCCAATAATATACTGTTCAGAATTAACAACTAAAGATGATTCTATAATAGGGTGAATATAAAAATTATAATTTCCAGTATAAATTATTTTCTCAAGTAAACAGGCATACCAAGAACCAGGGGGTATGCGTACCCCTCTGGGGCTTGAGCTAGCCACCAGGCGCGTCGGCAGGTGGTGGATCGCCGAACGTCCTGTAGGAATGACAGGATAGCCTTGAATATAGAATAAGAGGCCGCGAACCAGCTCCCGTAAACCCTGGTGTTATGCGATCCGTGCCTAGGGCTAATTGGCACCGCGGTATTGGTGTCTTAACGGAGCCTCTAGTTGCCTGGCAAACTTCTAGAGTAATTTGCCTTGCCCAGTATCTCAGGCAATGCTGGGTGGACTTATATTACCTGAGCTTATTAATTGTTATCTTGTGGCTGAAAAGACACAAGAAATAACAAATCTTTCTGCATTTGCAGGTGATGCCTCTGAAGTAGACCTTGCTGAAAAAGACAAGGGAACTCAGAGGCAATCTTGTAAAGGGGCAGTAATGAATCTTTTACTTGAGGTAGAAATGACCTCCAAACCATCTTCTGGTGAAAGCCAGGAAGCTATCCCTAGCATGACTGACTTTCTGACCAGATGGGACTGTTTCAGCAAGACCCTATCTGCTGGAAATGTCAAACGCAAGAGGAAACGGCAGAGCATATCATTTATGAATGTGAGGCTCTTGCCCTCCCTAGATTAACTTCTTTAGGCATCATCCATACTAGAGAGTTACACCTAGGCTCCATTAAAGGGTTATCAGACTTTATTAATAAAGTGGGTGACCCGAGCAACTGGAACTAGGAAACATTGGGTTTGGAGTTAATGGTACAAAATGCTGATAAAAGCAGAGGTGCCCAATGACATACAAACCCAACCTTAAGAAGAAGAAGAAACAGGCATACATCCTTTCTGACTAGTAGTCAAATAGCCATGCTGTTCCCAACTCAGATGAAAAGAAAATTTGCAATTACAAAATTTCTTTTAGCATAAAAAGAGTTTAAAATTTAAATTTGTGGGAAGTAAAATAAAATTTTTTTCATGCATATTAATCTTTAAAATCAATTCAAAATAAATATTAACTGGAGTAAAAAATAAAAATAAAGGTTGTTATTTTTTAAATTTAGACTGGTCAATCTCTCAAGTACTGAAACGAAAGTAATAACAACTTGCATTTCAGAAAATTGCTTGATTATAAGCAGATAAGAAAAACTTACCACAGTCTCCTCCAAACCTTTGAGATCTTGCCTGGCCTGTTCACGACGTTCACTCATTAATCTGAAATGAAAACAATAAAAATTAGATAAAACTAGTAACAAAATGTAAAAAAGGTAAGAAAACAAAAAATATTCTTTTACATAAGCTCTTGAAGTTTCTGTGTTTTTTCCACTTCATCCTGCTTTAGTTTGTCATAGTCCAACTGCAGCCTTTCTTGAGCCAGAGAAAGTTTTTGGTTGACACTAAAAATACAACAAAAGTATTTAGACTTAATAATATTTTTACATATAATTACTTATTATTCAGTTGGTTGGGTATAACAGTGCAGGGTCCAAGAATGAACATACTGCCAATTATTCATTAGCAAAACAAATTTGAAAATTTTTTTAAATATACTATATTAATTCATAGCTTAATATTTTCTAATATACTAAATATTCATGATTTGTGATCCTCCAAAAAACACTTTGTCATATTTTTTTTAATCACTCTAAAGAGAGACAAAAAATAAAATCCCCAAATTTTTTTTATCACATTAAGATGCTTTAGAGCTAGCAATTAAATGAATAAACAAAATTTAACTCAATATTTAAGAATAAAATCATTCATTGTGATTACATTTTAAAATCTGAATTATAATTGTTTCATGTAATTTTAAATAAGTACCTAAATTCTTAAAATAACTTGAAGATTAACAATTTAATATAAACCTGCATTATTTAAAATTTACTATTTACACACAAACTAAGTGTGTTATAGAACTTGCATAACTAATTAAAAAATAGTAGTAATAAGGGAATTTTCTCAAAATATCTAGTGAAATCACCTCTTAAGATTGCTATAAATAAATAAAAGTTCAAAGATTAAGTTCAATTTCCTTTACAATATGTTCCCTTAAAATGGAAAAAACTGGAAAATTAAAGTTTCCATTGATATTAACATGATTGCAAATTCTATTTTATAAATTTAATGCAGAATACTGATAATCGAACACTTTAATATATTGATTCAAAATTTTTCAAATGGCACAGAATACTTTTACAAAACCAATAACAGATGTATTTGATCATTCAGTATTTAATAAAAAAAAGTTAGTATTAATTTTCCTGAGGGAATTACCATTTCTGGTAATTTAATTAATAAATAAATAATGAAAAACTGACTTTAGATAAGATTAAAAAAATTCTGAATTAACAAACTGAAAACGAATTAAAAGAGAAAATCATTTGCTAATAGAAATTATAGCTTACTCTTTCAACTGATCTATTTGAGAATTCTTTTCAGCAATTTCATCACGAAGTAAGGCTAATTGCTTTTGATGAGCTTCTCTATGTTTTTCAATTTGCTCTTCTAAGGCCTCTTTCATTTTTTGGGCACTATCTTTTTCCTTCTCTTTCTCTTTTGATGCCATTATATGCATTTCCTCTGTAAAATATAATACAAATCATTTCAATAATGTTCTATTAATATATGCATATCTTGTTAAGTTTTGTAAAAAATTATCCAATATTATCATTAAAAATTTTCTCAAGTACATTGCTGAAACACTATTTTCTCAAGTACATTGTTAAAAACAGATTAAACAAGAAATATTAAAAAAATATTTATATGTGTATAGAAACACTTCAACATGATCAAGGATAAACACTTTTCCACAGAAATTTCACAAAAAGTTCAACTTACTTGCAGACTTTAGCTTAGCACATTCTTCATTCAGAGAATCAACTTGTTCTTCTAAGCTTCTTTTCTTATTTTCATTATCACGAATAGTTTCTTGCAGAGATTTTAATTTCGCTTCATACTGAAAAAATTAATTTAAACATATCAGTCTTAATAGCATATTTTCAATCACACAGAATACAAAAAATAAATAAAATAAAAAGACTTATTTCAATCAACAAAGAAATATAGTAATATATAATATAAAATAAAACCAATAATGTACTCAAACCATTATTCATAAATGATATTTAAACATGCCTTAAGCACTTTATCCATCAAAAACACAATTGCCAACATTCCTCATATAATAAATGTTTTAAAAAAAACTTTATTTTTTCTGCTATTACAGAATTATGCACATTTACAAGTAATAACATCACTATTGAATAGATTTTACAATAAATTGCCAAAAAAGGTTTACATTATAAAATATTTTAAACAAAATATGTGCATGTAAATATAACAAATTGGAACAACTGTGGCTAAAGCATGATCCAAGAGGGATAATAAATTACTATTAAAAGATAGTTTGAGAATAACGCAATTCTCATAAAAATTACATTTGATTTAGTCTTTCAGTCTGAGCATACCTACAAAACAGAACCATAAAACAAAAGTAATGAATTTGTTTCAAGCAATACAGTGTTATTTTTATAAGCATCATAAAATGTCATTGAAAGTTTTTCAATAAAATAAAGGGGGAAAAATTAAAACAGTGCAATAAATGTTACCTGTCCATTTAGCTTCAAAATCAGTGGAAAATTGTCAAAAATATTTTTAATGATAAATCTATCATAAATACAAGTTTTCATGTTTGATAGTAAGCCATCAAACATGAAAGCTTGTATTTATCACAGATTTACCATTTAAACGTATGAGATACATTAAAAAATATATATTATTAAAAATAATAAAATTTATGCTTACAAATGTAAATTTTGTTTAAGAGAAATTAATAGGATTGAAAGAGATGAAAGAAAGTAACATTCTTGGATCAATTATTTGAAATATAATAGCTAATCTGGAGTAATATTTTAAAGGGAAGTGCATACCACAAACTGTTAAAATGGCAGTCAAACTGCTGACATAATTTCAGAGGAGAATTATTAGCTTTTTCATTATTTACATTTATTTAAAAAGGGATAATCATTAAATTACAAACAATGGATTCCACATTTATTAATAAAAAATGCTAATTTAGACGTAAGCACATTTAGAACATTAAGTATGTTACGTAAAATAATAATCTTCAGTAGATACACATCAATTCATTAATAATTTTTATGGTATAGATATTCTCTGTCATTTACCTGATTAAGTGATAATAAAATATATTAATTTCTCATTACAATTTATATAATCACCATTACCTTTTTTTCTGGCATATAAATTTAATAGAATAATTTATTTAGTTAAAAAAAAAAACTTTTAAAATTTCACAGAGAATTCTGTTTTAAAAGGCAAAATGTGAAAGTAATGAATAGTGCGGCATGAAGCATTTTTATGAACATTTTATAGCAGCCTAATCATGTATTTGGATAATTGTTTTAAAATAATTATCAAGAAAATTGATTACACACAAAATTAAATATCTGTCAATAAAAATTATTTTTAAATTTTTAGTTAAAGCAAAATAAAAGCATTAGAAAATGCAAACATCAAAAATCAAAGCTAATTTTAAAAGAAAACACAAGAGAAACTTCATATTTACTTTTTTTTATACAAGAATTAAAAATTGAAGTTTCTGTACATATATCAATAGCAATTCATGTTATTAGCATTAAAATGTATTTTATTATGACAGAATTTCAATGTATGCAAGAAACAAGAAAAATATCACATTTAATAAAAACAATCTTACATATTTAACATTTTACAATCATAACTTATTTTCTCATATGCAAGAATATTAATTAAATTCTCACCTGACTGATAAGAAGACGGCTTTCTGCAAGTTCTTTTTCATAATTTTCAACTTTTTTATTGCAATCTACTTGAGAACTTTCTAATTGACTACAACGCTGGAAAATAGATTAAAAAAATATACTGCAAACTGTTTTTAAGTATTTTAAATTAAAGTCATTAATTTAACAAAAAAATAATACAAATGAAATTTTAATAATATAGAATGAAATGAAATTCATTGATGCTAGAAATTTCACTGCTAAAAATACTAAAAAAAAAAAAAAGAGCATTCCTATAAAAATTTTTTAATTGTTAGTCATTGCAGTTCCTTATAACTTTCACAGCCATATGAAAATCATTTCAAATCCATGCAAACAATTTAAAATTAGCATTAAGTGAAACAAAACTATTTGCAAATTTTGAAACATTCATTTTTCAAATTGCCAAAAACACAAGTTTTGCCTTGTCACATTCTTGTTTTAGTTCAGGCTAATTATTCCATGGATATTAGTGTTTCTGTTGTACCGCAAAAATGTTTAACTCCTTAAAATATTTAACTAAATGTGCAACCATTATAAAATTTTAAAATATTTTAAGGCTTTATAAAACTATTTTCATTTTAGAAGTTGCAAACAATAACCTAAATCTAAATGTTCCATATTTTAAAATGAAATTATAAATAATATATTCATTATAATTAACAAAATAGTGATGATTCCAAATGAAAGAAAAAATTTTAATTGTAAAATTGATCAACTGTATGATTATAATTCATGAATGTTTAATATTTAGTACAAGGGTGACTTAATAGGCAGTATTTCACAAATTCTCTGCCAAAAGAATAAACATTAAATATAATTAAAACAGAGTCATACTATAAAAAAATTTTTTTTCGGTTTTTCGTCCATAGGACAGCCTGCATATATACTATATGCAATGAAGATTTTATTTCATCAAATTCATAACACATTCACAGTATAGAGAGTTTAGATATAAACTGATCCTCAGTAGAAATTTTTAGATTTTGCAATAAGTTTTGATGTAGTTATGAAAATTTATTACATATCAAATAAATTTTTAAATTTGTTGATTAATAAGAACAATATATTGTAATAGGACTTAACTATGGCTTATATAAGACCTTATACTATAGTAATTTGAATTACCAGTTAATAATTGGTTACCACCTTCTTTCACAAGTGCCATTTTTTTACATGCAAATATGATTTACCAAAAAAGTGTTAGTGAAATGGTTATGCATAATGAATACCATTAACAATTTCAGCTAATAATATATTATTAATCAGAAAGTATGCAATATTCAAATTATATCAATATGCAAATAAATCCATAAACAGAAAAATTTTATTTCAAAAACAGTAATATTAATCACTTAATGTTTACCAATTTATAAGACAAATGCTACAAAGTCATTATTATATTTTTTTATAGAAAAATTAATATTTTCTGAGTTTCAAATAATAAATTTATAAAAAATTTGTACTTACAGATGAAAGTGCTTTAACTTCAGATTTCATTTTGCTAATATAAAGACGAACAACAGTAAATTCTTCATCAACTTTCCCAGACAGATCTCCTGCTGCCTGTAGAGAGTCAAATTTACTTAAAGTCATAATTAAGTAAGTTTAGCATGACAAGTGCAAAGAACTTATGCAGTTGGAGAGAAAGTACAAAATATATTCATATTTATTATTGATTCAGGATGAATAAAAACATTACAAAAATTGAAATAGAGCATTTTTTAAAAATTTTCTATAATATAAAAAATTAAGTTTAAAAGATATAAATACTTTAAATCAAAATAAAATGATATTAAGATTATATTTCTCTAGCCAATTTATATTAAAATATATTTATAAAAATCAGCATATTTGAAAAATATAGTTATAATGGAAGCAAATAAAATCTATCTAACAAGGAGCCTACTTAATTCCACTTCTCTCTGGCAAAGAATACAATAAATATTATTATGAACTAAAAACTCAAGCAATTTTAAATAAAAGAATAAATGAAATATGTATAACATAAACAAATAAACGAATTTGATTTCCAATTTTATAACCTCAAAATTCCATTAAGAAAGATATAATTGGCTAAAACCTTTTTATTTAAAAATGATTCAAGTTTGTTTAAACACGATTAGCATATCACAAGAGCTTACCCTTGTGTCAGACACATTTCCTCCTAAAACAACACCTATTTCACCAAGGTCTTTCAATAAATTTGTTAACATCTCAGTCATTCGTTTCTTTTGATGCATGGTATTATCTTTTAACTGCTGCAGCTCATTCATTGTATTATTGAGACTTGCCTAAAAAATTAATGAAAGTAAATCATTTAAAAATAAAAGCAACTTTGAATCTAAAATATAAAATAAATGATACAAAAAAAAGTGTCTAAACAGGCACACAAAATTGAAATTTCAGAGAAACATAAGGAAAAGATTAGAATTAAACAAAAAATAAAAGTAATAACACATAATAGTAAATTTTAATAGCTTATCAAAATATTTGATGCAAATAATGTTCAATATATAAGAGGCTTAGTAATAATATTTTCATGTTAAGAGATAAAAAAATATCCATATAAATTTAACCACTGATTAATATTATTCAAACATTCTAAAAAATGGCAAGCTCAAAATGCAAAACAAAAAATTTTCAATTAACCAGTTTTAAATAATCAAAAAAATCTCACATACAAAATAAATATTGGAATAATTATTCTGAATCATAAAAACTCATTTTTTACAGCAACTGATTCATTAAATTGAAACAAATTTTGGATTTCATACACATTTGAAAAATATAAATATGTTATAATCCACTATAAGGAAAATAGTTAACTTTAAAACATATACTTTAAATTGCATTTCATACGAGAAAAAATACATACCAATTTCTGGCTATGTTCCTCACTCAATTGTTCAAATTCCCGATTTTTATTTTCAACTTCTTGAGATTTTTGATCATAATTTACAGCTAATTCTTCCAATGCTTGAAGAACTTCTTTCACTTCTTCCTTAGCTGATTCATTTTCTTGCTGGATTCGACTCATTTCTTGTTGTACTAATTCATAATCTCGGCGACAGGATGTAATTAACTACAAGAAATATATTCCATTAAAATAATAATAAAAATACAAAACCTATTTATTGAGCTATATAAGCCAACACAATACTATTAGCCCTTTAAAATGTTACTATTTGCAAGAAATTTTTTTTTATATTAACATTATTTTTAAATATTTTTGGATTGAAAAGATATTTTTTCAACACATTTACAATAACAAAATATAAACAAAATTATAAAAACAAACATAAGCAAATTATTTTTAATGGAGAATTAACAATTATAAATATAAGATAAAAAAACCATTAAACTAGTAAGAATAAAATAATTAATTCTCTATGATAATTTTTTTTCCCAAAGACATTTGAATAATCAATTCTAGAAGCACATGACATTATCAAAACTCAATCTGAATTTCTTAGACTATGTGTGATTTAAAATTTTTTTTTAACAAAATAAAACAAGAGAAGGCAACAAATTTTCTCTTTAGTATTCAAAACAGATAAGTATAGACTTAAATGAAAGGATTAAAATTGATTGTTTCAAAAGACCAAAACTATTTTTCCATGATCAAATTCTCAATTTTTTAATTTAGAAATCCAGAGAGAGAGAGAGAGAAAGACCCAAATTTTAATATACAACTCAATATGCATACAATCTTTATTCCAAATAATCAATATTAAATGGTTTCATTTTAACATAATTTAAAATCTACAATTTTTAAAAAACATTAAATTCAAGCATATAAAATATAAACAATTATAAAATAAGAATTACTCTTATTAATAAAATTTTCATTAAACATAATTTCGCTACAATATAACTCTTTATAAAACAAAGCCGAGAACCGCAATATATAAACAAATAAAAATTTTGTTATTGTATTTAAAGGGCAATTGGAGAAACAAAAATGTTTACCTCTTCTTGTTCTATAATCTGTTCTTTTAATTTCTCCAATTCTTGGCTCTGCCTGGCGATCTCGTCATCCTTCTCATCCATTTGAGAATAAAGACGGATGCGCTCCTCTTCAAACTTCACTCTCTCATCATTACCCACAGGCTCTGACGATACTTGCTGAGGAATATTAGTTACTGATGAAGTATCACTGAGAGATAAAGTACTAACATCGAGATCTTTGGAGAGAAGCTGTTCATCTTGTGGTACAGATTCACCTAAAATAAGAAATGAAGGAAATGTCAAGTAATTGTTTTACTAGCTATATACTAATTTAAAAATAAAATTTTCTACATAAATTTCATAATTGTATAGTAAATTTTTCATAGGTGAAACATGTGACAAAGAATAAACTTGTATTTTTTAAAAATAAATTTTTAATAGAGATAAAAAAAACTGTCATAAAATGTAACAAGTTACAATAATACTTAATAAACTGTATTATTAATAAATTGTATAATATTTGACTAAAATTAATAAATTGTATAATATTTGACT
This sequence comes from Latrodectus hesperus, assembly GCA_037975125.1. Lineage (NCBI taxonomy): Eukaryota > Metazoa > Arthropoda > Arachnida > Araneae > Theridiidae > Latrodectus > Latrodectus hesperus. Next base: position 6,794,292 of record CM075860.1, on the reverse strand, counting down.
AAAATTTTATAATCATGTCTGTTTTTTAATCTGAATTCTGTTCCTTATTACTTAATAGGTACAGCATGGAAATTTCATATATCTCAGATAATGAGCATTTTAGATTTTTATAAACATGCTTTTTTGGTTTTAGCTGTCATAGTTTGATAATGAATTTGTTTCAAATGAATGATTTGTAAAACTAAAAATTATTATTGTTGCAAATACTTATCTTTTTGAAATTCAATTATTTTTAAAGTGAGATTTTAAATAAGGAAAAGAATAATTAACATGAATATATGTTAGCACAAATAACATCATTGTTTAAATGATAACGATGGGATTAACTGCCGTTCTTACATTCAGTATAACTTATGAGTAGTATACTTTTATACTACAGCAAAATAATAAATCATTTTTGTAGAAAATAAGTAAAAGAAAAAATACAGACCATTTCGCCACCGATTAAGTTCAGCCTCTGCACGAGAAAGTTGAGTTTTAAGTTTAGCAACTTTTTCTTTCTCTTTCTCCCACCGTCTTTTCCATTCTTCTGCTGTTAACTCTTCATTGACAATAACAGTATTTTTAATTGTCTTAGCTCTAAAATGGGAAAGAAAAAAAATAAGATTTTCAAGATTTAAACTACTATATCAATAAAAAAAGTTCTTAAAGACAAAAGGAGAAAACATTCATAAAAAATAACAATGATTCTGAATTAAAAAAAAGTATTTCATATATTTAAACATCATATTAAAGGTGTATATTGTAAATGTTCATATGCATGCATTCAAGCAATATAAAAAATTTTCAATACAAAATTTTTTTTTAAAATTAAACTCACAGATGAAAAAATTTTCAAAACTTGAAATTTTATTTCAAAAGGAATGATATTTCAGTAATTAGGCAGAAAATATGCCCATGAATCAATTCTATTTAGGATAGTAACAAATCTTAATTGATTAATTTATTAAAATAAAAGTATAAGGGATGGTCACTGATTATAAGGAAAAAGTATATAATTTACATTTTATATGGTTTTTACATTATTTAAACAGTTTTATATTTGATAATAGAATTAAGAAACAGAACTATGTATTTTCCCTACTTACTTTGATTAGATAAATTCAATAAATAGATTAACAAGAGAAAAGGCAAATCTGTATAATAGAGGCACTAGACCTTTCAATGTAAATAAATTGATAATTCAATTAAAAATGCATAAAAACAGTATATAACAAGATAACAATACCTTCTTCCAAATTCCAGTGTAGATTTTGTTTCAGATTCATTGTAAGAAGCAGGAGAGCAGCAAATGATAATAGTTGTCCGAGAGTTACCACCCAAACTCTCTTGTAAGATACGAGTCAGTTTACTGTCTCGATAAGGAATATGACTTTTCTGAAATTAATGATTACTGTTAATATTTATTTATTAAAGTAAGATATTGAACACAATAGAATTCATATGAAATTTAACTAAAATATAACTTCTAATAACAGAACTTTTGAAATTTTTCTAGTACAACACATTCCTGGAAAATCTCAATCCTTATAATCTCAAAGTCACTGCTTATGACAATGATCACACAAACTCAAGATACACAAATCTTTAATTGCAAATATTAACATTTTACTAAAGTATTTTCGATGCAGAGAAACTTATTTTACTAACATTTATTTAAGATGCAAATGATTTTTTGGCTAAATTTTTTAGTAAAATCAATAAACTTCAAATAATTTTTAAAAATGGAGGCAATTTATTTTTAAAATAGTGCCAAGTACAATGTAAGGAGAAAAAAAAAAAAAAAAAAAAAACAATTCAACATTTATAATAACAAAAAATAAAAATTATAATATTTGCCAATAGTTTTCTATGAAACAGTCATAAGAAATTTTGAAATTCAAAAATAAAATTCTTTAATTTTAACTACTATAAAAATGTTTTGCTATGTAGCCATTAATTTATTAATTTTTATTCAAACCTACTAACTTCAAATCATACCATAAAAATCAATTTTAAAAAATTGTGAAAATTATAAATATGTTAAAATACATTCAAAATTTGATATGTGATGTAAATTAGGGAAAGGATTCCAATCTCAAGGATTTTTAGTAAATATTGTATTTCAGAAACATTTCATGTGCTTTTTGTGTAATAATTCACAATTTCACACTTACACAGTTCAGAAATAATTTTATAATTAAACAACTCAATTTATATTTAAACATCATGAAATTTTTAACCAATTATGTTCATGTAGTAAGGAAACTTGGATTTTATAAAAGCCAGAAAGTAACCCTCCTGTGTATTAAACAAAACTTTTATTACTTTATAAAAATGTTATTCTGTTCATGGCAGTTTTTATATTTATTCTGTTACAAATAATTATGGAATCATTACTCTGCTACAAATACTATTTGTGCCAAAGAAAGGAAGAAAATTCATTTTAAATATTGCTATTAAACATCTTTTTTGGGGAAAAAATGTATTTAACACAATGTTTCACATGAACTATAGTGTACTTATCCATGTTTCATAATCATAGTATTTTATTTATATCCATAAATAATCATAGCATTTTATTTATAGTCATAAATAATCATAGTATTTTATCATAAAGGAATTTAATACTGAAACAAAATAGAATTCTATAACTATGATCAAATTCAAAAAAATAAGCAAAAACAAGTTTAGACCATAATACAATCAAAAAAATTATTTGTTGAAATTCGTAAAATCCGAACAAGGTGAAATGAAAATTAATTTAAATCAAATTTGTTACAAGAAACAAAAAATTTTCAATTACAAGATTAAAATATCTTGATAATAATCTTGAAATTCTTATCAATATATTGCTTTATGAATATATATGCATATACATCAAAATTTAATTTTAATAATACATTTAAATAATGTATTTAACACATCACATATTATCAAATATTACATATTGTGTAACAATAAAGATGCTTTACTCACATTGCCATCTGCAAGTGCTGATATCACATTACCTAATGCAGACAATGATTTGTTTATATTTTTCGCTTCATCCAGAACCATACCTTCAGCACCAGTTTTGCTGACCTACAATGAAATGTTTAATGTACAATTAAACACCACTGAAAAAACAAACATAAATAGATAAGCTTGCAAAATCTGAATATTTTCAATAATACTAAGTCTAATTATGTTAGAATTACCATCAAAACAAAACTATTAAATTAAAATCATTTCATTCAAAATCAAATCCATTTTATTGATTTACACAGCAACACAAAACTGTAATTTTGTTAATATATATGTTTGCCTTTCATAAATAGCATATTATCAAAAACAATTGTAAAAAATAAAATAACCTAAGCAATAAAAAATTTCATTCAAATTAATTTTCTGAATTTGAATATAATTATAATTCAATTTAACAAATGCAAAAATGTTGTAAACAAAATAATGCATTCAAATTTTGTTTGTATGTATGTATAGGATATATGTATATAAAATAGACATTTTAAGAAACAGTTTTTTTAAAAGTAAAATGAATTTCATAAAAAAATTTAAAAAATTGTCATTTTAAAATAAAACACAAAATTTAGGATAAAAATTTGCAATTACAATAAACAAAAACAGATTATCTATATTAGATTCTAGCATTTTTACTAAACCAGAAAATCCAATAGATTTAAAAAATTATCATTATTATTTTTTAAAAAATGTAAAAGGAAGACACATAGAGTGACAAAAGTTTCTTATGGCAAATTGAAACATTTTAATCGCGAGACAGAAAGATTATGGGTTCGTCAAGTTACTGTTTGGCAATAAAAAATGAATATTATATCTCTCCTTTAAACAGACATTTATTTATCAAGGTGGCTTTTTGTTTTTTATCTATGTATCTTTCAATAATCACCTGATTAAACACTACATGGCAAACTGAACCAAACATTATAAAAGACGAGTTGGTTTGGTTTGTTTGTCGCTCAACTGTCATTTTTTGCACACGAGGGCTAATTAGGCCAGGACTTACGGTTTAAAGTGGATTCCGAACCACTACAAACATCCATGCCCAAGGTGGGATAAGAACCCACGAACTGTTGAACCGAAGTCAAGAGCGCTAACCATTCGGCTGCCAGCTCGGCTTTACAAAAGACGAGATAAGTTATAGATCTACTGTAGTATGAAAACATAACACATATTTTGAATACAAAATATTTTTCATAAATTCTTAAAAATTTGAATGGATAGGAAAAAATCAAAAAATAATTTTTTAAATGTCATTATTTTCTATGTTTCAAATGCAGAAGTTTCACGTTACATATTGTTGGATGATAATGTTATTTTTTCAGAGTTGCAATAATTAAAGAGTGTCTTACATTGCAATTACTTGGATACTTTTTGTAATACATTAAGAAATTCCAAGTTATAAATTTGATAAAATTTTTAAAGAAATTCCTTTTATAAGGAAAAGGTTTAGAAGAGACCTGCAAGAGTATTTTACACTTAATTGTTTTTTGATGACTTGAAATATTCAAACACTTTTATCAGAAATTGAAAGCTTTCCTTAAAAAGCATATATTTTTGGTAATTGACAATAATTTAACACAATAAAATATCATTATGTAAAAGACTTAGTAATGGATTTTTTTATCTTGTGTTCTACATGAATAAATTTTAGAAGAAAAGTAACTCTTTATAATCAAATAAAAGAAAAATAACTAAAGAACTCATCAAAGTCATATAAAATACATAAATTTATGGTATGTGAATCAGATAAACCTTTACAACTTTCATGAGAAATTTATATCAATGTAGTAACAAATTATTTTGGTATGTTAAAAATTAAAACTTTAATAAAATTAACTGAATTAAATTTTTCTTTCATAAAAGTATCCCTTTATAAAGCTTAATATACAATAGCATTTTAGAAAAATCCATTGAAAATTATTCATAAAAATAAAAGCAATTATGTTTCCAAACATCTCAATTTTAAACAATTTGAAAAATATACATTTATCTCATACTTACTTTTTCACTACCAGCTAAATCGACTAAGTACAATTTACCACTAAGTTTCTTTTGATTTTCTAAATTTTCTTGTTTTACATTAATGAGGAATACACTATGGCTACGAGAACTGTGTTCATTCATATCTGTAACATAAAAAATTTAAATTTAAAATCTTATATCAAATGAAGAAATATATAATTTCATCATCTTAAAATTTATAAAACATAAACACAATATATTACCATTTTTCTTAGAAATTGTCTAACAGAAATTTAAAGTATTAATGATAATTATAAGAAATAATGAGTTTCCTTTATAACTTAACTCTCTCTCTTATGATTACAATATTATAAAATAATAATTAAAGAAAATGAGACATTACTGTAAGTAAGCTTGCAATCATTTCTAATAAAAATGATAGAAAAAAGTTCTTGCACATTAAAAAATATTTCTAGCAAACATTAAAAATTGTACAAAGAATTTAATTAAAATATTTAATCTAATTAATAAACAAATAATAATTGTATAATATATAATCAGTACAAAATCAATGAGCATCATTTTAATGCAAGTTTATTATTATCCATGAACTGATATTATAAGCATTAAATAATTGCCATTAAGTCCCTAACAGGTAAGTGTAAATTATGGTTTATTTCTGAATTAATTTGTTTTGTTATATGTATTAATTTTTATGACCATTTTAATAAAATAAAATAAATGTGAGTTAAATATATATAAAATTAAAGTTTCAAGAAATAAATAGATCTTATATAGAAACAAACTAAGTTCCTTATTAAGAAATTATTCTCAAAACTTGGAAGGAGTAAGCCATTTTTGAAATCAAATGATCACATTCTGATTAATAAAATTTATTTTGAAAATTAAAAGTTACACAACACTATTTTATCATAATATCAAGATATGCTTTTTTTAATACTAAAAATTTTTTTAAATGTTACAGAAGTAATTTTTCTAAGTTATTTCTACTTTTAAGTAGTATTACAATATAAAATATTATTCTAAGTAGTTAACAAAAAATAAATAAATAAAAAATAAATATGTTTGGGAATCTAAGTACTCTTAATTTCATGAAATTTATCCTAATTTAAACAAAACAAATGAACGCTCTATGTGAAACAGCATGCTTACTCGTAACTGCAATATGTCGATTTGCTTTCCCCTCATCTATAACTTCCATTACTTCCTCAGGGCTTGTGACAAATCTTTCAGTTGCACCCTATCCAACAAAAATATAATCAATACTATATTTGCTGAAATTACTGAAATTTTGCAATACATAAAGTTTTGTAATTATAAAAAAAAAACATAAATTAATCTTAAACAAAAAGGAAACATATATTGATCATCATATATGAATTAATCATTCAGTGATCTCATAGAAGAAAAGAAACAATCTACTACCAAAACAATTACTTCAGATTTAACAATGAAAACCACACAAAATTTGCAAAAAGTTTTTACATAATTTGTGATGTATAAAGGAATATAAATAATTTTGGAACTATATAGTTCAACCTTTATATGGCAAAAAAGTAAGTAACTTTCTGTAATATCAAATTTTGTAATAATGTATGAAAATAAATTCATTATATAATAGTAAATATGAATTAACTTTAAAATAGACACTCAGTTAGAAAAGTGCTGTAGTAATCAATCCAGTAAGGTATTTATGTATTTTGCAAACACACAAAACAAATATACATAAATGCATAAGCATGAATAAAATAACTTTAAGTAAATGCCAATTATATTTTATAAATATATTAGCCAGAATAATGCTTTAAGTTTAATAAAGCTTATAAAAATTGAATGATTTTACACTAAGAAATTAATATTACTAAAGTAAAATATTAAAATAATAATAAAATTATTTTCATCAATTCTTTTGAAAATACTGATAACAATTGTAAAATAAAAACAGAAAGATTTAACATTTTAGAATGTAGAATTTATGAATATAATGAAGTTTTTTCTCTCATGTCACATTTGAACTGCAGTGAATCATTTAGAAATCTGATGTAATTAGTTTTAAGTTTATTTCTACAGATATAATACATTAATAATAAATTTTAAGTGTTGGATATTTTATATAAAATTCAGGCTTTTACATTCACTTCCATTCACAGTGCTGCTTTGCATTCATTTAAATATTATCCACTGTGTCACTTTTTGTACTAAAAAAATTGGAAAGAACGAGAAATATAAATTTATTTCTACTGAATGATATGCATAACATAAACTTATTGTAAATTAAAATAGCTTGAATTTGAAGATACAATAGATATTCCTTTTAATTTAGAGACTAGTTAAACTAATTTAGATTCTGGTAAACTAGTTCTTGAAATAGAAAGTTTGTATAATAGAGTAATAACTTGTCAGATCTTAAAACTATTTTTTTACTACATTGCTTTCTCTTTATAAATTACTATTAGAAGAAATTATTTAGTCTGCATAAAAGAAAAAATATGAAGGATAAAAATTCATAATTAAAAACAATTCTTACTTTTATTGAGGAAAAATCAATTAAAGCAGTCACTTTTCTATTTCCAAATTGCATTTTTAAAAACACATTTTGTTATGTATAAAATCATTTCACTGTTTTCCTCAAGTACCTTAATCTTATTAGCCATTCACCTACTTGTTTTACAGATAGTCTCAACACTAAGTTTGTTAGTTAGTTTTTTTTCCGTGTTTCGATATTTTAAAATTTATCATTAAATAATTCTTACAAACAAATCACATTTGAATCCAGATTCAAAAAGTTTTGAAGGGTAATTTCAGGAAGCGGTAAATTTCCTTGTTGAAGCTCATGGATGAATAACTTAACTTCATTCAAGCCGTTAGATAATTTTTTTTGAATTCCTTCAATTACAATAGGTTATTTAATAACATATACACGTCAAAATGATTTACAGATTGTTATTTTAGGGGATCATTTCTACAATATATCAATGTGTCAATTTTATAAGGCAAGATTCCAATACAAGATCCTTCCAAAAGTATCTTACGATATTTTCACTTGAAGCTATTGATTACACTCAAATACATGCAAAATTGTAAGTGGGTTTAGCAAAAAAACTTCGACCTGGATTGCTTAAAAAATACAAGGTGAATGATACATAAGGCGGTTGCTTATTATTAGCTCAAGGTCTACTGACATAAATTACATTGGGATTTATAAAAAGTATTTTCCTTTAATTTCAATTTTAGAATCAAATTTACTTTTTATTCATTATTTTGATTAAATATTAATTAATGCTGCAATTATCCATAGTTCAAAGTTTCTCCAATAACAATGTAGATCTAAGTTTCTCAACCATAAAACAAATAAACATTTTTTTTTTTAAAAAAGAAAAAGCATTAGATGATTTTTAAAAAAAAGTAAATAAAAAAGTATGAAAGTAAGTTCATAACAAAAGAAAATTTTCAAAAATTTAGTTTGTACATGGCAAATAAAATTATCATTGTGTCCACAGGACTATGTTAGGGACCAGCTTATAGTTCATAAAATTGTGAGTTCTTAAATTAGAGGTACATAAAAACAAGCATCCATTGTGTCACTATAATCATAAAGTTAAATTAAATGAGCATTACAGGTACATGCTAGATTTTACCAAAAATAAATTGATAAATTGAAGTCAAAGAGTTTCAAAATTTAAAATATTTTATTACATTGCATTAAAATATCCAGAAAACTTAAACATGAAGCCTTTTTTTTATAATATATTGACCACATCTAGTAACTTGATGGAGTAAATTCAAGAAATAATAAGAAACTAATTGATAAATAAATCCTGATAGAAAACAATATTAATAATAGATTAATTGAATCAGCTTTAGTAGATATCATGAATATACATTAAAAATAAATATTGAATATCCATTTACCTTAACATAAGGTACTCTGTTTTTGTCCTCATGAACAGATAAATTTGTTTTAGAAACTGAAAATAATAAAAGTATTAAAAATGGAAACACAAATTGAAAATAAGAAATACAAATTAATACTTAATAATATCCTACCATCTAAAAGGTCCCTGATTTTATCTAGATAAATTTCAAAATAGGATACCTATAACATAAAGAGATTAATGATTAATTATACATTTTATCATTATATCATACACGATATGGACCCAAAACAAAAATAGAGTTGAAATAACTTACTTTTATATGAAATTCTATATTTTCATCCATAGAATATATATGATTGAAAATATCGTTAACAATCCTAGGAATAATACCTTGTTTAACAGGATCTGTAAGGTCACCCTAAAAAATAAGAAATTCAATATATATTTGGAATTCTCAATTTAAATTTAATAAAAATATTTTTTTTATCATATATATCATAAAATTATAGTCTAAGATCATAAAACAAACTTTACTGTGAAATTCTTTCAAAAAATTTAATTTTTTGTTTTTGAACACATGAACAAAATGTTTTAATCTTACAATCAATCTACTATGAATTTTAAGAGACACTTATAATAAATAATTTAGATTACTATTATTTTTCATTTTTAAATTAAGAAAGAATATTCAAATTTAAAATTTACATAACTAACAAGAACACATAATTGAATAATTTTACTATTTATGCATAAAAATATGAATATATCATACTTCCATAGTGTGGGTTTTCCCACTAGAAGTTTGACCATAGGCAAATATAGTACCATTGTAACCCATAAGGACATCTATAAAAAATTAATAACAGATTATAATAATAAGAAATACAATACTTAAAGATATGCTTTATCATTTTTAAGACAGAATATTGATTACAAAATGGCAACTTGTCACACTGAAATATAAAGAATAATGAGAATAAAACTTTAGAAGTCTATTTAATATAGAAAGTAGTTAAACTTCAAAGGGAATCCCTGGTAATATTTTTAAACACGACTTTACTATTCTAAATAAAGGTGAATTCAGTTCCACCAGAAAGGTGATTGAATAATAGCAAATACTGTACGGAAAAATAATACAATAAGCACAGCTTTAAAAAAATTATTATTAAAGTAAATTATTTATTGCATTTAAATTTTTCAAAAACCAATACAGATATATACAAAATTATTAAAAAGGTCACTGTTTCACATAATCATTGGTATTTAAATAGTAGTTTTTTGTCTTTTTTATGAATTAATAATGATTAATCTGCTAATCAAAAGAAAGGCATTAATTCAAAGATTAAAAAATTTGGTTATTTTTAATTTCAAAGGATATTATTAATAAAATAGATTAATAAAATAGATTATTATTAAAAAAAGCTTTAGAAATAAAAGGTTTTTTTTTAAAATGTTAAGTAAAATTTCAACAATATCAAACAATAAATAACTTCAGAATATTATAATTATGTAAATCTACACACTGAATTTTATTTGAGAATACAGTGAAGATTTTATATAGGTTATGATGAAAATATAAACATTTACTAGATAAACTAAACTATTTAATGGAGAATATTTATATCCATTTTACATCAATTATATTCTGTGTCAAACCAATAAAATAATTAAAATTTATGATCGATCGATCTCTCTCTCCTCTCTCATTTATATTTTCAATAAATTCTTCTTACTAATGAATGTTTTGATAGCTGAATTAAAGAGTTTTATTAATTGCATGAACTTCTAAAATTTTAAGTTTCATAAGTCTACAGTTTCTTGGATCATTACTTTAAAACCTTATTTACAACTTTAAATCTGTATAGAAAAAAATTCTAATTTGAAATTTAAGAACTTAAATTTTTTAAATACATAAAAAACGTTTATGTTATTTACAATACACCCTATAAACATATTTAAATGCAAAGTTCAATTAATTATGATTATTTGTTAAAGAAACCAAGTTTCATTGCTTTAATTTTAGATACTATTAAGAATCCACTCTTCCTATAAGAACATCCCAAGACTCAAAACATAACTTTTCTTTTTTTAATTTAAAAAATTACTTTGAATTTGGATGAAATTAAATTTAAAATAATTTTTTAAAGCAAATACAAGTTATAAAACTTGTGAACTTTTTAAAAAGGAGAAACCAAATATCTTTTTGAGGTATTAGTTCTTGAGGAACCATGTTTAAAATGTGACATAAAAAAATTAGTAATTTTTAAACTGTTTTATAAATTTAAAAATTTGAAAAATCAAACAAAAAAATCTGAAATTAAAAATAAATTTAATAACTTACTAAGAATTATTAAAATTTTGTAAAAAACAAACATGGTTGGATAGATGGATAATGACATGGAGCAGAATAATATTTTTCACAACTATAAACAATAACTTACCTTTAACAATTGCTTTAGCAGCTTCATTATAAACTTTTTCTTGTGTAGCATTTGGTTTGAAAATTTTGTCGAAGACATATAGTTTACCCTAAAAATAAATTAAAAATAGCTAAAACATAAAAAATGAAATACCCATATTGCATTGTACATATTATATAAACAAATCATAACTATCATAATTACTAATAACTGTTAGTATAATTGTGAATGTATTAATAATATTATCCTGAAGGAAATAATTAAATTCTTTGAATTTTTATTTACTATTATATTTAATTTTTTTTTCATTCAGGATACTGAGAATGTTGAAAAAAAATTAAGAAAAAAACAGTAGTGAATGATGAATATAATTTAATAATCACTGATAGATATTTTGACCTTCATTTGACAATACCTAATTTGCAAAAAAAAAAAAAAAAAAACTATGATTAATTAAAATGTAATCTAAGCTTTTTTTATTTAATAATTACATAAATAAGCATATTGCAATATTGTCTCTGCTTTCTAACTGTTTATGAATGGAAAATGAAAAGACCTAGGTCTTTTCATTTTCCTAATAACTAATAACTAATTCCTAATAACAAACTGATACTAATGTAACTAATACTGTTCAAGTTGCTCTTTTGTTTTCATTTTTTACTCATTATTTTCCTATCTTAAATATTCTTAACTTTAAATATTTATGACCTAAACTATCCAGTAATTCATAGTTAAAGATGAATAATTTAAATATGCATCAAAATATGTTTCCTTTATGCAATAGAAAGGAACAATTACGGACCCACTACAGTAAATTCCACACTAATAAAACCATCACACAAAAATATATAAAGTAATAAAAAATTTTTAAATATATTAATTAAATATGTTCAGTTTAATGACAAACTGCAAATTAACACTTGCTAGACTTTGCAGAAAAACAAAATTTATTTTGCTAATCTGTAAAGATAAATAGTTTTAATTCACCTAAATGATTTTTTGTTACATGAGTGTGCAAAATGGAAATTCACTGAACTGACATTATATATATATATATAACCTAATTTTTACTTTTACAGGGGTGTTTGTGGGACCCCAAAAAATCCCCGGAAACTTTTACGGACTTACTACCGACATTTTTGAGTTTCGAGAAGGGGGGGGGGAGAAATGAAAAATTATAATCATGAAGTATTGAATGACGTAATTATTACGTTTTCTGCTTTCAAAGCAAACAAAATTACCAGATCAAAATAAATAATTCATTATTATTCCTACTTCCTTTTGAACGACGATCCCCGGAATTTCCGGGTATCGAAGTTCAAAATCCCCGGAATTCCGGGGTTTCCCCGGAGCACAAACACCCCTGCTTTTATGATAAAAAGGTAAAAATGAAAATATATTCTAATTTTAAATGCACATTATACATAAAATTTAAATTCTAAAAACATAAAATAGAGTACCACTAGAAATTTTTATAAAACAATTCATGATTTTCTTAGTAGAAAGTGTTTTTTGTTGATGCTATTACTTTTTAATAAAATTAAGAATTATGCTTTCAAATTATGTGATGTGTGTCTTGATTAATCAACAATCTGCTACATAGAAACATTATAAATTCAAAGACACAGAAAATAAAATATCCATTAGATAATGTCATTTAAAATTGATTATTTGAAATTTTTCAACAGAATCTGAAATTCAATAAATATTTTATGTTTTAGAATATGGGGAAAATCAAGATATTTTATCGACAAAAATAATGAATCTGTTGTTTCATGATAAATATATGGTCTCAATGAAAATTTATATAAAACTTCTTGGTAGTTACAATGTAACAAAAAACTAATTACAGAAATTACAAACACAAGGTAACTGTAAAATTTCTACACAATACTAATGAATAATAAGTTTTTTTTAAAAAAATTAAATTAACTTGCACAAATATAAAATGCACCTATTTTATTCACAGAGCATTAAAACTGTTTAAAATGAATAGAAAATGTTTCGGAGGCACATTTACTGAAAATATAATGAGAAGTACATAAATTTTTAAAAAAAATTATCAATTACATAAAAGATGATAATTTTTGTGTATTATATTAACAAAAAACATTAATACTATGACAGAGGTTGGTTGTTTGGGTTTTGAGGACCAAGATACAAAAAAGGACAAACTGTGCCAAATAAAAACTATGGCAGCTAAAAATTTAAAAGTTTTTATTCCTTTATTACTCCCTTTAGTTTATTTATTTACTTATTATTATTTTGGAAATATTGAGGGAAACAATCGAAATTTAAATTGTGGATAGCTTATTGATTGAAATTATATGCAATGTCAAAATAATGAATAAAAATATGTAAAATTAAACAATAATTTTTTACATATTAGATCTTATTATTGTACATTACTGTTAAATACCTGTATTAGTAAAATTTCTATGAATGAATGTATTTAGATATTTAACTTATTTACATAAAATAATTCAAAAGTTTTAAATCTTATTTCTAAATTCATCTTTTTTATAAAAAATTATATTTTTTATTATTAAATTACAGAATGCTAAGTACATGCTCGACAAGATACATAGACGTCATTCACAACAGGACTCCAAACATTACACAGGTGTTAGAACGGAAACACGTTCTTAAAATCCAAGGAAATGTAAATTAAAAAAAGGTAGGAAAGTTTTTAGTTAAATTGGCAATAAAAATGTTCTCCGAGCAGAAAACTGGGAAAAAAAAAATTATTTGGAAGGGAAAATAATCAAGAGCAATTTTTGCCAGCTGAATTAGTTAAAGTCTAGACTGCTGATTGTATATTTTATGTAAAAAAAAGTTTCGACGTGTATTTACGCTTTTCTCAACTTCAATTTAAATAAAGGCATCCTCAAAAAATAAACATATATTGTTCTAAAAATAGGTCATTTACCAATTATCTCAAACAATATAAATATTGAATGACTCCAAATGTACACATTAACATATCTTAAAGAGGTGGGGGAAAAACACAAATCACACAGAAAACGGAAAAAAGAACCCACACGTTTCCAAGTTCAAAATTCCAGAATTCAAAATCACATGACCGAGGTGAAATTTGCGATCCGAAACCGATACACGTGAAGCAACAAGATTCAAATTGAAATACTTTACGCTAATAAGCTTGTGAAAACCTACGTATCCATAACCTAAGAGTATTTAGGAATAACAACATTTCTTTTCAATTCCAAATTAATAAAAGAAAAAAAAATACTTATCCCAATAAACGAAATTCTACACACAAGTCACATAGTAATCAAAGATAGTTATTTTTTTCTTCCTAACTTAAACAACGTTTATTTATAATAATCTTGTATATATTTTAATTTTCACTGTCTTAAACTCAAACAATAAAATTAAAAGAAATTCAGATATTAAATTTAACTTAAATAATTATCAAAGGAAAAAAGTTAATCTGTGAATTTTGAAAACAAACTTTTAAATATAATAGCAGTGACTGCATTTGGAGTATCCATTTCATGCAGGGAAAAAAATATGACTTTTCCCCCCTAATTACCAATTTTATATAGGGGATTTAGCGGCATTTTCGGTTACAGATTGGTTTGTTTGTCGCTCAACTGTCATGTTTTGCACACGAGGGCTAATTAGACCGGGACTTACGGTTTAAAGTGGAATCCGAACCACTACAAACATCCATGCCCAAGGTGGGATTCGAACCCACGAACTGTTGAACCGAAGGCAAGAGCGCTAACCATTCGGCTGCCAGCTCGGCTTTCGGTTACAAAAGCGGCAGCAAAGTTATCTTCGTGCTTCACCCAACGCACTTTTAATCAACAGGAAACCCCCCATATTCTTGCAGAGGGCACTCTTCTAAAGATTTTAATATTACACATGCTAGGTCATTCGTTTAGGGAAAAATTACCGCAAAATTTAAGAAAAAGGCAGAAATTGCTGATAAGTGCATTTTTTCGCAGTGGGCAACCATTAAAAAAAAAAACTTTTTTATTAATAGAACCATTATTTTTTCATCGTTATTATTATTAACTGTCATAGGAACACTTTAAAAATCCTGAAAGCTAAAAGCAGATCTAAAGAAAAAAGTTAGCGTTAGACCACAAAAATGTAAAAAATATAGATAAAATAACATACTATCTTCTTGTATTACAACTGCGGCAAAAAATGATTATTTTTTGGATTATGACTATAATTAATTCAACGAAAATATTTGTTAAGAAACATCTTTATGAAAGAAAAACTTAAATTCAATAAAAATTCAAATTACGGTATAAAGACAAATAAAATAAAATGGCCCTAAAAAATTAAAAATGTACACACAGCCATCTCAATAGTTTAATGAAAATCAAAGTTCCTATTTATTGTATGAATAAAAATTATCTACAATGCAACTGGAAAAAAAATCTATAACACGAATATTTGACAGTTCATGTAAAAACTGAAAACGATAAAATATGTTTTAACTCCAGAATTCAAATTAGGATAAACCAGAACATAAAAAAAAATGTTCGATAGTTGAAGTGGCATATTTGGAATAGTGCACTCAAAAACACAAGTAAAGAAAAAAAAACCTGCAATAAAAAGAAAAATCGATCTAGGAAGAAGAGAAAGAAAAATGTCACTGTGAAGCCATTTGTGGTTGACGATCCGTAGCCAAAGCACGGACGGAATAAACTTTTAAAGCGAGGTGTGTTTTTGGAAAAGAGCTGGAGACGCGTGAAGAGATGTACTGAAGCGCTTAGTTTAGACAAAGCATGGCTGCTCAGAAATGAGACACCACCCCTTTCACTCGGAAGTTTCTCAGAATATGGCTTCGCAAGTGCAAAGCTTAATCGTGAGATTACGGTATGTAACCGCACAGAACTATGAGTTGTTCGTAAAAAAACGTCTGCGGCTATGACCCCAAATCTATTCTTAATTTCTGTGGCTTAGAATAAAAATTGAATTTTAAAGAACATAATTAAATTGATCAACCAAATAACCACATAAATGTTAGTATACGATAAAAGTGGAAGTTCTGTACAATTCAAGTAGCACTATTCTCGATCACTTAAAAATATAAATTTAAAAATCTAGGAAAAATTAGTAGGGATAAATAGAACAATATATTATAACTAACACACACACACACATATATATACATATATATACATGTATATGTGTGTATATGTGTATATATATATATATATATATATATATATATATATATATATATATATAAATACATACATGTATATGTATATACATATATATATATATATATATATATATACATATATATATATATATATATATATATATATATATATATATATAAACATCCCTCAATTCTTTAATAAAAAATAATGATTATTTCAAAAATCTGATACAATATTTCTCGATTATACTTCACTTTACAGAAACAATGGTATTGTTATCTTTCTAAATAAAACAAAATGAACTGTCCTTGACTCTTAAGTCTTTTATCACTCAAATTATACTTAAGACTAACATTTATATGCGTTCCTGCAGCCGGATTTAACTCGCAGTTCACTAAAATAGATATTAAACTCTATTAACATACGGAAAATAAAAAGTTGTCAGAACAAGGCCGGGAGTCACTAAAAGGTATTTCTTGAATAAACAGCCTTGTCTGCTTTTTCCAATGAGAAAACAACCTCTCCTTTGTTTAGCACCGACAATAAAATGATCATTTCTTTAATTTCATAATACAATATTTAATTTCAAATAATTTGCTTCAATTATACATTCAATGTATGATGATCTTTTCAAAAAATAAAAATAAAATAAAATATAAAAATATAAAAAAAACACCTTGTTCTATTTTAGATTTAAAATGATGCCTAACGAGTCTTATTTAACGCAACATCTACCAATAACACAATATACACATCTCCATATCAAGTAGTTTAAAAAAAATGACTTAATCCGTTGAGATGGTATTAAAAATAAAGTGAGTCATACCTATGTGAGTTTAATTTTACCACTACACAATCATGTTCACCGAATTTGAAAGACGTAATTGGATTTATTGTTCACACTTATCTGCCAAAATATAATGAAATCAGAAGGCGATTTAAAAAAAATCTAACATCAGAATCCGTATTTTTAATTACGAGAAAACAAAATTTTTAAATGTAAACAAAGAAAGGCATGCATTTTCAAAATGAGAAGGCCAAAAAGCCTAATTAGCTAATGATGATTGCAAGTAAAAATGTACCGTGGATATTAAGCGTTGCAAAAATTTTTTTGTAATCCTCGGCAGTCGTAAACGAAGAAGTGATAACTTTTAACTTTTTTTTAGAAGTTAACAATGAAATCGGTGATTCTCAGAAAATTTCGAGAGCAACAAATGTTAAATTAGTTATTAAAAATTAGTTAAAAACTATTTAAAACACTATTGTAATAACTTCAATATATAGACACTATGTAATAAGATTAAATATATTTTGTTTACATTGTAAATGTAAAAAAAATTATATTTAAAAAGTTAATAACATTTTATTATTAATTTTGAAATTAATAACGAATTTTAAGTAACTAATAATTTCGAAAATGTTGCTTTAAATGTATTGCCAACTAAATACTAAAATACGCTGACCCTCTTAGATGCGAATATACCTATTTTTCAGAATTAAAAACATCTTTGATCTCATGTATCCACCAAAAAATTCGAAATAAAAAGCATAACTATTAAGATAATTAGGAGAATTATATCAAACGCAAAACACATTAAAAAATTAATAAAATAATAGAACTGAAATTCTATTTATAAAGAAGCTATTCCCAACTCATGTTAAACATGAAACAAAATAGCATGCATTATAAATAAAATAACATTTTATAGTATGCAGCAGAACTTAGGGTGGCCTATACTTTAATGTACCACTTGGTATCTCGCCAATTTGGCACCTTGTCACGTGATGATGAATATGGCGATAAAAAAATTCATTTAAAATAATCTTATTTTTCGTTTAAAATAAGTAAAATTTGTGCAATTTTTAAAATTTTATATGATTGCACAGTGTTTTAGGCACCATTTATTTTTTTTAGAACACGTATGAAAACACGTTTGTTGACAAAAAAAAAAATCGCCACTTTTCGTCGAGGGGCACCTGAAATATATTTTTCCCCAGTACTTTACATTTTTTTTTATTAAGAATTGAATAAAAGAAGTCTATAAGTCACTAAGATAGGTTAGAGAAAAAATTTTTTTTAAAGTTCTAGCACATTATTTATTAAACATTACAAAACACTTATTTAACCTTACCTTTCTCAGTAACCAATTCTGAAATATTATTTGCAGTGTACAAAATATGCATTCAAATATTAAATCGTTGATCTGAACTGATAATGAATGACAGCACACCCTGTAAATGCTTTCTTTTTTTAAAGCCACTTCACTCAAGTATTCCAGTTTTCTATTTTTGAGATCTGCCGAATATTCAATTTTGAACACTTATTTTCAGTACTTAAGTTTCAGAGCAGTAACCCCACTAAGATTTATTTTTACTATGGAATTCATAAGGCCAACATTTTCAATTAAAACAACCGTTTAATTTTTACTTCGGTTAAGTTTTCATTTTATATTTAATATAAACTAGCATTTCATCAATATTCATATCTTGAATTTTCTGAAAACTTAAGTTAAATGCTGATGCTATGAAAATGCTTGGAAAATTTTGACTTTCAAAACACCAATTCAATAAAAATGTAAATAAAATTAACGTTTGACAATAATCAAATTAAATCTATCTGTAATTAATGAATCGAAATCTTAAATATGAAATGTTATACGAA
This sequence comes from Latrodectus hesperus, assembly GCA_037975125.1. Lineage (NCBI taxonomy): Eukaryota > Metazoa > Arthropoda > Arachnida > Araneae > Theridiidae > Latrodectus > Latrodectus hesperus. The sequence goes on along the minus strand of CM075860.1, from coordinate 6,775,199 downwards.
TTAAAAAACACTGCAAGAGAAATTTCTTGATTTTGTTTTAAAAGCTTATGGAATATATATTTGATTAGTTCAAGCTTTATTTTGCATCTCGATTTTTTATCGTATGATTATAAAAAAAATAATTATTTTACTTTTGTAATGGAAAATTTGTAGCAGGTGTTATAAAATTATTATTTTTTTTTTTAATTTTTAAAAAGCTTTTTAAACTAAGGGGTCTTCCGCAAAAACTGAAAAAAAGTAAGCAAGAAACACGAAAAATCCATAATCCGATCACAACAAATAAAATTAGTTTTAAAAATTATTTTCACTGGATATCCTTAAAACAATTAGATAAGGCAATATACATACCTTAATATTTCTATTTGATAATATTCACTTTAAATAGAATCGATTTTTCAAACATTTTCTCTGTATTAATGACAAAATTTTTATAAAATAAATTCCCTAACAATTTACAATCGAAATTACGTGTTCTTAATTTTCCTTTAATAATTTCACACAAAATAGACCATTAATATTTTCTACATTTTTGAGTGAATAATAGTGAATTTCTCTTATATTCTATAATGTCCCAAGTGCTAATTCATACAGATTGCGAGAAAATAAAATTTCGAACCACTACGTTTTCGACAAAAGAAAAGTTGAAATTGAGACAAATTGAAGAATAAAATCGACCTTTTGAAGAGCATATATTTTTAAATTTGCAAATTTAAAATTTACACAAATATGAAGTTTCTATTTTTCACGTAATGTATATATATAATAGATTGAAAACATAGGATTTATGGTTTAGAAATATACAAATCAATTCCTATTATAAAATTTAAAGAAATTCATGTCTAAAATAAGTTATCTAGTAGCAAAAAACGAGGAACTGTTTATATATATATATATATATTTAATGTGGTTAAAGTGCGAAAATTGTAAAGCTTAATTTTATTTCTGAATCAAATCTCACGCCAAATAAAAAAATCCAATTTTAGATTTATTGCATAAATAAAAATTAGCTTTTTGGATTAAATATAATTCTTATAACTGTAAAATATAAATTGAAAATTTTAATTTACCGAGAATTTCTTGTGATAATAAAATTGTGACAGTTGATTGAAAAAAAAGACATTCCTAAAATGGCAACATATTTTATATTTTATTAAACTAGAAGAAAAATGACAAATCACTATTATAAACATTTCTGATTTATAGAAGTTAAATGGGAAATTTTTAAAATAGATCATTAAAGTAAAACTAGGAAATAAGGAGAAAAACGTTGGAAATTGCACTTCCTTTCTGCTACCATTTCTTTTATTGGGCACGAGGGGAGCCCCTCCCCCCAATTGTTCAGAACATTTTACTTTCGACGTCTATCCTTATCACGATATAGCACACAAGGATTCATAATGGAGCACTTTCAGTTTGGCAGTGTTCCACAAACTTGAAAGAAAACAAAAAATTCAGGAGAATATCGGCATTTTAATAATCTTTCTTCCGTGAAGATACTTATATTTTTTTCTATTCTATACTAAAAAAGGAAACAAAATTTCAAAGTAGAGGCAGATTTTCAGAAGGTCATGCTTAATATATAAATCTTCCAAAATATTGTAATAAATTCATAGTGTAACAGTGCCTTTCATGAGACATCCCAATTATTTTTAAATATACTTAAAGCTGTAGAGAACATTCCATTATAAGACTTTCTGTATTATGTCTGATTCATAGCTTTGCAAAGAAACGTATAAATTTCAAAACATTCACTCCAATATACGTTTTTATATCTACACACGTTATTATTTACAGTTTCTGTAAATAATGAATATTAAATGAGTGTCTCACCAAAATATTTCATATAAGTCAATAACTTCATTCTATATTCGAAATACATACATAAATTAAAAGAATGTGTTAGACTGAATAACTTAAGGCTTCCTCTATACAGATACTAGAAGCAGAAATTTTCTAAATCAGTTCCCATAAGTAATATTTTAATTCAGTGAATATCGCAATGGACAAAAAAGAATATAGACAGCAAACTTTCTAATATATTAAATAATACAAAAATGTGTGAGTTAACATATTTTTTTTAGAATTTTTTAAATTTGTATTTTTTACACAGAGAGGGAAAAAAAGAGGCAAGTTAAAAAGAAACGGTGAAATAGTTCTATATACGAATGAAAATATTTTTTTGCAATTCTGAGCGATAATTACAACGTCTACACCTCTGTGAGACGCATTTAATTTTTTTAATTTTCATATTACATAAAAGGGAGGATTCTAAATCGAAACTAATAAACGTTCATACAAGGGGATTAATTACTATCAAAAAATTATCTTCACACTAATTAAATGAAAGCAGTAAACAAGATTAAATGCTATCAAAAAATTTATCATTAATAGATTTAATTAAACTAGTTTAACTTTCCAGTCGCAAGGGAATCGTCTACTTTTTTGGTTTTTACAAGAACAAAGAAACGAAAATATTAAGTTACCTTTTTTGGGGTTAGGTGAGTCAAAAACTAGGGTATTCTAAAACTTTTCTTTATATGGATGGGGGTATTTTTTTCAAACTACAAGAAAGATTTAAAATTATTTACTCTTAATTTGTTTTGGTTGCAAGCGTGAAATACATCCAATCATTTACTTCTTTTCTATCCAAATGGGACTCGCTAATACATGTTTATTTAAAAATTAAATTTGAAATGCTTTTTTTATTTTATGGTCGATCTTATTCCGACTATAGATTTACGATATAAACAGTTAAGGAAAATATTAAAGCTAAAATATATTTGTAATCATCACGCAATTAAATACTTTTACTTCGAGAAGAAGACAACTAAGGACGGAAAATGTGGCGATTGTTTATATATTTTCTGTACATTCCAACACTGAGATCCACGAAAATTGAAATCATAAATAGAAATGTTTTTTTACCACAAGTCTATACGCAATTCTTATTTCTTTTTCTCTTCATTCCAGTATGCAAACGATTAATACTAATTCATCAAGGATTACTGAGTACACTTCACAATATGAATCGTAATTCAGGTTAATTTTAAATTTTCCTCTAGAAAGCAAGCAGACAATTTTGTCCGCGAGAATCCGATGACGTCATATGCAAGTATCTAATTCAAATATTTTATTAACATAATTTTTAAAACCGTTTCCATTTTCATTCTTAAGAAAGGAAACGTTTCTCCGCTAGAAAAATATTTGACTTATATGAAATTTTGGTGAGACACTCATTTAATATTCATTATTTACACAAACTGTAAATAAAAACGGGTATAGATATAAAAACGTATATTGGAGTGAATGTTTTGAAATTTACGCTTCTTTGCAAAACTATGAATCAGACATTACAGTAAGTCTTATAATGGAATGTTCACTACACAACTAACGATAAAAAATATCAGTAAAATTGGGGGGGAAAAATGCGGGGATTTTTTTTTTTGCACATGTATCGATTATTGAATAGATTATTCAATGTACAATCACGTTTTACTCGCTATTCATAATTCTATTTGAATCTGTGGATCATACTTTGAATAGTTACTAACCTGAGGTGACAGGTCAAATTACATACTACGATACTGAACACCGAAGCGCTAGTCATTCACTCATCAATTTGGATGCGCACGTGTTAGGATGGGTGCTTAGCGAAATTTCAGAATTTTATTTCTCCCTAGTCGAATAAGCGCTATTTTATGAATATGTTTTTTTTATTTAACAAAATTCCCATTTGAATTAGTAACATCATAATACAATGTCTCTTACAGGTGTGTAGTTAAAAAACATTTCTCATAAGATCACATCCATTAAAAATATGAATTATTTTATTTCATTTGGTTTAAATTTTTAATATTAACACAATTATATTGCCTTTAAATCTAAAACGTTTAGTTAAAATTTACTAGTGTGACTGAAGAAAATAGTCTTCATTGAAATCTGAAACTGAATGTTAAGTTTAGAATATAATCACATATTTCTTGCTTGTCAACGTAAAACTAAACGGGTGGATTGGAGTTTTGCGGTTCATTTTCTTGGTTTAATATATAAAAGAAAGTTAAAAAGTACATTTAGTTAGATAGTTGCGTTATTAAGATACTACTGATAATTTTTTATAGCATTGCAAAACAAACTTTTACCAATAATAATAGCGTAGAAATAGGCGTGATAGGTGCCAAAGTCTACAATATATAAATTTTGAAGAACTATCGAACACTCCAAATTTTTATTCAAGCTTCATTTTCAACACCTCCACAAGAATAAGTAAACAGTTCTGAACCAAAACGAAGCACAAGCGTTTAATTTAACAGCGTTGATCAGCGTAATCGGCATATCTGCAGAAGAAACATACGATCGCCCACGTTCCAAATCTATTATTTTTCATTAACGGGAGGAAAAAGTTAAGTATGGCGATACTGGCGCTGCGAAGCATTGAAAAACACGAGTAGTCTTTATGGGAATTTGAATTATTGAAATGCACACGTGGTGGATGCACGTCTCTCACGATTAGAGGTCGTGTCATCCTTGGAAAGAGCAGCTGATATTATCCATGTATTAACTGCGATAGCCAAATTGTTCCTCCCACTAATTTTATAAATAAAATGCTAGAAAAAATTTATAAATCTATAATTTCAAAAAACAAGGAAATAACATTTTAAAACTCGTATTTTAAAATAGAAGGAAAAAAAAACTCAACTTAAAAATTCACAAACTATTCCTAATTTGAAATTTAATTGCATAAAATGAAGTTTTAAAAATATGTCAATACTCACGGGCCGAAATTTCCAGTAGAAAATGGAAACATAGCTTTTAAGTAAAAATAACAACAAATTAGTCTCACGTATAAAACACCTAAAAACAAATCGAATGAAACATTGAAAGCTTGAAAATTTCCTTTGTGTAGTTAAACATTGTATAATTTAACAATGAATTAATTTTTTACGTGTTCCGATGCATTTCCTATCGGTGGCGTATAGCGCTAAATTTAAGCACTTACGCCACCGATAGGAAATGCATCGGGTAAAAACGCTTTTTTTATCACATTCCAAAAAAATCGAGAGTTAAAAAAAATAATAAATATCAGGACTCCCCTCTCCCCAAGAAAAATGCCATTGGAATATACATAGGAAAGATCAGATGTCGTATACATTTTTCGTAACTTCCTGCGTTACGCAGACAACTGTACAACCTTATTTTCTGCTTTTGAATCGAGAATAGTTCCGGAGGCGATTGTTACATGATTTTAATAGATAATATCGAGGCGTAAGTATCTTTACGAGAAGTTGAAATCAACTTGCATTGCGGTTGAAATTAATTACCAACACTCAAAAGTTTCAAATACATACAGCTTTTAAATTACCTAGAGAACAATATTTTGGCAACTTTTATTCCATTCCATGCAACCATTATCCATTTAATCCCGAACAATAATTTGGCAGACTTACGGAATACAGAATTTATATAAATTGAATACCCCACTTGTGTCGTGTAGTTAACACATGGATTGCTAAAATCAAACATTTTAATAACTAAACATAAAAAAATATTTTCACATTATAATTGGAATAATAACACTAAAAAATTACTTCATACAAATAAAGTATAAATGATTTATTTAAAATACTGATTTCTAACATCAATCTTTATAAAAACAGCGGAAAATGAATTTCTAACATCAAGAGTTAACGAAATGGAACGAAAATTCCGGTAATGTAAATCGATATGATTGATGTTTTAAGTAAAAAATACATCTGTTGAAAAATTTACAAATTAAAGGATCATTTTAGAACATTTTTATACAAACTGAGTGCATTTGTTTTTGAATTTAATACTGATGTTTTCCATAAGAAATGTATCAATTGTAACAAACGTGTGTATATATATACAGAATTACGAAAAAGTAAGTTTTTAATGAATAATTATTTTACTACCTGTTATCTTATCAAAATCTTTATTGATTATTGAAAGAGATAAAAATGTTTAAAAGTTGTATAAAAGTGAAACAATTTTTTGTTTGATATAGAAGACATGAAGAAAGATTCTTTAAAGATTAATAATTTTGGTGAGATGTCAATGAGATTTGAAAAGCTCGACTGGCGAGCAAAAAATTAGTTTAAAATTCAAAAATACTTACTTTGACACCAAATGCGGTGCACTAAACTTAGAAATCTACAAACTATGATACAAAATGAAAGACAATGAAATTTAGAAAGCAATTTGAGAAATTCCTATTTTATTGGATAATCCACAAAGCAATTAATATAGGTCTATACACAATACTACATATGAATTAATAGATCAATGAGCATTTCTTATAATTAATCAATGATATTGTTTGAGTCAAATATTATCAGGACTTTTACTTAAGTATATTACTACAAAATCATTTTTTGAAATAACAATTATTTAATTTAAATCTGAAAATGTTTGTCAAGAATACTATCCATGAAGCTAGACAACCATAACATCAGTTAGAGCTCCCCTTATGTTCTTTGAACTATTGTAATAAACACATGCCTCAGAACACCAAGTATTACTTTGATGAAAGATTAGTTTTTTGCGAGAAAAACATCATGAATAAATACAACTGTTCTACAATATGTTCAAATATTTCAAACTTTCCCCAATGTTTTTCAACAACATTCAATGAAGAAAACAAAAATACTTCTGCCACAATCAGGATGATTGTGCCTCACTTAACATGTAAAGTACAACCTTTCATCTGGAAATTTATTACACCGTATCATGGAAAGAGTCTAGAAGCTGCATGTGTCCAGCTTACAAAACTTCCCTTGAAATGAACATCCAGAATAAAATTAAAAGTGAAAATGGGATTATGAAATTTCTTTATGATCAATTATGATATATTACAAAAAAACAATGTTTTTGGGTGTGTAATGTATTTAGGAACAAATTTATTCTCTCTAACAAAGAATTTTCTCCAAAGTATTATCTTGCAAAACTTTAAGGACTAATTTTCTAAAAATTTATTTAACTACATAATTAAACGAGAATATAACTAAAGCACCGATGAACAGCAACATACATTATTAGTATAATATACATTGGTATAGGTCTATTTAGTTTTCCAGACACATCAAAAACAGGAAAAAGCAGTTTTACAGATTATGCAGAGAGTGGCATGTAAAGCTAGCCCATAAAGCTAAAGCATAGAATAAAATGTAACATATTAAATTTGATTACTCCCCCTCACTGTAGGTGCTGAAAGTGCTCTCCATCCACTTCACCATATATGCGAGTACACTTGAGGAGATTTATATATACTCTTTGTGTTGTGGTGCTATTGATAACATCCAGATCTTGAGTTCAATTGTATATGGATTGTATAGTATACTCTTCCCACAAAAGAATTACATGTAGGTCGGTCAAATGCCTCCACAACCCTATAAGCTAGGCCACCAGAAATCTTTGCTGATTGTCTTCTCAGGTGTAAACAGTTCATGTTTACACCTGACTGGCAATCATCTGATGGGTGGCATGTTGCACCATCCTGCTAAAAGCAACATAAATGAAGCATCTCTAATGGAAAGTTTAAATAAAAATCTTGCTGTCTAACTTGTCTAGTGGTTAGCGTGTCTGACTGTGGATAGGGAGGTCCTAGGTTCAAATCCCGATTCGGGCATGGATGTACTTTTTCTCTCTATCTATCCTGTCTTTGTCCTTTCCTGTATGAATGGATTGTAAATGGTTGCCTACCTTATAAACGGGTACGTATGGCATGTATGTGCTGAGGAAGTCGGATTCCACACCAAAGTATGGTTCAGTTGGAAAAGTGGATCAGTGCACCCCATAATGCCAGCCTAGCTGGTACACGACAACAACAAATAAAACTCAAAGATTCCCAAATTGAATTCATTCTTCACTATCTTATCAAAGTATACAGGGCCCACACACAGTGATTTAGTTGCCAAAAATATAAAATTTGAATAAAAAACAATTATTAAAAATGCAATATTCTGTAATGTTACAAAGATAAGATAATATAATTTAAATTCTTTTAAAACACTAATATTAGAAAATATGATTAAAAGAAAATTACAGACAAATATTAAATGGCATGGAACAATGTACATTTTGTTAAACAAGTTACTTTTAAAATGCCTAATGGAAATATTCAGACAAGAGTAAAACAAATTCTTGTAAATATAATAATCAAACTATGGTGGAAACATTGTAAAATACATAAATTTGATTTTTCACAAATTCCCTTCGTATATGAAGGTTTATTTGACTTAGAATAACAGTTTAAAAGTAAATTTCCAAACAGGAAACTGTGGAACATACAAATTGATAAGATGTTTACTAAAGTACTATTGAGCTTTACATAGAAAATATAAAATTTTGACAAGCAAACATTTTGCCTCAATACAGCGATTTTTTAGCATTCATAAATGGCTACAAATATGCTTGCAACATAAAAATTTTGAAAAAACATTCTGCAAATAAAATTTCACAAGCAATTTCTGCATTCCAGATTAGTGTATTAAGTCAGAAAAAGTACAAATTTATTTTAGAGAAAGTACATATTTAAATTATAGAATAAGTAAAAGAATATGAAGATTAAATTTAAGATTTAAAAATTTCATGTTTCAACAATAGCATGCAAAACATAAAACTGGCTAAATATATATATTTGCTCTTACATAATTTGTTTATAACTTTTATATCAAATTGTTATGTCTTAGTTACAAATAAAATTCTTAATTGAACTATAAATTATGGTTAGGACACTGATTAAAGTTATTCTTTCAGTCTATAGGATTTTTAATTAATGAAAAATGTTATTGATTTGGTCTCAATTTATTTGATTTTATCCATGAAAAAAAAATACTGAGGATTTTCAGTTTCAACTTTTTTCAGTGACATGACAGTATATATATAGTATATAGAATATATATAGAACAGTATAGGCCACAGCCATAATAATTTATCTTATATTTGCTAAAGTTTTCAAAACAAGTGATTAAGTCATTTTCTAAGTAATACAATCATCTGTATTTTAACTCCCCTTATTTCTAAAAGCTTGTTGGCTTGGCTGTAAAAATTCTTTTCTTAGTTCTATTGGCAATCTCAAAGTCACAAGCCTATTTCAAGCTTTAAATTATAAATTTATGTCTACATATTTTTATGAATTTCATATAGTTTATAATAATTTGTTGTTTTTTATATATCTTATAAGCTTCAAAAACACTTTTTAAATTTTTTTATATCAAAAACTGAAAAATTTTACTTGTTATTAACATATTAAAAATTGTCAGATTGGGGATTCTTTTTATAAAGTTTGACTATTTCTTTAGTCTAAAGAAACATCAGTAAGATAATAAAATTATGTTATTCTGCATTAATTTCAAAGTTAACATGTGATACTTTTATTAAGTGTAAACTTGCAAATGCTGTTTCTAAAGAATGAGTAAATATGGATTTAATACATCATGTATATTAGATTTTTGATTCAATAACACAAAAATCCCTTTTAGCTGCAACTTCAAAAAATACAAATGCCTCTAAACGTATATTTCAAGTGATATGACAATGTTGAAATTTCCAGTACATGCTAGAACTAGCACAAATTTATTGAAGATCTTTCCTTTTAAACTCACATTTAAGATTTTTCCAAATTAAATTAATTGTAAAGGAGGCAACTAAACGTGAATTACTTTTTTAAACACATAAATTATACCAATTTTTTAAGTTTAATCTCTGATATTACAGAACTATATTTTGCAATCTTTTCAAGGATGTTTAACTCTTTCATCAAACCAATAATATGTCTATTTTAAAAACATTTTCTCAATGATTTATATTTAATCTATAATCATGATTCTTTCATAATAAATGTGTAACTCACAGGTAACTAAAAACATATTTTTCACACAAGAAAGCGACAAAATGTTTAAAAAATGTGTTATTAAATAATCATTTGTAGATAATACCAACTCTTGTTTCAATGGTGATATTCACAAGTTAGACTTTAAATATATATTTTATGTTTAATATCTAAAAATAATTTATACATTAAAATAATATAAAAAACTATAAAAATGTTAAGAATTATGAATATATGTAAGGCTGTAAATTTTCTGTAATTAAATAAAGAAATCACGATAGATGTTTAAATTATAAGGTATTTCATACTAAAGAATTAAGTAGGCTTAATTTTTCAAAGCCGATAACAAATTTTAAAATTACACGATTAGATTAAAAATATATTGTTTATTACATTAAATGTGTGAGACTAATATACTGAAGAAACTAACATTGCAACTGATAGGAAAATAGTTTTTAAAACAAAATTTAACGTATAAAAATGAAATTTTCAAATACAAACATAATAAATACAAATATATTTATTGCCTTAAGAATATACAAAGAAGCTTACAACAATATTACATAGCTATTTCTTATATAAAATAGTATTTCAGTACAGAGAATAATAATTAAAATTCTAATCAGATTTATAAGTCAGGCTAAGACTAATTAAAGATTAACAATAAAATTCTAATTAGTTAATTATAGCTTAGCTATTTAACTCTTATTTTAACATATCTCAGTTTTAGACTCTTTAAGACATAATGGTGAGATTTGCATTTTAAACTATTAAAATCCAGGCCCATGTTGGATTTGATTTATTTGATATAAAACCATATATTTTTTCACATAAAGGCTAGTTAGACCAGGACCTACACTTTTAAGTGGATTCCAAATTATTATAAAGAGCCAAACTAAAAAAAAAAAAATTTTTTTTTGCACAATTGGGCCAATGGACCTACAGAGTTTAAACTGTATTTCGAACCACTACAAACATCCAAGACCAAGGCGAGAATGGCGAAGTTGGGTTGGTTTGGTTTGTTTGTTGCTTAACGGTCATTTTTTGCACATGAGGGCTAATTAGACCAGGACCTACAGTTTAAAGTGGATTCCGAATCACTACAAACATCGATGCCCAAGGTGGGATTCGAATTAACGAACTGTTGAAACGAAGGCAAGAGCGCTAACCTTTCCGCTGCTAGCTCGGCTGGCCAAGGGAGTTAAGCAAATAAATTTGTGAAATATAGGTTAGTGTTAAACATCAATCAATTTTGTGTATTTACTATAATTAAAAGTTCTTTAAAGAAACATGTGATAAATCTGAAAACTAGTTTCAATTTCTGAACAATAACATATAAGCTATCATTCCTTTTTAATTTACTACTGTAGGAGATAAGAATGATTACAAAACATGAGATAATTGACACTATTACTGATATTTTTAAAAAGTAAATTGTAATTTTGTATTATGATAAAATGTTCTAAAAAAACTCTTTTCTTTTACTTCAGCCCTACATGAATATTGACTATCAATCTATGGCACACACAATTTTGTTTGAAATCAAATATATACATATATACACACACAAATAACATTCTAATAGCAAAATAAGTCATTTTCAAAATGAAAAGTCAAAATATGAAAATACAGCACAAGAAGGAGAAATTTCATTACTTTTCCATTATATAGAAGCAGGCAATAAAGTTACCAATAATGATGCAAACTAAACGAAACAGAATATCCCTGCTGGTAATATTTGCAGTCACTTTTTTCATCAGTCACATCTTTTTCTTAAGACAAAAATTAATGCTAAAAGTAATGAAAATTTGGAATTTTCCCAAAACAAAGGAAAAAGCATTCAGATTCTTTCAAGAGAAAAGTGTTTTGATAGAAATCGCAATTTGTAATAAGAATAATTAAATAAAATTGTATTTCGGACAAGAAATCTAGTGGCACAGTAACCATTCATTTTGTTGCTGTAAAGGAAGTAGCCATAAAAGCACAGTTTCAGTCATCCAAATTGAGCTTTTTGAAGTGTGTACAGTGTATTTATTATTGGAGAAAAGAATTAGCCTCAATTAAATGGTGTGAAAAGCAGTTGGAAAGTAGTCATGGAACAGTTGTAGAATGGAATAACTTCATGATGTTTGAGTAAATTCTCTGCTTAAGAAATCAGAATTTCTGGTGTAAATATTTGTTTGAAAAACTCAACTTTATTTTCACCAGAAATTGTGGATCCTAGAAACAAATTTGAATCTATTATCCATGATTTAAAGAGAAAAAAGTACTCCTAAGATTAATGAAAATGATATAATTTTAAATTAATGCCTGAAAGTCCAGGTATTTCGGATAACAAATTTAACTAAAAGCATCGGGTCAAAAAGAGATTTTGTTTGTATGTCGCTCAATAGTCATTTTCGGTACAAGACCTAATTAGACCAGGATCTAGAGTTTAAAGAGGATTTTGAACCACAACAAATATCTATGCCCAAGATCAAATCCATAAACTATAGGAACAAAAATGAGACTTAACTATTCTGCTGCCAGCTCAGTGGTAAAAAAATATACATTTTTATTTATAGATTCACAAAATTGGTTCTGCATAAAAACTGAAAATCAAAATATTGTTTTAAAAATATTGCTGATAATCTGTCATCAGACTGATCATGTTGATTGGTATGGATTGTCACATCCCACCATCTACACTACAATGCTTAGTGATATTCTTTGGCGAAACTGAGTGCAATATACTAAAAGGTAGCTGGATTATCAAGACAAAAAAGAATCTTGTGAATCACAATTTTATTACATATTATACAAAATAAAATTTTAATGTTTGTATTATACATAATAAAAGATAAAGAAAATATAATCAAAAATAGTGCTGAGTAGAAAATAAACCTACTATACATACAGGTTTATTATCAAATGCAAGAGAATTTCTAAATGATAATATTTCAAATTACTTTAGTACATTTTTTATTCCAGAAAAAAGTTATTATAACACTTTAGGTATCCACTTTTGGTTTCTAGACATAGATACCAGCAAAATAAGTTGCTGACTGTTATCAAGAACCAATATTGTTAGAGAAAAAAGGCTCAAATAACACTCATTTCCTTGACTTTTGAAATCACAAACCCATTTTTTTTTATTAAATTACTCCACAAAAATGTGGATTAATTTAATAAATATAAATTCCAAAATCATATTTACATGTATTCATTTAATATAATACTATACATAAATTACTAATAACTTCATTTTATCATTAAGAGCATACATTTGGATAAGATTTGAGATATTACATAAAAATATATATGACAGAAATTTTTTTCTGTAAGTCATATTAATAACATGATTAAAAATTTCTTTACAAATATACGATTTATTTGCATTAAATGAATTTTTAATGAATATTTAACAACATTAAACTGCTACATATTTTTTGTTTACATTGAAAATAGTTTCAGTTTATCAAAAGATGAATACATAATAGATTTATTTAAAATAAGATGAATAGCTCACCGTTAAAGAAAGACATTCCTCTGTTCCGGGAGGAAACTTTGCAATAAATTTACTCCCAGCTTTTTCTTCAGCGTCGTTTAAGGGTCGAAATCGGCAGACAACTTTAATGCTGTCTTCAGCAGGCGGTTCATGAGGTGAATTCATTTTTTACTTAAACAAAAATGCTGACAGCGCGACAAATGTAGTAAAATTAATCAAATAATACTTCTAAATTTTTAATTTTTCAATCGTACAGGTGTAGACATTGAGAATAATCACTCGATTTAACTTAGAAGAAAGAAGTTTTTGTATTGACAAAACGAGATAATAGTACAAGACTACCTACGCAGTTAGCCCAGGTTAAAAACACACATTGATTTTAAAAAAAGCTGAATGTTTAAAAGATTAAAATTAATTTTGAATTTCTATGAGGATCGTGTCATTGACAAGGATCTCTCAGTACCTTAAACAAACTATATCTGACTTAACACCTGATGTCAGCCATTTTCTGGCCCGACCCGAAACTAGACATGGTCGCGGTCACGAGATCACTGAAGCTGAACAATAAATATTATCCATCAGTTGTGTAATATGACTTTCGAAGAATGGCAACAGTAATTTCACTAATTTCGTTGCCTTCAGTTGTTTACAAAACAAAAATCAAGTCGCAACATTTGAAAAATTTATGAATATAAACTTTCCAGTTTCGTTTTTGTTATAAAACGAAAACTGTTATTTAAAAACAAAAATGGTTTCTCAAGTCTCTACTAGAGGCGTCAAATTCAAATTCTCTGAAGGAGAGCGAGTTTTATGCTACGAACCTGATCCTACCAAGGCGAAAGTTCTTTACGAATCTAAGGTAAACTTTAAATGAAGTTCGTTTTAGGATTTAAGAGCTGAAAAATCGGCAAATAATTTCTTTCAGTTAATGTTATAATATATTAATTTAATATTAAATAAACATATCAATTTAAATCGCAACATTTATATTTTCTCAAAGCAAACGTTCTTCCAAGAATACTTTCTATTATTATATTTAATTTTATTTAAATGAATTACATTGTACCATGTATTTATGTTAAAAATTTTTATACTTACTTATGATTTTATTTATACTTTTTTATTATATTATAAAAATACTTTTTATACTGTAAAAAAGAAAATCGTAATCCATTTCTTGTAAAAAAATATATAGAAAATTCTGCTCATAAAAATTATAATATTTTTTGGGAAAATTTTAAATATTTTCTCAATGATCCAATGTCATCATTCTTAAATTAATGCATGAATATAAAGATGACAGTTTTATATTTTTAAACTGGTAATATTTTGTTATTGTCTCCATAATTTTATATAAAAAAATATGGTTTCTCAACATCAAGGATTTTAACATCGATAATCGTAATCCTGTATGTAATTTAACTACTCTTATTTAATCCAACTCTGCTTTGGGTTTCTTATAACTATGGCAATATATTTAATAATCATCATAGTAAGTAAATAAATTAGGATTGTAGAAAATCCAAGTGAGAGAGGAGTTCCACAAAAAATGTAATGCCTAATTAATAAAAAGAGGTTTTATAATATGAAAGAACACCTCTTAATTTTTTATTTTTGAAGTAAAAATATTTTTCCTTCTTTTATGCAATAGTTATATTATAATGCATATATATTACCCTTTAAATATATATTTTTGTCAACTTTAATTATTGATACTAATGATTCCTGTGTCTTTATAAATGCCATATAAACAAATAAAATCTTAAAATATGTGTTAAATTATACCTATTCATATATATTTGTCTGATACTCTATAGTTGGGTGCAAAATCCCATATTAAATAAATAAATTTTTGTAATTTCCTTATATAACTTTTTTATGTTTACACAATACAAACATTTCTAAAAATACTTTTAAATAAAAGGAAAGTATTAGGATAATTTAAAAAGTTTTTTTATTAATATTTTATCTTAAAATACAATAAACATTTGTGTTACAATATCCTTTTTCTTAAATCAAAATCAAAAATTTTAAATTGTTACATCAGAGAATAAGCAAAATAAATTAATTATTAAAAACAATTATATTAACTTAATAAATATTAATCCTTCACTTTGACTTTTTATTTAATGTATTTTTATATCATTAATTTATATCATTTTAATTTAATTTCTATTAATTTCCTAATTAATTATTGTGATTTTACTTCTACCTTAATCTAATGTCTTAAACTGCAACTTATATTATGGTTTCTGTACAGTTTATATATTATTAAAAATTATTTTTCTCCATGGTTTTCAAAATGACTTAAAAGCAAAGAAATCAAACAAATGCTCCGTCTTCAACGTATTCAGTTTATTCCCGATTATCTAGATGGCGCAACATGAAAACGAAACAGAAAAATTTTTGAACAATTTGAATTTGCAGTAGTGGAGGTACAGATTTTGGCAGATTGTCGCACTATATTTCCTTCAATTGTTTACAAATATTCTTTTATGTTTATTTCTTATATTTTTTATATACCTGATTGCATAATCGTTTATTGTTATGTATGTTATAGGAACTTCTTATATTTGAAACAATGTATCGCTAAATAACAATTTTTCATACAAATGTGAAGGTTATGGCCGTTTGTCAGTTTTAGTTTGCCTTCAGGATTAAGTACAGTTAAATTTTTATGTGAAGTTTAGCGATTGTAATTGTTCTTAGCGTTTATCTAGCTGTAGTTTATGTTAGAGTTGTTAGGAATTTTAGGATCGACGAATTGTAAGAAAAAGAAATTTTTTAAAAAGGAATAAAATTCATAAATTTCTTTAAAATATATAAAAACTTTTAATTATTTATTATAAACTTTATTATAAATATATGTATATATTTAATTCAATATTATGAATAGCTAATCTATTAAAACTAAAAATAAAATGAAATATCAATTTTTTTATTTATAAAATCACATTTGATTATTTATAATATTAAAAATTAATATAGATCGTGTAGTTATTGAATTAATTGTATAATAATAAATTTTTATCTTCTAAAAAATTTAAAATTTTATGTATAGGATATTTTAAAAATTAACTATACACACACATACAAAGTGCAACACACACACACAAAGTACAGCACACACACAAAGTGCAATATTCAATTCATTCATTTTTATTTAGCTATTCATTCTTTCATTCGCTTTTATTTATAAGTTTAAATTGTATATTTTTAGGATTACAATATCAAAAAGTAGTAATTAATTTAATTAATATTTTATTTTGATTATTTCAAAATTATGTGTTTTAATCAATTTAATATATGATCAATTTCGTTATGAAATTTTGCATCATATTTCATTATAAAATAGAAATGTTATTAGTAAAATATGGTATCAACTTTGTATTAGTTTCATAATTTTGAACATTTTGGTAATAATTGTGGGAAGGAAAATCTTGGAATTGTCTCTCCTTTTTTTGAAAATAGTTGGTGCAAAGTAAAGGATTGCGTTCTATATGGCTATTATTATTTTTTAACATGTAAGGGTTAAATCAATCTGAACTAAGGGTTTAATGTGGATAAAGGAAAACTAAAAACGCCCATATCAGAATGAGGAATCGCAAACAATCCAACAGATTTGTTTTGTCGCTTAGCAGTCTTTTTTTTTTTTTTCCATTGGACACGAGGGCAAATTAGATCGGGACCTACAGTTGAAAGTGAATTCCAAACATTACAAACATCTTTGCCCAAGATGGGATTCGAACCCACGAACTGTTTAACCGTAGGCAAGAACGCTAAGAAGTTAACTGCCAGCTCAGTAACTATGGAATTGTAGACGCCGTAACGCAATTGCACAACTTCTAGCTAGGAATATTTGGAAGTAGAATTTAAAGAAAAGTTTGGAATTTGAGACTATATATCATAATTAAACTGAGAATTCGCGCAGTTTTTAATAACTCATCCATATTTATACTTTCCAAAAATAGTATTTTATGTAAGACTCGAAATTCTCTTTAATTGAAAAGTATATAAAATAGTTTTAACTTTGTATTATACGCTGAATGTAAGCTAAGAAATTCTAAATTCATAAATTCAATACATTTCGACCGTTTGCTTCAAAATATTTAATTTCGATTCAAATTATATTTTTCAATATGGACATAGCTCATAAATAAATTCATGTTCTTTATTCATTTAATTCAAAATTTGTAGTGTCGACATGAAGAAAAGTGCAAAATCGAAATTGGTTTAACGGTCCGAATCGTTCTGGAGATATTGTTGAAAAAAAGTATCATTTGACGAAAATATATACAGGGTGATCATAATTAAACTGCAAATTTAAAAACGCTGTAAAAAAAGAACCACTGGTCAGAAAGACCTGAAATTTCACCAGAATGTACTTCAAGCTGGGGGATTTTGTTTGGCGCGTGAAAAAAATTAGGAAAAAAGTGGCCAATTGATGGCGCTGCACAGGCGGCTGTAGGTTAATTACATGGATTCTGACATGAACAATAATCAATTGTGGCTGTAAGCTGAACGTTAAACCAGTTGTGCTATTCTAAGTCAGGCAGATGTTGTGGCACTCTTGGTGTAAAGCCTATTCAGGGCGACAAGGTGGTGCCACATTGAATAGGAAAAAATCGGTTTTTAATTGCCCTGCGGCAAAAAACCGTAGAAAAAGCCAACTATAATTCGGATTTTAATTGTCCTTAGTCTTCTTCAAAAAATTTTCAATATGGTGTCCACCATTTTCTGTCAGGAGGTGTAAACGTAAAATGGTATTTTCCACAACAGCTTGGAGTGTATCAGTGCTAATGTTGTTAACGTGCTGAGTAATGCCGCGTTTCAAATCCGCTAAGGTGTCTAGTGGAGCACTGTACGCAACATTTTCAGAAATCTCCAGAGCCAAAAGTCACAGGGAGTGATGTCCGGTGATCGTGGCGGCCAGGGAGTTGGAAAATGTCGGCTGATAATACGGTCATTTCCGAAATGGCGTTGCATCACCATTGACAATTAACGAGAATTAAAGCTACTCAAAGCTACATTTTATACAAGACGTTAATTTGCATATAACCACCTGTGCAGCGCCATCTATAGGCCAATTTTTTTTTCCCACGCCAAACAAAATCCCCCTGTTTGAAATACATTCTGGTGAAATTTCAGGTCTTTCTGACCAGTGGTTCTTTTTTTACAGCGTTTTTAAATTTGCAGTTTAATTATGATCACCCTGTGTTTAGTTTGTATTACTAAAATGGTATTCTATTGTTTGTGAAAATTATTTTGGAAAAAACTATTAAGTTTTTGAAATAAATATTTGTAGTAAAATTAGAAAAATGTGTATTTTTAGATAATCATAATGAAATATATGCATATAGTAAATTAGACGTTAACATTTATTGAAATATTGCTTGTATTTATTATTGAGATATAATTTGAAACATGAACAAAGATGAGGTTGACATCTGAGCTGGCATCCTCTTTCCTTACCACACCATATCTGCTCGCAGAGTTATCAAACTCTACTCAAGCGGAATACTTCTCCTTTTCTATCTTTCCATACTCTGTTTTCCAACATTTTTTAAAAATCTTTTTCGTATTTTTATTGAATTTTAAAAAATTAGCTTAAGTATCTCAACTCATGATTGTTTTTATTATTCACGGCCTTGTCAATCGTTTTTTTATTTTAATTGCTTTTATTTGTATTAAAATTCCTTAAAATTATTTATGGTTTTAATAAATAATTTTTCTTCTGATGTGCCAAAAACTTTTTCGAAGTGTATTATATTTTAATTAATAATTTTAAATATTATTAAGTTTAAATAAATTTTAATTAAATACATTTTTTATTTTTCGACTCATCAAATAGAATTCTTAAGTTTTAAAATACAATTTTCAACAATTTTAGATTTTTTTTATTGAAATGTTATATCTACGATCGTTTGTCACAGTTGATTGAGATGCATATTCTTTTTTATACATATATCATTTTCCAAATATAATGTAGTTGTAACTCATTTTAAATTTTTAGATTATTCTGCATTTTTTTTAAAATCATAGTTATTTATCATACTAACATTCAGTTTTGACAATGTTATTTTAATTTAGAAAGAATTCAATTTATTTAAAACAGAACTTTTAAATGAAATCAAAGTAAAATTGGTGAATTTGTGTAGGAAATTTTATTTAATATCAAAAGTTTATTATTTTTTTAATACATATATTTATTATATACATATATTTTGACCCGTTTAAATCCGTAAAAGTTATAATTTTAATTGTTTTAATCGCCTAAATTTATTATTCGCCTAATGAAGGTTGTACTATTTTAAACCCTGAGAGCCAAAAGAGGAATTATTACCTTGAAATTAAAGATTTAGCATATGAGGACTTTTGTCTAAGTGAAAACACTCTCCCCCCATTTCTAGTTCTTTTTGTTTCCCTATTTAAAATAGTGAATCTCATTGGAATCAATCGTTTGCATTAATTCAGTTAAAAACTTAAATTGAATAAAAAACGGCATAATTTTATTGTTTCATACATATACTTCTAAATAAATACAGGGTTAGCAAGAAATGTTTCCCACTTCAGAGGGCTGTAGAATACGTTCTATTTGTCCAAATGAGATAAAATTTGAACTACAGATAATTCAAATAATGCGCTTGACATTTATTAAAAAAAAGAATAGTACAAAATTTCGCCGATAGATGACGCTGTAATACTAATGGTATTTATTTGCATATACTGAAAATAAGAAAAGTCATTTACTTTACAGCGCATGCCTATTATCATTATCTTTGGGTAAAAAGAAGGCGGATTCTGAACGAGCATTAGTTACTTCTCTGCACATCATGCCTTCTTTGCAAGAAAAAGCGCTACTTGTAAAATTGTTCTATCAGAATCAGCAGAACTCCGTTGCAGCTGTAAAAGAATTTCGCCGTATGAAGCAGATACGAAGAGGTCCAATGTCTCCATGTGCGTTACGCAAGATGATGTAGAAATTTGAAAGAACTGAACAACTTGCAATTCTTCCCGGTAAAGGACGAAAGCCAATCCAGTCTTCTAGCGTCAAAAATGGGGCTACCGCGGTCGTTGAAACCAGCAGTTAGTCGCCGGATGGTAGTGCGAGTGTGCCAGTTGTTTCTCGTGTATTGGATATGCCGTATTCCACTGTACGAAAAATCTTACGGCGGATTTTGCATTTTTATCCCTACAAAATTAAGCCTCTGCATTTATTGCAGGATGGGGACTCAGAGATTCGTAAAACTTTTGCACTTGAGTTCCTTGCTCGAATGGTGGTTGATGTCACTTGGCCATGGAATATTCTGTGGACTGATGAAGCCCACTTTCAAATTAATGGGCAAGTCAACATCCATAATTGTCTAATTTGGGCAGCGGAAAACCCTCGCGCTATCCTGGAGAAACACTTGCATCCTGAAAAAGTGACAGTATAGTGTGGGTTTACGGCTACTTTTGTGATTGGACCATATTTTTTTGAAGAGATAACTGAAAATGGAATCAAAACCTGTTCGATCACAGGACAACGGTACCAAGATATGCTGAGGGATTTTGTAACCCCACAACTTCAGCAGCGTGGATGTCTTCAGGACATCATTAGGATGGCGCACCTCCTCATATTAATCGTCGTGTAAAGCAACTGCTAACACAGCATTTTACTGAGGCAGCCGTCATTTCCCTACGGCATAGCCTCCTCGTTTGCCGGATATTACCCCCTGCGACTTTTGGTTGTGGGGTTTTTTGAAGGACAATTTCTACCGTAAAAGGCCAGCATCTGTACCAGATCTGAAGGACAGCATTTGGCGCCATATCCTTGATATTCCGACAGACTCACTCCGGTCTGTTGTCGAGAATATGGTTCTGTGATTAGAGCACATTGTTGAAAATGAAGGAGGGCATATTGAACAGTTGTAATGCTACTTTTTTATTATTATTATTTAACATTTATAAAGCATATCAAATGTTTTTATGTGTATTACAGCGCCATCTATCGGCAACATTTTGTACTATTTTTAATAAATGTCAAGCGCATCATTTGAATTATCTGTCGTTCAAATTTTATCTCATTTGGACAAATAGAACGTATTCTACAGCCCTCTGAAGTGGGAAACTTATTTCTTGCTAGCCCTGTATATAAATGCTGTAAAATATTGTTATTATAAAAATACTATAAAGCATTTTACAACTCATTTTTATTAAGTAATTTTTTTGGGAAATGAATATTTGTTATTTCCCACTCACACGAAAGATTTTAATTATAAATTAACAAATCATACTGTTGATTAGTCTGAGATGCTATATAAATCTCTTTAGCGTTGTGCGAGATTATAAGATTTCTATTATGATTAAAAATTTAAATGTGCATGACGCAGTATTATAGGTCCCCTAACAGCTGAAAGCTATTATAGGTTCCCTAGCAGCTATTTTTTCCAAGAATTATATATATGCAGAGGCTTATTCACGTGCCACATAATTTAAATCTGGAGCTGTCTGTTCAAACTATCTACTCCACACAGACATGCATACAACAACACACAGACATCTCCGGTTGCTTAACAAAGGCTTAAGATCGAACCTGGAACCTAAAGAGCTAGATCTAAGTTCAAGGCCCCTGTGAACTCTGCATACTTTATACTTTGTTTTGACGCCATGCTTCAATTTGGTTTAAGATACGCGAGCCCATGCTGATAGCCTTAATATTTAGTGTTCCAGCTTTAGGTTCAGTAATCATTGAATTCAATTCTCGATTTACGCGTGTTTATCTAATATCTACTTAAGTGATAGTCTAAATAACTGTAATGCAAAATATATATATATGGTCTTAGAACAGTCAATAAACCTCAAAACATTTTGGCGTCCTCTACATAGTAACTTCAGGGAAGATATCTGTTAAGATTATCATTCTGGAATGCCCAATACACATTAAATTCTTGTAAGTTGTGACATCTCCACTGATGGCAAACGGGTGACAAACCCTTTAGCTTTCTGGCGTTCAGTTCAATA
Source organism: Latrodectus hesperus (assembly GCA_037975125.1). Taxonomy (NCBI): domain Eukaryota; kingdom Metazoa; phylum Arthropoda; class Arachnida; order Araneae; family Theridiidae; genus Latrodectus; species Latrodectus hesperus. Next base: position 6,752,862 of record CM075860.1, on the reverse strand, counting down.
GCTTGTATGTTCGATTCCCCAGTTCAGAAGTTATATTTGTTATGATTCAAAATCCACATAAACTGCGGATACTAGTCGAATTGGCTCTTGTTTATTAATAGTAACGTAGATGTTAATAGTAAACCAAATTTCTCTGCTGAAGAGATAAAAAAATTTAAGAGGTTGTTATTTCTGTGTATGTCGAACTCGTCTGTTGTTTCAGAGTTCTAATGATTTGATTTGGTAGCTTAAGTCAGTAGAAATAGGATACCGGGAATGGAGTGTTTGAAGCAAACTAACATAATAATTTCAAAATTTATGCAGTTGGGCACTTAATTTTTCTGCATATCATTAATTTTTTTAACCTTAAACTGGTTGTTTCTTTCGTTCCGGTGGAGATCATGATTATGCCAGTTTATTACCATTCTCATTAGTTTAAAATATCTATGACGTCAGATAACGTTTCATCTATGTCACATCCTATTAACACGGCGTCGTAAATCTGACTTGTTGACAAATTTACTGCCTGCCTTTAAATCGCATATTTCGAGGGGCAGCAAATAAGGCGAAATTCATCATCGAATGTCCGAGTGTCGTTGGCGATGAGCAAAAAATCTATTCATGATTTTTACCAGCAATAAAGCATATTTTAATTATATTTTTTCCCGTTAGTAAAAGTTTTCAAAATAAAGAAAATTACCTGTTCTAAATAATTAATTTTCTAATTTTTAAATCTTTAGCGATATTGCTTCCGAAATAAAACACATTAATAATAGACCAGAAGAAAAAACAAAATGAAAAGGACAAGACAAAAGATCCACTATGTGGTTAATATAAATCGGCAAGGACGGTGGACGGGAAGAGTGATTATACTGTCTAAAGGCCTGAAGCTGTTGTAAAACATTTTAACATCCACCGCGTAGTTGTCTTCCGGGAAATCTTTATGGATCATATTCACGTGTTGCAATGGAGGAAACCCGGAAAACTCTTAAGCACCCACACTGACAGGCGAGCATTTAGAAAGCAAAAGCGCAATGCCCATCGTCCGTTGTTCAACAGTGACTAAGATGGAACACATAATTTTATACATCATTATTTTTACTGTACTTAGCTCTTTATTTCTAAACAATTATTGATCTATTTTAAAATCTAACGATCCTTCATATAAGTCGGCAATTTAAACTGTCCCGCTTGATTTTGGAACTTTGCCTTTAAAATGAAATAGCGTCTTAAAAATACTTGCGAAATATTATTCGATCGCTATAATTTCCAATGTTTTGATATTTGAATTTCGTAAGAGCTTCGAGTCTACTTCTTCCTACTCAGAAAAATAGTTCTTCCTTTTTTTCTTTTAGGAAATTCAATAGCAGCAAGCTGTCACAAAGTTCGCTGCCACTTTTTTTACTCCTTTACGTCATAGCGATAGTATTTGTGCCGACAAAAGAATAACTGTGTAGTAATTCCATGATATATTGCTATCGCGGTAGAAGTGTACTTAACGCTCACTGTGGCGACTTTTGGCGATGTATCTTCGCTAAGCTTAGGATGACGAAGGTGTTTCATCTAACACAATTTTATAATAAAATTCATCATATTGGAAAATAATATTGTGATAAAATTTTAAAAATTTCTCAGATTTTTAAGTTGTAAAATTAAGAATTCGAACACAAAATATGTGATTTCCGAACAAAAATAAAAATAAATATATAAATAATTTAACATATCTAATAATAAAATTATGAGAAAATAAAAACACAGAGGTTGTTACCCAACTTTAACTTGCTAAACGAAATAAAACAACTCGCTTGTTTTTATGATTGTAGCCACAATAATAAAGTTGCTGAAAATTAAATGAATTAAGTTATTATGTTATATTCCTCCTATTTCATCATCATTCTTCTCGAGTGAGAGTCTGTTGAACGGTACTTGCGATTACCTCGTTGACCGTATCTGCGAAAAAATTGTGTTGTTTAATGATTCGATTTGTGAAATTATTTTAATTATTTAATGATTCGATGATGAAATTATAATGTTTTTATCTATTTAATTACAATGAAGATATGAGTAAATTATTCTGCTTTTCTTTCACGTTTAAAAAAATATTAAAATTAACAAAATCCGACAGCATATATGGCAAGAAAGGTCGACGAGATAATACGTAAGCACCTGTTGAACATAATGATTCTTGTAAAAGTGAACGTTTTGACTCATTTTCGGCACAGGTGCCGTGTAATCCATGATTCCAAATTCTGAATTTTTTTTGGCGATGAAGAAATGTTGCCAAGATGACGTCGTATCGTGACGTGCGCAATAACGTAAATACTAGGGTTACCAAAATAGAATTTTTTGCATTATTCTAATAGGTCTCTATAGGCATGGCGTAATAAAAACGAGGTTGCCAGATACATTAGAAAATCCGCCAAAAAATCACGTATCTCTGAATTTGGAATCATGGATCATACTGCACCTGTGCCTTATTTTCTAACACCAAACGTTAATCTAAAAATGCAAATGTCGCTAAATAATATTATAAATGTTAATTTTAAAAAAATATACTCGTAATGCATTATTATAATTATTAACTAACCTCGAAGTTTTCTTACCAACATCAACTTTTCTTTCGTGATTAATGTATTAATTTTTAAAAAATATTGCCAAACTTTGGTACGTTTAGCTTTTTTTCCTTTCCTATTTGGGGACTTATTACCATAATACTTTCTTCCATCATTACTGTAATTATTCACAGTAATTTCACTTATTTAGTGCGTTATAGAGAATGACTTAAAAAATAATAAAGTGAATTCATTTGTGTATATAAATTGGAAAAACTAAATATAAATGGCAAATTGCTCACCAAACAAATATCTAAGACAATCCTATGTCCATGCTAAATAATTACATTTCTGTCGTTCTATCTATATATTTATTTTTCGTAATCGTTCAAAATTAAAAATTGCGTATCAGATTATATTAAGTTATATAAAAGTTATCATTTATCTTCTGAATATTTTCCGCTTGAAATACAAGAAATTATCCGATTTTACAATCATCATCTGAATTACAAACGATGTCGATTAAATAATTCGATAGATATCGAAGATTTATCCTGAATAATCAAAATTTATTGCTTGAAGTTGGTGTTAATAACTTTTATTTTTCTTATTTGTGAAGTTAATGATTTGTCTTGTATTAATTTGTTCAATTTGATACTTGTAAATGACGTAATAGGATCGTCGCGGACAAAATTGTCTGCTTACTTTCTAGAAGGAAATTCAAAATAAACATGAGTTACGATTCATCTTATGAAATTTTCACAGTTATCCGTGATGAATTATAGTATTAATCATTTGCAAACTGAAAATGTGAAGAGAAAAAGAAATTATGATTGCATATGAATATAGACTTATGGTAAAAAAAAAAAAAAAAAAAAAAAAAAAAACACTATAGACATTCAATTTTCTTATGTCTCAAAAGTCTGCAGAAGCGTGTAGAAAATGTATGAACAACTGTGCCACGTTTTCCGTCCTCAGTTGTCATCTCCTCGAAGTAAAGCATCTAATTTTCAGTTTTTTTCTATTTTCCTGATTTGCTTCGGATTTTTTCTGTTGTTCAGGGAATCCGAATTTCTTGTATAAAATGCAATTTTGACATCTTAGAATTATGTTGATTTTTGTTTTTGTTACAAGTATTTCATTATGAAATTGTGAACATATAATCTTCATATTTAAAATAAGTAAAATTAAATTCGCTTATAAAGAGAAGCCAATTGCGCTGAAACGCACTCCATTAAATACTGATTTATTAATTATGGAAAATTTATTTCATTTTTAATGAATATCTTCGAAGAGAAAATAAATTTATTAAGTCTTTCTGTATTGTAGGAATTTTTATAATTTCGTTCCTAAATATAGATATAAACGCGCCTATTTGTTCTTACATGTTTGTACAGTTGTTTTTTTTTTCTTTGGATCAAAAAAAGAAAGATAAAAAAATAAGAATTTATTTTATTAATTTTATACCTATTAGTTTTTAAACTAGCTTACGAAACAAGAACACTGTTTGATCCTATTCAGCTCTATTATGGGCAAAGAGAGCGCATCTCATATAGTGGGACACCCTGTGGGTGCGACTTTAAAAATAAAGAATATGATTCTACTAATTAAACAATATTACTAATTATACATATTATTAAACAATATATTATTAAACAATACTACTAATTTAACAATTCCAAAACATTCTCATTGCACGAGAGTAAAACAAGATGCTAGGTGACTTCAAAACAGAACTGGTCGTTCTGAAAAGGGGCTCGTGCGTTCATTACGTACGGTAGAAAAAGTTCAACTCTTCTTCTTAGAGTTGGGTTTGTATGTCATTGAGCACCTCTGCTTTTATCAGCATTTTGTACTGTTAACTCCAAACCCAATGTTTCTTAGTTCCAGTTGCTCGGGTCACCCACTTTATTAATAAAGTCTGATAACCCTTTAATGGAGTCTAGGTGTAACTCTCTAGTATGGATGATGCCTAAAGAAGTTAATCTAGGGAGGGCAAGAGCCTCGCATTCGTAAATGATATGCTTGGCCGTTTCAAAGCACAAGCTAAAAGCAACCAATCGACGGCAAATGCTTCTGCTCAATATGGGAGCATCCAGGATGTCCCATACTGTAGAATTTTGGTAGATGTGCTTTGCGGGGCAATCTTGCATATGACATTTCCTGCAGATAATGTCTTGCTGAAACAGTCCCATTTTATGGAGATGTTTTCTGAAATAGTAGTGCCCAGTTATGAAGCCTACGATTAAACGTGTCTTCTGCTAGAGCATCTTAGAATTTCATAGGAAATCCTCGCTGATGATCTACAGATCATACCTTTAGCATGGGTTTGACCAAGAGATTTGAGCCAAGCTTCATACATCTTCCGTTTTTCCCATCTAAGAACATTGGTTTTTGCGGTTTTCAAATTGATCCCACAAAAAGGTTCTGGACCAATGGGAACAAAAGACGATCCTTGTTTAGCAAGCTCATCAGCCCTTTCATTACCTTCGATACCTTTGTGCCCTGGCACCCATACAAGGATCACCCTGTTTCTAGTTGCCAGTTCTGTAAGAAGGTTTCTACACTCCAGAATCATTTTAGATTTGATTTCGAAGGAATTAAGCGCTTTTAAAGCGGCTTGACTGTCACTGAAAATGAGAATCCGCTTACCGTAGTAGCCCTTCTTCATATTCAGTCGCAGAAAGTTCAACTCTACAACTGTCAAAGAGAAAAGAAAACATACTTAGAAAAAAGAAACAAATTTGTGAAGTGGTACCATCTTTTGACAACAAGTGGTATTTGGTTTGTAGCTTGGCAAGGCTAAAAAAAAACTTCTGTAGTATGCCATCTATCGGGATCAACAATAATTATTTTCATCAGGACATTTATTACAAACCTAATTAGGTTTAGTCTAATTTTATTCTAATTACAAACCTAATTAAATAATAAATGCCCTGATTATTATTATAAAAATTTTGTTATTTTCGTTTATGTTATCGATAAATATGAATATATGATGAGTAAATAAAGATATTAATTTGTGAAATTTTTAAAAATTTAATATTTTTTAAATTTAATGTAATAAAATATAGAAATAATTTTAGAGAGAAAAAAGAGGAAAGTTTTATATACTCTTAGATTTTGTGTGTATATATATATATATATGTATATCTTTATTGATTAAAATAAAAATTAAGTATTGTAAATTATATATATACACTACTGGCCATTAAAATTGCTACACCAGGAAAGCGGCTTACCACACACGTGAAATTTGCATGATAGGTAGAACTTGCTGTCATATGCAAATGATTAGATTTTCAGCGCATTCATACAAAGCAGGCGACAGTAGCGACATCTACAATGTGTATAAAACCAGAGATTTGACAGCAGTTTTCTCATACTCAATTTCCGTTTCAACGTTGTTTTCGGCAAAGAAAGTTGTTGTAATGCCTCGTGTAAGAAGAAGGAATGCCTATCAGCACATGTCTGACTTTGATCGAGGAAGGATTATAGTCTACCGGGATTGCGGTTTATCGTACCGCAATAATGCTGCTCGCGTCGGTCGAGACCCCATGACTGTTAGCAGAATATGGAATCGATGGGTTCAGGTATATCATACGGAACGTCATGCAGGATCTCAGCGACACCCCATCACTAACAGCAGAGAAGACAGACATCTTATCCGCATGGTCACAAGGGATCGTACAGCCACGTCACGAACCCTGAGTCGAGAAATGGAGTCATTTGCAAGGCAACAAGTTTCTGCTCGAACAGTTCGACGACGTTTGCAGCAGCATGGATTGTCTGCACGGCGACCATGGCTTCGGTTACCATTGACGCTGCGTCACAGACAGGAGTGCCTTCAATGGTGTGATCAGCGACGAACCTGGACGCGGGAATGGCATCACGTCATCTTTACAGATGAATCTCGGTTCTGTATACAGAACCATGATGGCCGCATCCATGTTTGGAGGCATTGTGGAGAACGCGCATTGCCAGCTTGCATTGGACATCGCCATACTGGCCCATCTGCTGGAGTGATGGTATTAGGTGCCATTGGATACACGTCTCGATCACCTCTTGTTCACATTACTGGCACTTTGAACAGCAACCGTTACATTTCCGATGTGTTAAGGCCCGTGGCTCTGCCCTATCTTCAAGGCCTCCCTAATGCTTTGTTTCAACAGGATAATGCACTACCGCATGTTGCCCGTACTGTTCTGAACTTCCTTGATACAGAACAGGTTCGACTGTTACCCTGGCCAACACGTTCTCCTGATCTGTCACCAAATTGATAACATGTGGTCAATGGTTGCCGAGCGATATGGCACGCCATCACTCACCATCCACTACTGTCGATGAACTGTGGCATAGAGTTGAAGCTGCATGGACTGAGATCCCCGTACATGCCATACAATCTCTGTTTGACTCCACGCCTAGGCCGATAAATGCTGTTATTGCAGCCAAAGGTGGCTGCCCTGGGTTCTGATTTCTCAAGATCTATACATCCTAATTTCCTGTAAATCTAATCACTTGTTCTTTCTACTATAATGTATGTGTCCAATAAATATCGTTCTGTTATTTGCATTCCTTCTTGGTGTAGCAATTTTAATGGCCAGTAGTGTATATATATATATATATATATATATATATATATATATATATATATATATATATATATATATATATATATATATATATATATAACTATATGTAAGTTTTTATTTTAGTACTAAAAATGTTATCCGAATGACCATTTCAGTGAAAAGAAATATGTCGATAAATGTTGCTGATTTCCTAATCTGCAACAATAGTCACATTTTATATTTGCAAGAGATTCTTGAAATGCTCCCACCATTATATTTCCTGAGAAATCAGTTTACGTGTCATCAGACATTACAATAATTTAATAAGCCTAAACAAAGATCTAAAATATAAAAAAGTTCGTTTCAAAGGAAGAACTTTTTTTTTACAATTGTGCTTTTTCATTTTAAATATAGCAATGACTTCTCACGAAAGAAAATCGCTTTCTTAGAGAAAAGGGACTAAAATAATGCCATCTAGTTATAAGAAATATAGAGGAAATTTTATTTAAACTATATGTTGTTTTTAGATAAATTTTTAAGCGATTCCTAGAAATAAATAAAGCTTTACTGTTTAAAAATAATTCAGCTTTTAAAAGATTAACATTTTTTTTTTGGTAACTATATTTTTCCAAATTATTTTGGAATGTGAATTGCATTAAATATTATTACACATTATTAAATAAATATTTTTTATCGATAAAATTTTTAATGTACACCAAAATCGAAAAAGTTGGATTATCGCTGCAGCAAAAATCTGCTGTAATAGCACCAACTTTAAACTTCCATTCTAAATTAAATACTAGTAATTCAATTTCCTGCTAAATTTAGAATATTTTTAACGCATTTTATTATCGATGCATTTTACAATAAAAAAATATAACTTCATTCACATTCCTTTTGTATCATTTTCGTTTGGATGTTTGAGTCGTTTTACTTTTTGTCTCAGTGTACACAGGTATTTGGGGACTAAGGCACCTCTGCTACTATTTATTTAGCATTTTGCACCAACCCCAAACCCAGTCGAGTTCAATCCTGGCAGTTGCTGCACGATTGAACCTGACAGAGAGCATGCAGGTCTGCAGTGTTCATTACTTCCTCGTTCAGATCACACGAGGTGGCAGCATTACAAGTCAATGGTGGATTTTCTATATTCGAAGCAAGTAGAAGAATCTAGACCATGGGCTCCCAAACTTTTTTTTCTCGTGGACCACTTTCAAAGTTTTACTATTTTCGGTAGACCCCCTGCTGCTACATTTCTACTGTATTCCCAAAACTCCTAAAAAATATCACTCTAAATTGGAGGTGTTAAGAAAAAAAGTAGCACATTTTCTTGTGTCCTATTTATTAAAATAATAATTGGGTTATAAAATTATAAACATTTATTATTACAACTGACAAAAAATCAACCATGGACTCTGAAATGTAAATCAACAATAAAAAAGTAGTCAGACTTTTAATAAGACGGATGTACTTGATAAATTGACAGCAAATTATCAATATTTGGCTTCAGTTTTGTCAGAACTGTGATGTTTAATCTGCTCTTTTTTTGTTAACAGGTAAGTAACGGCACTAAAACTTCTTTCGCGCGCGACAAAATATGACGAAGGAAACGCTATCAAAAATTTTCTCGCAATTTCCCACAGCCCAGAATATTTTTCGGGGATTTCTGCCTGCAGCCAAAATATTCTATAGCATTTTTTAAATTTCACCTTCAGTTCCTCGTTGGTGCTGAGCTCAAGTAGCTCCTCTTGTAATACCACATTCGCCTCTTCCATTCAAGAGTTAATTCAATTAAGACCTATTGTTTAAAGATGATGACGAACCACTTGAAACAATCATACCCTAGGTAAGAATCGTATCCACGACCTCATGAATCGGAAACCAGAAGCCTTAACAGGCAAGTCCCAACAAGTTAGCTTGTACCATTTTGAAAAGAAGTATGAAACACCCATTATATATTCAGTGAATACTATGGTTAATCTAGATGAAATATTCTCATTAGATATTTATTTCAGCTTGTTATAACTTAAAACTGTTTCGACTGTGGCAATTGATGATATAACAATGATTTGACATAATTTCCTTCAAAATCATATGAAAGCTAATATCAATTTATCCCACAAATATATCTAAAGTGATAAATATGGAATAATCCTTTTAGATAAAACTAAACTAAGCTTCCATATAAATAATTAAAGTATGGTCTGTGAGGAGAGAATTCGAAATTTATTTGCTTGTTTTAACTGTGTTGAATCTACTAGTACTAGATTTCGAATTTTTATGATGATTTTAACTTCATACCGTCAATTGGTATGTTTTTAGGTACCACTTTTAAAATATTTCTAGAAACATAGCATTCGATGTATTGTTTGTTTTTGAAAGAGGTCGATTTTACCTAAGCCTGAGCCGAACTGGCAGCCGAATGGTTAGCGCTCTTGCCTTCGGTTCAACAGTTCGTGGGTTCGAATCTCACCTTGGACATGGATGTTTGTGGTGGTTCGGAATCCACTGTAAACCGTAAGTACCGGTCTAATTAGCCCTCGTGTGCAAAAAAATGACCATTGAGCGACAAACAAATCAAACCTTTACCTAAGCCTGACTGAGCCTAATTGTGGCCTGGATTGAGAGCTTTTCTTTTTGCTCCTCCTCTGATTCACAACAACAAACTTTCCATTCGATTTTGGACCCTTTTGATGTGGATATCCGGGCAACTGCCCCTTATGCCCCTGCCTTATTCAGGCTCTGGATATTGCCTCTACAAATTATGTTGATGTATGTTTTTAAGTATCCAGTGAATAGTATTGATTATTGATACTTTTTAACCTAGTTTTATCTGCAATCATGGTTATTGTTTTGTTCATATATGTCCGAAAATTATTAATGAAGCATAGATACGATTTACTTAATATGTCTTTCTAATTTCTCTTCAAAGATCGAAATCTCTCTTTTCAAAATTATAGAATGAAAATGAAGAAAAAAATGTGCTTCAAAAAATTTTTGAATAACAGGCTCTTTTAAAATCCTTAAGAATTACCCCCCTTCCTCTAAATCTATAGTGTCACCCATATAAGGTGAATGAAACGAAACTCAAAATCAGTTAAACAACATTTTGATGTACAGTACGGATAATATGGGTTTTGATTATATAAAGTGTATTCCGGAAATATCAATGATATTTCGTGGTGTATATATTTAGCTACTAAAGTAGCTTTTTGAAAAATCATTTATAAAGAATTATAACGTTGACGTTTCGGCAATAATTCATGCCTCATTCCTGTAGAAGTCATTTAAGGCAACGGCTGAATGGTTAGAGTTCTATTCTTCAGTTCTACAGTTCATGTATCTGACTCATACTTTGGGTATGAATATTGTGATGTGAAATCTACTTAAAACATTAGATCTCGATCGAAGCAGTAAGTGACCCTAGAACTATTAACCAGAAACCAAAACTTCCAGATGTTAATTGGAATTCTCTATGTATCTCACCCAACAGAATCTGATAAATCGCCCTTGCTTTTATAATAGCAGACCTGAAAAAACTACACTGCTGGACAATTGCTAAGGACGAATCACAAATTGCAATGTAGCATAACATTAAGCGAAACATGAGGCCTAGTAGGATAAAATATAGTTGCCACACTGTTCAGACATTAGAATAAAGAATATTTATTGTTCTGTGGAAAGCACAAAAGCTGTGAAACATCTGAAAGAAAAAAAAAATGTTCATGTGATGCTGCATACGGAAAAATGGAACAATGCATCTAACAGTCAGCAGGCACCTCGAAGAAAGGTATTAGTACGGGATATGTCCACCGTGGAGTGTGATGCAGCATTCCACACGTCGTATCATACTTTGCACAACATTATCCAGCAGCTGTTGAGGCAATTTATCCCATTCCTCTGGGAGTGCACGGATGAGGGTGTTCTTGTTTTGTCGGAGGATAGTTTCGACCAGCAACTTGTCTCTCCAAAGCATCCCACACATTTTCAATGGGGTTTAGATCTGGAGAACGTGTTGCCCATACGAGGCGTTGAATACCCTGGCTGTCTGAACAATCCTGAACAGCGAATGTTCGATGACATGTTGCGTTGTCGTCCATAAAAACAAATTTATCACCCACAGCACCACGGAAAAGACGAACATGAGGAAGTAGAACTTCATTAATGTATCGTTGGCCCGTCATAGTCCCATTCGCAACCACATGTAGGGGCGTGCGGCCATTGATCATGATGCCGGCCCACACCATGACACTGCATGTCGGATATCGGTCCCTTTCCTGGATATTTTCTGGACGATTAGCAGTACCACTCTCGCGCCAGATCCGTTGGCGTCTACAATCCGATGACAGACTGAACCTACTTTCATCTGAGAATAGTACCCATGCCCAGTCCTGTTCAGTCCAATTGCGATGCTCACGACACCATTCGGCAGCAAATTCGTCGACAAGTCGGATTCACGACACCATCTCAATATGATGTGACGTAGATGAAACGTTATCTGACGTCATGGATATTTTAAACCAATCAGAATTGTAATAAAATGCCTTAGTCACGAATATATCTTGAATGAAAGAAACAACCACTTAATGGTTAAAAATTTATTTTCAAAACTACATGGTGATTTATAAATTACATTTAATGATTATTTTCCTTATATGTGGTCTGAAATTTGTAAAAATTTGCAGGTACTCGACCTTGTGGTGAGTAGAGATGAGCGTGGACGGAAGGTTCCTGAGTATCTTATTCATTTCTTTGGTTGGAACAGCAGGTGTGCATAGTTTTTTGTTTTCAATTTTAATGTATTACCTCATGTATAAATAATTGTATTGATTGTTTTATATATTATTGATTGCTTTGCACATGAAGTATACACATTGTATGTTATTTTCAAACTTCATCATTTTGGAATATTGAGTGAATTTATTATTAAGTAATATGTATAAATGAAGGGATTGTGATTTTATATAAAGTATCCATCAACTGTGATCGATTTTTTTCTAAGTTTTGTGCTTGGTTTTATTATCCTTTTTCATTTTTTGATCATTTAATCGCATAATATTTGTATGTCTTCCAAGGAGGTATGCTGAGAAATATCTATAATATTTCTATGAGTTTTTTGACAAAATGAGAATCGTTATTAAATTTTCTTTTCTAATTCGACTTCCTTCCAGAGATGGTAGTTTATCATCTCTTAATTAGATTCTACTAGTAATTTTGTTTTTGCACTCATTTCCTATATTTAATAGTAATAACAATGATTTGTTATTTCCTATTCTTAATATTAATTTTTATATTTAATTTTAATAAAGTAAAGCCTCGCTTAACAATCATAATTCGTTCCTGAATAATACTCGTAATGCGAAAGTTTTCCAAATATAAATTAATATAAAATAGGATAATGCATTCCATGTAAAAAAATGCCTCATAAAATGTTATGCATAACGCTTATTCAAAGAAAATTAGTTACACATATTGTTACGGAATTTTCTTTATCTTTTCTTCCACCGTAGAGCAAAACAAAAAAGTCACAAGGGGAAAACAAAAAAGTCACAATAATTATGATACATACCTAATTCTTTTTTACTAGAAATACTTCCAGGGACATATTGTTTTTGCCAAAGCTTCAAAATTTGACACAGCATTATCACTAAATTTTTAGCGTGCATAGCCACTTCTCTTTATAAGAGTGTTTATTCTCAATGTAAGATGCAACAGTTTCCCATACTTTAAGCATTTCTTATTTTATTAGAGGCTTGTTACTTTTCCTTTACATCCTACTTCTTTGACAGACTTTCCTCTGAAAATTCTTGCTTTTTAACATAGTGCAACTCCATAAGCTCTTTGGTGGTCTGCTCTTATCTGTGTTTTTCCACACGCTCTTCATTAGCACGATTACATACACTTCCAATCCCATGATAGTGGCCTAAAACACAATCTTGCTAACTAAAGGTTTTACAAGTGCTGCTTCGAACCCCTAAAAATCACATTCAACAATGCTGTCCTGCCAAAATATTTTCTAAGCAGAAGTTAGGGTTCTCTAGGTAACCCCTTCCCACACCTTGTCCATTATCTTGAGGCAAGCAATGATCTGGAAGTGCTTTTTCCAAAGTTCTTCAGTCACATGAAAAATAGGCTTGAAGAGTGCTTTAGTGTAGAGCCTCTTAACATTAGAAATAATTTGCTGTCCACTCTGCTACTTCATGAGTTGGAGTTAACAGAGTGGAATTGAGAGGCAGAAACTGGATCTTGATGAACTTAAATTTTTCAGATAGGTTATATTTTGTAAGACTGAGAGGATGGGGAGAAGCATTATCCATAACAAGCAAGACTTGGAGTGACAGATTCATTTCAAGTGAATTTTTTTTTTCACCGAAGAACCAAATACTTCTTTGATCCACTCCTTAAAACGGTCACGAATCACCTAAAGACCTTCATATCATCACTTCACATTTAGTCTGCTATTCTGGACTTTTCATTTATTGAAGGCTCATTGAGTTCCTGATAGGTAAACAAGCAGCGATTTAATTTTTGAATCTTGCCACTTGCATTGACACATAATGAGAACATATAACAGTCTTCCTTTGACTTGTAACCAGGCAATGCATTCTATTCTGCTGTTATATACCTTCCCTTCAAGGGCATTCTTTCCCAGAAGAGACCTGTTATTTTACAATTGAAAACTTCTTGCGACAAATAACCTTCAGAATCTACGAGCTTTTCTAAAATGTTAATGAAATTCTCTGCAGCTTTTGTATTAGAATTTGCTACTTCACCGTGGCTCACAGCATTGTGGATAGCTGTTTTGCTTATGTGCTGCTCAAGCAATCAACGATTTCCCTTAAATACTTCTTCAACTATTAATGATTTTGGTATCTTCGTAATGAGGTTGATGCAAATTATTTTCACCTTCTCACAAATGATGCTCTCGTTAATAGTGACACCTTGCAATTGCTTTTACTCAGATGCGAAGAAACCTTTCAATATCGTCAAGAATATGTAATCACTACACAGATATCCTTGTTACTCCATGTTAAGTATCTATCTCTTTAATTTTCTTATTCATGAGGATAGTGCCAAATCGGTGATGTAGACTGATTGTATTTTACTTGCCAGATAAACCACTCTAACACTTCTTTCTTGCTTTTCAATGATTTGATGTTTCATTTCTATGTTATTTTTATTTTCTTATTCTTTTTCCTGGTAGCTTTTTCTTCAAAGATATTTATACAAAGGTTTATTATACTTTTCCATAAAAAAACTACAATTTCCTGATTATCTTCTTAATAATTAAATAAAATAACTTTTATTCATTTACATATTACATTGTAAAACACAAGTTTGAGGAAATGTGTGATCGCAAGTGACACTACGATGTTACTGGAACAAGTATTTAGTAGACTGATGTAAAAGCAAAATTTTGTTAATTACTTGTTATTAGAGCTGCTTGTTCCACTGTATTTAAAACTTGAAATATGCAATTCATAAAATTTCTAAGTGCAATTATTTAAAATATTTGTTTACTTATGTTCTATCCATTTTTAATTTCCCTAATAAACCAATATAAATTTTCATGTTTGAAATATGCAATTTATAAATTTTTAAATACAATTAATTATTCGAAATATTTATTTACAATCTTTTCCAATCCATTTCTAATTTCCTTAATTAAAAGATTTTGATTCTGTTTTGAAATTGTTTTAATATGAGAATAAGAATTTAATGAATATTTTATGTAAATACAAATTTTTAATTTTGTCATAGTCGTTTAAAATTTATTAAAAATCTTATGTTGAATCTTTGTAATATGGAAAATTCAACAGTTTTGTGTGAAATTCATTTCAAAAACAATGTTTTTGAAGTGATAGATATCAGTATGGTAAAAATATGTGTGTGTGCAAACTTTATTAGTTAATTTTTTCTTGTATTTAATATAAAATATTCTAATGGAAATATATTCCACCTAAGCAACAGGAAATAGCAATAATAAATGAATGCTTTAAAATAATGAATTTTAATCTGAAGAGAGAGAATTGAAATTCTATATATATTATAAGAAAACTGTCTTAAAAAGCTTTCTCTTTTAAAAACAAACATTTATAATTTGTGAAATGAAGAAACATGCTATAAAAAATTCTTCCCCAAACATTTTGTTATTTTAAAATAAATGTGATTGAATAAATGAATGTGAGTGAAAATGTATTTTGAAATAACAAAAAAATATTTGATAGCTTTTTTTTTTTTTTTTTTTTTTAGTGAAATAAAATAATAGAAGTATATCCTGATATTTATATAGGTATGAATATTTAGAGTATGCACTTATGATGTTCCTTTATCAGTTCATTTCATAATTTTTTTAACAGTGCAATTGAAGCTTGCTTTTGTATAAGGAATAGAGTTATCATAAAAGTAAAAATATAAAAAAGATATCAGGAATTTCATAAGCAGCTATAAAATTAATAGTTTAAAAGACATTTTTAAAAAATTACAGCAAATGGTGATTATATTGAAAAGGATACTCTCCCCCCTCTCCAATACAACAAATTATATAGCAAATTTTTGGATGACGATTATCTTTTTAGTTACTTACACATATACCACAATAATTAGGAACACAAATTCAAAGTTTATTCATAGATTTTTAATTTTTGTCAGAATGTGTGCTTGAAAATGATTTGCTAAATTACATATTATTTTAATCCTATCATTTTTTTTTCTTTTTCATGCATTTTTATTTTATTATATATTTTTTACTGCTTTTTCTTCATATTGCATATTTTAATACAGTTTTCTAATTTACCTCTTAAGAAGTTCAGGTAGCAATAAATTCAAAATGATTCAAGTGTTACATTTTATTATATACTCTTATTCACAATTTTATCTCAATTTCTTGCTCTTATTTGTAAAAACTTTTGTAGGAATTAATATAATGTGAATAAGAACTAATTCTTTTTATTTCAGTTGGGATCGGTGTGTTCGTGAAGAATTTATTTTGCCTTACACAGAAGAAAACAGTGAGCTCCAAGCTAAATTAGCTAGTGAAGCTGCCTTAACTATGTATGATATTATTATTTTTATTTTTTTTTTTGCATGGATTTAAATATAATGTTTTTTTATAACTATTTAACAATTTTGAAAAAAAAATTTACAAAATATTTGAATGTTGAGAGAGATTAATTAAAAATATAGATAAATTATTTTATATTATTATATTAAAATTATAATGCAAAATGTAAAATACCACTATGTATAATATTTTATTCATTCTAAACTATTGTTTTATTCCACCTTCATTATTTACTGTAACACACTCTCTCAACAGTATCAAACACATAAATAAATTATTGATGATTTTGTTATAAAACCCTGTTATCAAAAATGTTACTCATTTTTTATTTGTTTTCTTCATGTATAGAAAAGGAAAACGTAAATATAAATTGCCTCCTTTAATTAAAGAAACTTTGGCCAAGAAACAGTGTGCTGAAGCTGAAAAAAAGCCTGAAAAGTATGACAGTCCTGTTGAATCAAGTTCATCTGATTCCTCAGATGTAAGTTTGTTATCTTTTTTTATATTAGTTTTTATATTAGTATTTTTATATTATCTTTCCATACAAAAAAAAAACTAAAATTCTGCTATTCTGTTTTTTTAATGGTAATTAATTATATTTTAGTTATATACTTTAATATTTGATCCTGTATTTTAACGTTTTTCCATCGCGTAGTATTTTATTTTATTTTTTTAATTTTTGAAAGCAAAATCATGCATTTAAATTATTTCCACAACAATGTATTACATCAATCAATTGAAAGTTAGAATAGAAGAAATAATAAAGTATGTTCTCAAATTATTGAGCCATTTAAACAATTTCTAGAGTTTTTAAAATAATTTAAAAATAAAAATTAATATTAAGAGCTTTCATTATATTTTTAATGTTTTAATATTTGATATTCTAAAATATGGTATTTTAAAAATTGAAATATTAAATCACTCTAAGTTTAAAATACCATTACTTCTCTATTTCTAAAGTTTCTATAAATTAAAAAAATATATTCTTTGAATTTGTGTTTTGCACTAATTGTTT
The DNA here is from genome assembly GCA_037975125.1 of Latrodectus hesperus. Classification (NCBI taxonomy): domain Eukaryota; kingdom Metazoa; phylum Arthropoda; class Arachnida; order Araneae; family Theridiidae; genus Latrodectus; species Latrodectus hesperus. The sequence goes on along the minus strand of CM075860.1, from coordinate 6,735,681 downwards.
TGTATTTACTAACACAGTTTATCATCAAATTTTCTAGAATGTGTTGATACAAATGCAAAACATTTACTTCAATTAATTAAAAAGCTATAAAATGGATATCAAATTTTGATTTTGGAGATTGAAATAAATGCTGATAATAATAGTCAAGTGCATAAGAAGATGGGATTGCAGTAACACTTTCCATGTTCAACCTGATTGTTGCTACATTATGCTTTATTCATACATCCCTAATATTAAACTGCGTGTGAAATGTAGTATTCTTATTTATTTTAATGTAGCATATATTATTTTCTCAATATAAATTTTGCACAATGCTAGAATATAAGCATTTTTATTTTTCTTGCAGGATGATAGTGAGAGAGAGGTCATCATCAACATTCCAGATGTGTTAAAGAAACAACTGGAAGAAGATTATGTGTTTATAACACAAAAAAATAAAGTATATTTTGAAGTTATATATAATTTGTAATTATAAATATTTGTGCTTCTCAGTAATAATATAATATATTACAATATATTATTGTAATATTGTAATATATTACAATTATTGTAATATATTACAATAATACAATATATTACTTGTCATTATAACCTAACAACGCATGTTGATAAATTTTCTTGTGCTCTATTTATTGTATCTATATAATAAAAGAAAGTAAATTAACTTATTATGTGTGAGTTTGATAGTTTAAATTTTTAACCACTTTAGAACACTTTTTGATATTAGTTTATTTTTAAAATATTGTCTCAAAAAATGTCTTTAGGTAACATTTGCCTTTTACACAAATGCATTTTACCTTCTGCTTTTTTTTATAAAAATAAACATATATAGTTATTTTGATTTAAAATGTGTGAAAAATATTCTTATTATTCATGAGCTAAATTTTTTTTAATTTGATGTTTGAGAGTAAGTTACGTTACACTGGTCATCTCAATGATTTCGAAATTGAATATATTTCTATCTATATACACTTTTGAATATACCTTTTTTTCTGTTTTAATGGTATGTAGCCAGTTCCTGAAATGTTTTTTTTTCTATCTGAAATGGTTTTAATGTATAGCATTATAGATGTACTGTGTATTTTATCTTAATTAATCAAATGGCTGTATAATGTATGAATGAAAAATTATAATTTTCTTTAAAAATTGAAAAATAGACTGTAATTATTGTGTAGAGAAAAAAAAAGCGCCATTGAACTTTTTAAAAAAAGAATATTTTATTTAAATTTCATTATTAAATTTTTTTAATTTATAATATTTAAAAAATGTTTAAGGAATATTCCAGTATTTTTTTTTTTTTTTTTTTTACAGAACATTATATTATATTCACTAATTTTTGTGTGTACACATGATAGCACTTGTAGTATAAACTGTTATACAAAAATAGTTTTAAATCAAATTGTTTTAGAATGAGACATCTCTATGGGATCTTACAAATTAATTATTTCTACAAAATATTAATATTTATTTAATTACTTTCCTAAGTAGTAATTCTTATTTAATATGTTTCTGTGCGTTGCAAAGCAAGAAGAAAAATTTTAAATGATTCTGTAATACGGCTATGTTTTATGAATAATTTAAAAAAATATTAGAAATGGTAATAACAATAAAACATAAAATTGAGAAAAAATTTTCACACTAATTTTTCTAAACAAATTATTTTAAAATTTAATAAAAATGTTACATAATTTGAAAGAATTGTGTTGTTAAATATGGAATTTTTTTGTGAGATTTTAATTATTAAGTTTAAATTTATTTACTAAAACGGAGAAAATTAAGAAATTATTCCTCTTTTCAAGTAAAAGAATTATAAGGATTAAATCAACTTATATCTTTATTAAATTGATATAATTATAAAGACAATTATGCAAGTCATTGTTCAGCTACCAAGCCAAGATAAATTTATTTTGTTTATTTTAACCTGTTAAACCTGTTACAAATAATATAATTTATTGACTGCTAAATAAGATATTAAAAAAGTGAATTCTGTATTTAAATATTCTATCAAAATATTTAAATACAGATTTCACATTTTTCTAATATCTTATTTAGCAGTCAATAAATTATACTATCTGTTGTGTTAAATTATACTATAAGTTAATTACTGCTGCACTGAAATTATAAGAGTTACACTGTAATATATATTTTAAGACATAAGTATTAAAATCATAATTAGTTTTTATTACTACTCTATTCGTTTCTCATATTCTACTTATTATTGATAACTCGGCCATTTTTTGAAAAAAAATTATTTTGTTTGTTTTTTTATATATTTGTAATATTAATGCGTGTGAAGTGTAGCTATGATTAACTTACATAAAACCAAACAATACAAGTCTTATATTTTAAGACAAGCCTTATTAACATTATGAATGTATTGTAATTAAATGCATTTATTGTTATAAATCATTTTTTTAAAGTAAGTATTTTGAGATCAAAAAAGTAAGTCATTTATAATGTCAGTGATAAATAAAATGCTAAGAACAAATTAAATTATTTTGAACCCGTTATTGATGAATTAAGAAGACTTGTGCATATATGTTCAGTATGTTATAATTTCTAGATTCAAAATTCATAGCTGCGATGAGCATTTTAATTTAGTCTTGTGTAAAATAATAAAAATTGTTTGTTTGATTGTTTGAAAAATATAATTTCATTCCTTGTGTTACATAAAATGAAAGTTTTTCTGTGTTTTTTTCTTGTTGACTAATTGCAGATAAAAATGTTTTAGTTATAATAGTGAAAATGAATAATACAAATAGATATTGAAAACAAGAGTGGAACACAAAATATAAATACTCTCTCATTAGTTTAAAACATCTATAATGCAGGGGTGTTTGTGCTCCGGGAAACCCCGCAATTCCGGGTATTTTGAACTTCGATACCGGGAAATTCCGGGGATCGTCGTTCAAAAGGAAGTAGGAATAATAATGAATTATTTATTTTGATCTGGGTAATTTTGTTTGCTTTGAAAGCAGAAAACGCAATAATTATGTCATTCAATACTTCATAATTGTAATTTTTCATTTCTCCCCCCACCTTCTCGAAACTCCAACACCCCTGATAATGTGATGTCCCAACATTTCACCAACATCATCAGTGACTGATAATGACTTTGAAAATATCATTGATGTCCTTTAAAATGAAATCATCTGCAATTTGTTAATTAGTTTGTGGCAGGTTTGAATTGTGCAAATTTTTATCTTTACAATACATGTATTTCCTATGTTGTTGGACTGAACTAGTAGCTGAACAGGTAGTGCTGTTATTTGGTTCAACAATTTGTGAATTTGAATTCCATTTCAAGTTTAGATGATTGTAGATTTTTAAGAAAATGGAGATAATTGATAGACTTTCAAACTAAAAACTATTTTTATTGAAACTTCAAGTACAAAGGCAAATAAATTGGTTACCTTATTCATGGACATTTATTTAGGTAGAACAGATTGTTTCCATTCTTATTTTTTGCTAGGTTTTGGTTTTTATTTAAAATTTATGAATGAATTCTAGTGATGTGTTTTTTGTTTTTTAATGTTTATCCCATTGATTGGCTTATTTCTAATATCAAATTAGATGATCTTTAATACTTCTAGTTTAATAAAACCAATCATAATGGATAATAATGATGTAAATTAAATGTAAGATATTTTTGGTGAGTAAGTGCCATTTATTCATATTAGAAAAAAAAATTTCTGTATTATTTTTAAATGAACTATATGCTTCTATTTATATTTTTAAATTATTTTTCAGTTTGTAAAGTTGCCTTGTAAGCCTAATGTTGTATCTATTTTGGAATCGTATGTAAAACACTCAGCTGCAAAGTTTCTCTGTGTGTCACCACCAAAGAATGCAAAAAATGGGCAACAGTTTATGCCTGATGATGTAAAAAATAAGTGAGTAAATTCTTTAGCCATTTTGTATTTTGTGTTCTTAAAAGATATTTGTATTTTGCTTGTGCCTATGAAGACGAATAAAAATCTTTAACTTGATGATAAAATTGATATTTTCAGTAAGATTTTTATCAATTTATTTCGAGTTAAATATGTTAGATATGGCAGTAATAACCATTTTTTCTTTTCATATACTTTATTCACTATCTCCCTTAATTTATGTAGTTACATTTAATAATATGCACAAATCTTACTTATTTTGTTTTACTATAACAACATAACTGATGCCACTGAAAACAAACTAAACTGAAATCAAAACTACAGAATAGGTTGGCTAAATTTAATCAGCTATATTTGACGTACTCCCACATTTTGATAAAAGGGATTTTATCAAAACAAATTTTTATTAAACAAGTATTAAATCTTAGAGTCTCTTTTAAAGTTTAAAGTCTAAAATCCCTGAATCTCAAAGGCAACTTTATAAATCGACCTTTTCTGGTGACTCTCTCTTTCAATATCTCCTGAAGATTTACAGAACTATTTTCTTCTTCAATGACTTTCCTTTCAAGACTTTTCAGATTGTATTTCTAGTGGATATAAGCATTGAACTGGTTGCCGAAATTCTCCATGAAATATTTTAACTTTAACCAGTCTAACGTTACAGTCTTTTCCAGGATATAATTGAACTATTCTTCCCAAAGGTGAAACCGTTCTTTTCTTACCTTCACTTTCGATTAAAACTATATTAGCAAATTTTAATTTAAAAAATGATCTTTCACTCGCTTGTTTCAAAATGAGATTACCATGATATTCTGCTCTGAACCGCTTTTTCAATTCATCAAGAAGTTTTTGCTGATATCATAATATTTTTTTAAGTTTATCTTATCTATATGGTCCAGATCAGAAACACCAACTTCTGGAATTTCTTTTTAGAAGCATTGCAGAAGTAATTACTTTAACCTCATCTGGATCTTCCGATACATAAGTTAATGGCCTTGAATTTATAATATCCTCACATTTGCATAGCAAATTAAGCAATTCTTCATAAGTTAAGGATGCATTCTTCTCTTCAAGACTCTTTTCAGCATGTTCTTAACGATTTGGATTAAGCGTTCCCAGAAACCACCCCACCAGCTAGCTGAGGGAGGATTAAACTTCTGTGTAATTCTTTTGTTAGATGCTTCACCTTCACTCATTTTCCAATCAATACCCTTAAAAAGATTAGCTCCAGTGAAGTTCATACCATTGCCGCTGTAAATAACATGAAGACGTCCACGTCTTGCAATAAATCTTCGTTGACAAAGATGTCATCAATTCCAAATGTATAGCTCTAAACACTGCGCATGTATACAAAACAAACTATGATTTTGTTCCACCTTTCAGAATAAAGGCCTGCCAAGTCTATTCCGAGGAATTCAAAAACCAATGCCTCTCTTATTCTATCTTCTGGGAGTGACACTGGAACTGTTCTTATCGGTTTTGCAGTGTGTCTTCTACAAACAAAACATTTAGAAATAACTTTTAATCATTATTCTACTGTTTAAAATCCAAAATTTCTTTTAAAAATTGGTTAAAAGCATATGAAGTCCAACATGATGTAAAATCAAATGATGTTCTAAGATGAGCAGTTTTACCAATTTATCTTTACTTGGCAATGAAATTGGATACTTAAAATTTTGTAAACCCTTCCTCTCCATTTGGTGGAAAACAAACTAAACTGAAATCAAAATTACAGAATAGGTTTGCTAAATTTTATCAGCCATACTTGACAAAATATATAACTTAAAATTTGATTGATAGTGTTAAGTTAATATACCCATATTTAAAAAGAAATCTTTGAATTTTTATCTTTTCTGATACAAAATTATTTTGTATATATGTGTTATGTAAATATCATGTACCTGTATCTAACTTTAAAATAGCTATTTTGTTTGCATGAAGAATGTTGGAAAATATTAAATTAGATTAAGAACGACAGTAGAAAACTATTACTCCAAAATTCTTCAAAATTGTTAGCATTAATTTTTTTGCTATTCTCTTGAGAGTTAAATATATACAATTTTTTACTCTTCAAATTGCAAATTTTCATTTCGAAGAGTAAAATTATAATATTAATTATATATTTATTGTTACTATAAATAATTTTACTTTTTTGATTAATTATGCACTCCTTAATATACTTCCCTATAAATCTGATTACTTAATTAAGGTTTTTAAATAAGATATAGTAGTAATTCATTTAATTAAAACTTAATAATTTATAGATAATCAAAATTAACTGTAGAGGAAATTAATAATTAGCTATCCTTTAAAGAATGACTTAGTTGATCATGTGCAGCAGTCCATTGATTAATATGCATTCCTAGTGCATTGTTTTTTTCTGATATCTATGTTATAAATGCATATGTGATATTTTTTAGGAAAAAAGATAAAATATTTTAAGAAAAACATCTAATTGTTTTATTTTTTCTTGCTTATCTCACCACTATCTGGTGCAATTTGTTTTATTTTGAAATTCGTACCATAAACCCCCAAGCAACCAATCAATTTACCAGTGTCTTATTTCATTTGTTTATCAGAAAGTTGAATTTCAACTTTGATCACAATGTTCACTGCCATTTTTTAAATTATTATTATGGTTTGATTGCCCGGTGTTCTAAAACTTAAATAATAAAATTATTTATCTCATTTAAATTTTCTAAGTGTGTGGGTCTTAACTATTCATAAAACATGATGTTTGTTTATTGGTATGATGTGAAGAATATGGTGTTAATTGAGAGTCATTAAACTCAATGTTTGGCTATTGTTTGAAAATACAAAGTGTTTGATAGGACTTAATGAGCTTTGGTACAGCTAGAGTAGCTCTTCATCATTATAAATACATGAGCAGTTTTTTTGCTGATAATAAAATAATGTTTTTTATGGTCAATAATTACAAATTGTTGCTCATAAATGTAACATTAATTTTATGAATTTCATGTCTTTATTTGAATTTTTCAGAGTAAATGGAATAAATTAACTTTATGTTACATAAAATCTATTGATTTTTTTTCATTTCACGTAGTTTATATCAATAGAAAATGTGATTTTTTTGTAATAATTATGTAAAACTTATTTCAGATTGAATCTCTGTAAAGAAGCTATGGATGGCATTCGTATATATTTTGATTTTACTCTACCACATCTTCTTCTCTATCGCCAAGAAAAAAAGCAACATTATACAGAAGGAATAAATTGTCACCCTATTGATTCTTCTTTTGTGTGGTAAATAATCAGCTTTTATGTATTATTAAATTAGAATATAATTTGTTGTATTTCACAAAATGTTTTTAACTATGCTGATATATGAAAAAAAAGATGCTTAAAAAATTTCATAATTTATTTTCATTGCATTTTTAGGGACTAAGTTTCACTGAGGTTAACATTTTTTCATATATGCATTTCATCATATGTTGGATGTTATCTTTGCTTTAAAATCTTATGCTTTGTATAGCGAAACAATATTGATTGCTATATTCTTTGGATTGTGCAGTGCAATGCACTTCTTAAGGGAAGTAGTGAAAAAATATAATTCCCAATATAATACCACTTTTGTTTGTAATTGATTTTGATGTAATATTCATCGTTATATTTTAAATAAAATTTTAAGTTTTCGTACACCAAGAGACACATTACAAGGATCTTTTTAATGAAAGTTTAGTATATATGGGTCAATCACATTTGAAGAAAAATTGTTTTTTAATTACAAATAATCCATTAAAATTCGTTTATTTATTTTAACTTTTTTTTATTGTAAGGTATTTCTTAAACTAAATTAATGATCATGAATAATTAATATTATGGAAATAATTTTCAGCATTTTATATTTATTTGAAACTTAAAATTTTTTTTCATTTTCAAAATAAAAGAAAGAATAATATCCCTGTAATTTCTTAAATGTAATTGTTTTTAAATTAGCCTTTATCTTACTTTAAAAGCATAAATTTTAGTGGTACTATTAAGTAAATGTTTGCTTCCTTTTATTTATGTTTTTTTTTTTCATTAAAATCATTTTACGTTGTCAGAAATTTTGCCAATTTAGAAATTTGAGCTATAAACTCTTTTGATTTTTAAATGTTGTCAGAGTTATTGATTCTTTTGAAATTAATTTATATTTGCTTTATCCTGTTTTTTCCTTCATATTTATTGTTATAATGTACTGCAACTTTTTATTGAACTTTTATCATGAATTAAATGATTAACATTTGAATAATTTACCTATTTGTTATAAAAATTTTATTATAGTTAAATATTTGCTGCTTTAAAATAAGCAATAGAAATCTTCATTTCTATTGATCAAGAATAATCTTTTCTGGATTATATTAAACAATGTTATGCATCTTTAGCTCAAATGATAATTTCCTGATTATTGTGTTATTAGTTGTTAAAGTCAAAGATTATATAAAAAATATATAGTGACGTACATATCTCTGTCAATTATTAGTTATCAAATTTGTGGTACTAATTGTTTTCATGTCTGTATGGAAACTTTGATTTGCATTTACTCAAAACTATAATCCATAAACAAATCAATTGATTAATTAATTTTATCTTATCCTTGTATTTTCATATTCCAGGGAACCAAAGGAAGCACTTGAAAGTCCAATAGTAAAAATAGAGAAACTAGACGAAGAAAACATTACTTGCAGCACTGAAAATAGCACTCCTGTTATCAAAATGGATCCACTAGCTACCACACCAAGGCGTTCTCAGAGTAGAAAAAGTCCTAGGAACAGATCTTCTAAAAAGAAGTCTACAAGTAAACAAGAAAATATTACAAATGGAGAAGTAGAGCAAAAATCTGAAAGTGCTGATAAAAAAACTGAAAATGTAGACCAACCCACCAGGGGAAAAAATACCAGAACATCTAGTAATATATTTTCTGTCATATTTATCAGTTTAATTTTTAACATTTTATTCAGTGGCTGGAATAAATTTATTGATCTTTTTATTTGGTCTTATTAATTATAAGAATAATTCTGCTATATACTTCACCACACTGGCAACCAAATAGTTAATGTTCTGGCCTTCAGTTTAACAGTTTAGTAATTTGATTCTTACTTCTGGTTTGGATATTTGTAGTGCTTTAGAAATTACTTTAAATTGTAGGTTTCAATTTAATTAGTCATTGTGTGCATGAAATGATAACTGAGATAACAGATCAAGCCATTATATACTTTTGTGTATGTGTTTGAAAAAAATAAATTTGGAGTATTTATTAAATTTAAATATTTTAATATTTTTATTATATTAAATCTAAATGTTTTAATTCTTTAAAATTGTAATTTAAGTGGTTTATGTGTGTTAGAGATTATTTGTTATTTATCGTTTTTACTGCCTGGCTTTTTTACACATCATAAAATTTTCAACTTTTAAATTGTGTTTTAAAAAATGATTAAATTTGTTGTACGAAAAATATGAATTATCTTATGCATAACATTTGTGTAGGGTATCGATAACTGAAATCGTTATATTTTATAATATCTGTATAATGAACAAATCAAATGCATGCTTTCTACATTAAATCCAATTTAAATAAATAATGTTATTTTTTCTTTCTAGAGCAAAGTCCAAAGTTACAATCAACAAGGGTTTTAAGATCAAGTGAAAAGCTCAAAACTCCACTTCAAAAAGAAGAGACTTTAACAAAAAATGTGGCTAGTTCACCTAATCCAGTTGTTACTGAAAATAAACCCCCACCAACACAAACAGATCTTCCCACACCTGAATCTTCCAATCCTCCGAGAGTGACCCGAAAGTCTACACAACAAAATATGTCACCTCCTAGAATATCAAGCCCTACATTACCAACACAGTCTTCTCAACCTCTGACAGAGGAGAAACCAGTGACTGCTAACCCTACTCCGACTCCAATTGTAAACCCAAGCAGGGTTATGCCATCTGTCTCATTAACAACCAATTGCATCAGTTCATCCAATTCATCCAGCCATTCCACTTTTTCTAACACAGCCATGGGTCACCAGTTTCACCTCATCAACAATGCTGCGCTCCTGCAAGAAATCTTATCTTGGCGATTATTACCAACACACATTTATGAACCGATTCCTGCTGCCCCATCCCTTATTTATGGTGCCCAGCATCTGTTAAGACTTTTCGGTAAAAATATCATATATGTTTTATAAAAATAAATTACTAATTTTTTGATAAATTATTATATCTTAACTACATTATATTATACATAAATAATAATATATTAAAAGAAGTTAAAGCTATGTAGCATTGTATTTGGTACAAAAAGAATAAAATATTTTAAATTGTGTTTTTAAACATCATTTTTAAAAACGCAATTCAAAGCCAACTTGACACAGAATTTGACTGTTTAATAAAGAACTTATAATTTCCATTAGAGTGATTACTTTAAAATAAAATTTTTGAATTTAGACATTAGAAATGCATATGTGATATATCTTATTTATATTTAACATTATTTTCAATATTGGAATATTTTAAAATATACTAACCCTCTGCTTCTATTAAGTTCTCTCTTATATCTTGAGATTTTAATAAATAAGGTTTAATTTTAAAATGTGACATTTTAGAAAAATTCATGCATTTTAACCACTAAGTCAATCAAAGTTAGATTTGTATTTTATAAATTAACTAAAAATCTTTGAACCGCTTTAAAATATAGGCAAAAATATTTAAAATTCAATTATGAATTTGATCATTTCTTATTATTTATTTATAAAATAATCTTCGAACTTACATTTGTGCATAAATGAAAATTCTGCAACAAATGCTCAAAAATGTTTGTCAGGAAACAAATTTTTGCCTAATAACAAAAGTAAGTTAAATGATTTACATAATATTATAAAAAGAGGAAATTGATAACATCCTTTTTGTAAAAAAATGTTAGAAATTACATTTATATTTTGTAATAAATTTTGTGATAAAGACAAAAGTTTGTGATGTAATTCCATGGTTGACTGTTAATAACAATAAAATTAAAATTATTTTTAATGAAATTTTCAAATAATTCATGCTTTATCAACATAGTATAGTTATATTCAAAGTAAATACCAAAAAATTAAAGTTACTGGTAATAAAAAAATGTAATAAATGTTCGATTGATGTATAGTAGTTCTCCAATTATCCGAATCAGTCGAACTGGACCCCATTCAAATATTCAGATAATTGTCAGAGTAAGCTATTCCACTACCTTCATCCATTTTAAGGCAGCCAAGTCACGCATTCACTTGACAGTGAGAATTTGCATGTGATAACACTTGAGGTAGCACCCTATCCACTTCAAAGCAGTTTCAAAGCTGGCAAATGTTTCACTAACTCATGGTCACATGCCTGTTTCAAATTGGTCTCTAAGCTCATCTTCTTAATCAATACTTTAAATAAGCTTACCATCATTCCATTTAAAATCTAGGGACTCATTCATAATCAATTCTCCTATATCTTCAGGACTAACTTCTAAATATTCAGGAATTTCTAAAAGGATTGTTTTGACACAGCATTTTCTTACTTTTCCTTATCTTGAGGTTTTTCTCATTTTCCTTCTCTCCAGTCTAATTTATTTTTCTGAAATTCTAGAAGTGATTCAGATAATTGGAGTTTCTACTGTATGTATGGCTGTTCTATCAATCTATTCATTATAATATTTTATGTTTAGTTATTTTAGCTATATGGTATGCCAAGCTGGTAGGCAAATGGATAGCACTCTGGCCTTTGGTTCAACAGCTTGTGAGTTCAAATTTAACCTCAGGCTGTGGAGTTAATAAATGTTTGGAATATACTTTAAATTGTGGTTTCACAGTCTACTTAGACCTCATTTGCAAAACCTTCCATTGAGTGGCAAACAAACCAAATCTACTTGTTCAATATAAACTAATTAAAATGCAGTTGAACCCTATATGAAATTATTTGAAACATGCAATTTCTCTGTTGTTTTGCTCAAAATCATTTGTTTTCAAAATAGCTTTGTGAAAAGTGAAATGATAACAATTTTTAACTGTATTGCAGTTTGTTTATATCACCTATAATGAAATTTGTAAATCGCGTTAGAGTAAAAGTAATTATTATATCTTAGTTAAGTTTCATAGAATGTAATAAAATTCAAATAAGGCATTAATTGATAAGGCTAAATATTAAGTTAATGAGCACAATTATTATAATTTTAAAGTAATTATAAAGATTTAACTAAATCTATATTGTGAAAATAATAATTGCATGTTAATATATGTATCATATGTATTTAATTTTGTTTGTTAAAATAGTCTTTATTAATAAATGTTTTTATTTTTTTTATTTTAAGAATCCTAAATTTTTCATTGCAAATTGTGTATTCTATTAAACAAAATCTGAAATGAAAGTGGTACCATGCAGGTGCTCATTAAATGCAAATTTTCTAAGCATTGAGAAAATTGTTTATTAATAATTCATTTTCTTCTCAGCATTAATATTCTTTGAAACTCTAAGAATTACATTTATATCTGATAGAATATTATCATTACTAATGAAATATATTAATTGAAATCAGTTCTTTTAAGTGTCTTCATTTAAAATCATGGTTACTATTCTTTTGTATTACTAGTTGTTATATCTAGTAGGTTACTATTTTCTTGTTCCAATAACTTTCATCTAATGATTTTACTCCATATGATTTTTATAAGAAATTTTAAACAGCATAGAAAATAGATAATTTAATATCATCTATTTTCTATGCAGTTCATAAATTTTAACTTATTTTTTTCTGTATTTTCATGTGCTGCAAAATATTAAACATTTTTCTTATTTAACTTTGTACTAAAACACTTTCTTTTCTAAAATCCATTATTTAAGTTTAAAGATTCTATTTTTCAAATAAAGTAATTATTTTTGAAATGTATGGAATATTCCTAAACCTACATTCTTATTAAACACTGTGTACTTTTCAGTGTTGACTTCTGTAGTTAACTGTTAGAACATAAAATCTATTTGTAATATCATGAATTTAAACAAAATATTTTGATTTTCTTATTTTGCAAAATAGATTTAGATTATCACTTTAAATAAAATACTTTTTATTTCTTGCTTTTTGAATTCACACATTGAGACTATTTTAATTTCACATTTCTTCACCGAGCTGGCACCGGAATGGTTAGCGCTCTTGCCTTCGGTTCAACAGTTCGTGGGTTCGAATCCCACCTTGAGCATGGATGTTTGTATTGGTTCGGAATCCACTTTAAACCGTAGGTCCCAGTCTAATTAGCCCTTGTGTGCAAAAAATGACTGTTGAGCGACAAACAAACCACACCAAACTTCACATTTCTTCATAATTAGTCTTTCATGAGAAATGTACAATCTTCAAATTTAGATTTTTGCATTTTGCCACAGTTTCTGATTCAATGTTTCAAATTTCATTTGGAAAAAATACACTGCTATTTACAATTTGCTTCTAGCCTGTAATTTACTTAATTAAATTATTTGCATTGTTTTTATACTTTAAAATTGTTGTATAATAACTATACAGATATGATCAATTTCTTTTGCTTGTATATTCCTGTTTAGATATTTTTTTATATTTTAAAAAAATGCTAAATAGTGAATTTCCTTGTATTCTTGTTACCATTCTGAAAAGACTTTTACTTTAAGGCTTTTTCTTATTTTTTATCTCCTATTTACTTGTATTTTGGATTGGAAACAAGACAAAAATAAAACAAATATTAACTTATAAATAAAAATAATTTAAATTAAATGGCAGGTATATGGATTTTTAAGTCTTCAAATTGGTTTGTTACTTTCGGAATAATTTGTACACTTTATTACGAACGTTTATTAAAAAAGTGCAAAATCTTTATATTTTCATCTTTTATCAAACAGTTTTTTAAAAAAATAAAGAAAAGGTATCAATTATTAATTTTTAATTTGTAAATTAACAGTGCACATATAATGTAGAAGATAGCCTTTTTCAATTATATTAATTGCTCTATAATTTGTAAAGCAATAATTATATTTTCCATTCATTTTAATTTATTTAAATTAAACTTTGTTATAGTAAACTTTTATGCATATAAGTTCTGAAACAAGTGATTAAAAATAAAAGGATAATACATACTATATATATATATATATATATATATATATATATATATATATATATATATATATGTAGCCTCCAAATAAGATTTCTGTGTTGTAATTGCAGTGAAGCTTCCAGATTTGTTATCCAAAATGAACATGTCTAGAAAGAAACTCCTACCATTGTTGGATATTCTTGAAAATCTTTTGCAGTAAGTTTATAGTTACTTATTCATTAAAATGTGCTTCAATCAGTTTTTTTATATCTATTTTGAAACTTATCTTATTTAAATGAATTATGCTTCTAATAATCTAATTTTTTATAGAGAAATCTGTCATGTAATGTATATTAATAAAGTGTAGCTATGAGTATCCATAATGAAATATTAACAAATTCATATGTTTTAATTATAATTATTTATTTATGCATAAAAATAAAAAGAATTTTCAATGAAAATTATTTGTATATTCTTAAAATAAATAATCTTTATTAATCAAGGAAAATGTATCTAGTGTACTACTTATTTTGTATATTTACTTTTTCTATTCATGAAAGTTTTCTTTCATATAAAATATTTTATTTTTTGTCAGCCTTGTCGAGTTTTTTGTGGATTGGATTAATATAAGGTTTAAAAACAAAATATTAAGAAAAGAAAATCTATAAAAATATCATTTAGTAACTTTCTTTACCGCAACTATTCACAAAAGTTATTCTTATTAATTACATTATTACAAAATAAAGTCATAAGAACAATGAATTATAAGTAATGAAAATTTTAATTCCATTTTTAATTATGTACACATTTTATTATTTAAACATTATTTCTAAATATATTTGTTGCTCTATGCGGGCTGCAATTCGATTATAGGAAATGAAAAATCAAATAAATCGAAACTAAAAATGAGATAATAAATGTTTTAAAATTCTTTACAAAATGGTTGAAAATAAATTATGAACTGTAGTAAAATAATGTGTTAATATTATATATATATATATATATATATATATATATATATATATATATATATATATATATATATATATATATATATATATATATATATATATATATATATATATATATATAACTTGTTATATATAAAAAATAATATTCATATGTAAAAGAAATATTGAATTATTAGGTTTAATCTTAAAGTAATTTACCAAAAAAAGTTGTGATTTGTAGTTTTATTTAGTTGGAATAATTAAAATAAAATAATGTAATTTAAAAAAATGTGTTTTCTCACATAACCTACACTAATTTGCTATTTCATATTGCTTTAATTTGTAATGTTTTTGTATCTAAGCTAATTATTGCAGCTTGTGAAGTGAAATCAGAAAAAGAAGATAATATTTACAACTTACTTTACAAGATATTTTTTTTACAACTTATACATTTTAGACAATATGCATCAAAGAGACAAATACATCATTATTAAGTCAATGTGGGATTTACTGCATTACATTATTTTTGGTTACCATGAGAACTAGCTAATGTAGATTCTATTCATTCATATGCTGCTGTATTTATTGTTTTTTGTAAGAATTCAGTGTTCTTATTATAAGTATTTCACAATGCCCCATGGTCTGCCTTGCTACCGAATGTTGTTAAAAGCTTTTTATCGACCAACATTGTCTTCCAAAAAAACATTTTATAGATACTGTATTTCTAGGAAGAAAACTGAGAAATCTCGCACCATCCATACCAACATATATATATATATATATATATATATATATATATATATATATATATATATATATATATATATATATATATATATATATATATATATATATATATGCATGCATGCATGCATGCAAGATTAAAAGAATCCTACATTCATCTTCTACTGTTTAACCGTGATTGGGATTCATAACATAAATTTGATACTATGATAAATATTTTTATAAGAAACTATAGCATATAAAATCTTAATCTATATTATTTCCCAATTGTTTGGGTGAGAGAAAAGAGTAACCTCATTTTTCATACATCAGCAAAGTAGTAATTATTAAAAACTTTTATCTACCCAGGCATTATATCTTTTGATCATTATGATACACAGTTTTGATTATATTTTAATGTAAGGCATATTTATTGTAAAGCCCATAGATCATTTCTTTTTAATTCCATCTCTAATTCAATTACTATTACTAACCAGTATTTCTCTCATATAATCATGTCTAAAATTCAATCGTTTCTAAATTCTATTTTAGATATGACTGAAATTTATTTTATTAGTTAGATCAATAATACTATTAGGTATAATCAATAATATTATTAGGTTAAAAGATTTAGATTACTTTTATTATTAAAATATTTTTGTCTACTTTCCATTGGGAAATCCTATGCAAATTTGTGTGCATAACATACTTAATGAGAAAAAAGTACTTTTTCATCAAGTAATTTTTCCAGATTTTGTGTTCTTATTCTAAAATTCTTCCAGATTTATAAAAGTTTATATATTTGCTTTACATTTATTTCAACTAAAAGTTATACTTTTCATTGCTTTGATGAATGATGCACTCTTCTTCTTATTATCTGATAACTCTATTTCTAATTTCAGATACATAGCAGAGAAGAAAAATGAACTTTTCCATTTTTCTGCTTATTCAGACTCATGTGAGGATTAGCATTGATTAAAAATGTCTGTTCAACAAAATGAAACATTCTGTATGTGTGTTGTGTCCGAATTAAAGCATTTTGTGTACTTTGGTATGGTTTTGATGAAAGATTTTTATTCTGCTGCACGAGTACTTTAATATAGCACTTTTTTGGCTTAAACAGCTTATTTTTACAAAAAATTCCAATTGTACATACTAGTGGCTGGTTTCCTAATATGGTCCTTAGACGAAATGAAAATTTTATTTGCATTTATGAACTAAAATTTTGAAAAAAAAATTTATTTTTATTTTGTGCTTGAGATGTTAAATTGATGTTTTTATTGGAGGATAGTAAATCCTTCGAATTGTGGATAACTAACTACACTGGTTTAACTGCCCTACCTCATAGAAGGACTCTTGTTATGAAACCTATACAGAATGCTAAGAACCCTGAAGGATCCTGTGCCTGAGAAAGACCTCCAAAAAGATGGTTCATTGACACTGAAAATAACCTCAAGATACTGAAAGTTAGGAACTGGCAAGGTGTCGCTCTGGACAGAGTGGGGTGAAAAAGGCGTGCTGTATAGGCAGCTAAGTCTTGCAATAGGTTGTTACGCTATTAAAGAACTACACTGGTATTGATATTCTAATTTTTTTAAATAATTCACTTGGAATATCTCCCTACAAATCTAATTTTCATCTTATGACTTATTCATCAGAGTATAATCAATAGTTTAAAGTGTAAATATCTTGTAGCACTTCTGCAAGGCGTAATTATGGCTTAAATAATCACCTTATGAAATTGACATTTTATGCTAAATGCACATGTCAGTATATGCTTGTAAATGGTATTGCAGAAAAAAATGTGACATTTTGACATGCAGGCCTTATTAAAGAAACTGCCATATCTGGCGAAAGCTAAAGATTTTTACATGACAACTTGAGTGATGACAAGTTACTAGTGCGTGAACTTCTGCAAAGAAACTCATGTCTGCATGAAATTTCTTTTCATATCATGCAGCAGTACGTTAAGTATAGCAAGAAATATATGCTTTTTTAATAAAGGCGGGTACTTGAGTGACTAACCCCTAGCCACAACAAGACTCGAAACTGCTACTCATTTGTCGTTACTCAGTAGGCACCTGTAAAATAAGTCACGGAGGGGAATAGCATTACCCACACCATACTACCACAAACCCATTTATAGGGTTGGCCACATTCATACATTATCACAGAAGAAAGGACTGAGAAATGCAGAGAGAAAGAAACATCCATGCCCGAACTGGGATTCAAACCCGGGATGCATAGTTCAGGAGTGAGGAAAACTAACCACTCAGCCATCAGTCAGAATTTTAGAATGTGGATTCATGTGTAATTTATATGTAGAATGGTTAATTAAACGATTGGGAACATAATAAATAATGAAAAACCTTTCACATATCAAACAAAAAGAAAATTGTGAAAATTAAAAAAAAAAAAGAACTAACACCTATTTTTCTATTTTATGACTCGACTTTAAAAACTTTTACTCGTTGTAACGAATTCCTAAAAACGAGTATCAATTGTACATCTCAGTATAAAATTATTAATATTTAGGAGTGATGTATATTTTATATGATTTGATAAATAATAATAATAATCTGCCAAATAAAAAATTCCATCTATAAATTCATTTTATTGTACATAATTTACAGAACATTTATTTTTTTAATTTAAAAATATTTACAAATTAGGAAATATAGTGAACAAATAACTTATTCTAATAAAAGGAAATGTAAAATGTCGGTTTCAGTAAAAATTATAAGTATGCGTTTCCAAATCGAATCTCATAATTGTATATTTTCTTTAGTATTTGTTGATTAATTTTTCATTATGTTTTGTAGCTAATTTACTTTTTGTTCAGCCACATAATATGATTATATGTTTCCTTATTCATCATTTTATCTCTTAACACAAATTTAGGAACTATTTTTGAAATTAAAATAATTACTCTTAAAAACATGTAAATGTGATTATAACAAATTACTTTAATGAATAAACATTAAAAATATTTACTAATTTCTTAATAACAACTGTTAATTGTTAAACTTCAGTATGCTTTCCTTTGAAATCAGCGATCAAATAATTTATCAAATATTATTTGAAGACATCCCTGAAAAAGAATAGAAATCTCATTTAATGTAGTTAAATGTGAATTATGTATCTAAGAATGGTACAAATTTATATTTTATGGAAATGTTAGATGTAAATAAGAAAATATAAAAACTGAAATATTTATTTTTAACTTAACATGCTAATATGAGGAATATATAATGTGATAAACTTTTTTTTAATAATTTAAAGATTATTATGAGAACAGTTTCAATTATAAAAAATAATACTGCTAGTTAAAATTAAGAAATGTTTCAGATTACATTTTTTAGAACTACAAATTTTTACATTTTGCAATTTAAATTTTATTCTTTTATTTTTTTGGTACCATAGATTTTATATTGTACACTATACATTTGAATTTATTTAAATAAAACCTATTATTTCATATAATAATAAACAAACCGCTGACTATTGTTTTTTATTTTAATTTTGTTGTATTCGTGTTATTTTTATCTATTACTGAGTGAAACCTATTGCACTTTATTTTTGCATATTATTCAAATATATTAGATTCCATAACTAAGATATCATGATCCTTTGTTACTATGTGTCATTTTTCTCTTTACTACAGAAATTTCTCTTTGATGACATTTTCTGATTAATTAATGTGATATATTCTTAATTTCTATTTGATGTTGTTCTGGTGCCACTTTTTTTTACCTTAAAATCCTTGTAAGTCTATGTGCAAGCTTTCATCATGGTTATTCTTATTGATCATACATATCTCTTCTGTCATTTGACAGTTTTACCTTTAAAATCTAAATTCCAATTGATTGGAATTTTAAGATAATAGAATAATAATTCACACATTCTTTTAATAAAAACTTCTATAAAGGTTGAAATATATTGAAAATCATTTTTTGCCGTTTAGGTGTAAAAGAAATGACAGTCAACTTCTGTTATGTTGATGCTATATCACTAGTAATTTCTATTTGGAACAAGTTCAGTATCCCCATACACTTGGCGACCGCGGCGAATTTTTTTGTCGCCAAGCTAGGCGCGCGTTTATTAAAACGAGAAATTTTCCTAAATTCGATCGAAAAATAAGCATTTCAGAAGATTTAAAAAGGGAATTAAATATAATTAAGGGACTTACTTGATATGAAGTCAAGCTGACATTATTCGTTTGTCACCAGTGTCACCATTATCAAATTTTACAAAAAAAAAAAAAAATTTCAAATATATACATTTTTTAAAATTAAAAAAAAACATGAAAAAAATAATTTTTTTAATAAATACACTTTTTAAGTAAATAAAAATGAAAGACGAATGCAATAAAATACATGTCAGCACAATAGAATTTAAATAAAATAATCACACCTTCGAACTTTGGTACTCATCCCAATTAATTCCCGAAACGATTTCAATAAGTTTATTAAAACAATCATCATTTGCAGCTATACAAGCTTTATGAAACATATACATTGCAAGGTAAAATTTAAAATCTGTCTTACGTAGGTAAAAAAGCTTTTACATGCCTCCAGGTACTTTTAATTGTATTCATGTGACATCCTGGTTCGGGATCAACAAATGTCAACTTACATGGTTGACTTTTAAATGCTCAAATCCCTCCTCAGTTAAACAATCATAGCTCTTCCGACAGTCGGAATACACGGAAGTGCCTGGCAAAATCCAATCTTTAACACTCCGCATTAACCCTCCCCCAAAATCCCCTCTCAACGGCAACTAAAAAACCTTTCGAACCCCTCCAACCCCCCAAAAAACCCATTGACTGTCAACCTTATGCCCCTTATTGTATTTTCGCTTGCCAAATTTGGACTCGTCTATTTCAAGAATTTTGCCCTTCCCCCCTATTTTCTCTGATGAAAGTTCAATGTAATCTAAAATAGTTTCATTAATAAATTGCCTCCAATCGGCCAAGGTAGCTTTTGCGAATGAATACTCCTCAATAATGTGTTCCGTTTTAGATCCCCGCAAAATTTCATAGGTTATTAATAAAATTCCGAACAATTTTAGTTTAGATTTTGAAAACCAGGAACCATGTCTAATGGATTTTTCAGTATTACATCGCTTTCCATCTATAGTTTTTTTACAAACAAAAGAAAAACCATCTGAATAAGCTTTCTTTGGTGTGATCTTCATTTCAGATCCACATTTCCTACATTTCGGGACTTTTAGTAATGCTATTTCCGTTAAAAAATCTATTAATAATTTGGAATCCTGAGCAATTTGAATTAAAAAAATTCTATTAACAATTCCGGGTTTTCCAACTGTTGGTCTAGAGCTGGAAAAAGTAAAAAATACATCATTATTATCTTTAATTTTTGCTAAAATAATTTGTTGATATTTTTCAACAACATTTTGAACATGAGACATTTTTAATTAAAACAATAAACAATAAAAAAAGATGATAATAAATTAAGAAAACGAAATAAGGAAAAAAGAATATTTAACGATTTTAAATATATAAAATAAAATATATAATTTAATAAAAAAATTATATATTATAATTAAACCAAATAAAAGTAAATAATGTAAAAGAAATAGTAAAAAAGAAAAATTTACGATGTTTGGACACTGGCGACAACGAAACACAACAGCGGGAAATCCACTAATTGCAGCAACAACAGCCAACGAAAGTGAAATGACTACCAATTAAAACGTAGAACAAATAGCAAAGAAAGTTCTCGAAGTGAAACTAAAAAAGCTACTGCCACTAAAAAAAAGCACATATATAACGTAAAAATTATTTAAAACGCGAGAAAAACGGAATCTGGTAATGAAAAAATAAAAATAGTAAAAACTAAATTTGGCAACACTACAATACTGAAATCGGCAATACTACAATGAAAACAACGGTTTCCAGATTTGGCGAGAAATCATCTGTATGGGGATATTGAACTTACACCAAAGAAACAACGCCGTTCGCTAGTTCTCTCACCAAAGAACAAGAAACTTTTTTTCCGTTGCAATTTTTTGTCTAATTTAAAGTTTTTTAATTTATGGAATTCAGTATTTTTAAAATTAAAATCTGTATTCTAAGTCTTTGAAAAATCAACGTTAAAGCTACATAGATTTGCATATACTTAAAACATTACAGCTGATGTGAAGTAAAATAGTACCAAAATTAATTTTTCTAGAAGCTTCCAAATCTTTTACAAACATTGTCCAAAATCTTGCATCAGGCAGTAAGTATATAGTACAAAGAACGATAATGCATTTTTTAAGTATTTAACACTGTAATATTTCTCGGTGGTTATTTATTGTTATTTAGTATTCGAACTTTGTACAGAAAGGTATGGTTACATCATTATCATCCTTTTATTTAACAGGAAAGTAATATGACTTTTCCATTAAATATTCCAGTGATAATGGTGTAACCAACTGATTTGACAATATTTATAAATATACTCTTTATATCTAAATACTTGGTTATAATCGAATTATATTTGTGTATTTTTTCTCTGCTTACTTGAAAGGTATCCAAGCTTTCCAGTTCGTTATTATTTGATGTATTCTGAAAAATAAATAAGGATTCTGAAATATGAATTGAATGCAGAATCAAATTTATGTGCTAAATTACATTAAGTATTCAAAAATTAGTAACTTACATAATGAAGACGTAATTAAATTCTAAGTAAACAATCTAAATTAAGGCTAAAAAATTTTTATATAGTAATATCATGGGAAATATTACAGTATATAACAGAAACCACTAAACTACTATTCTACAGCTATGGACGAAAATGTATTAGGTGTACTATAGTTTCTAATTAAGTGCAAAGTTTAATTTCAGGACAAGAGGGTGTTGGCTATAAGCCACGGGGTTGAACTAATATCCGATCTCAATTTCAGGGCGCTGAAAATTCTGTTGTTGATTATCTGCGAAATCACCCTACGCACAATGATTTTTGGGTGTAAATATTTATCACAACCGAGAGTTGGACACTTAAATCCTTAAGTTCAAAACAACGAATGGATTATTTTGATTTGAAATTGTATCTTTATAGGAATTTGCCATTATCACAGCAAATTATTCATTTGCTCTATTGGAGACGTTAATAGGACTTCGTCGAAATAAATAGGCAGTTTTGCAATTTGCAAAGAAAGTTTCTTTTCACAAGACAAGATTTCTAGTAAAAAAAAAAAAAAAAATACAATATTGTGATTTCATCAAGATGATCCATATATAGACTGTATATATTCCGTTGACCGCAAGTCTTGTTAACGGAAAATAGTGAACTCCTGTACATCGAGATTTGAATACAAAGTGAGTGAGGGCTATTGCTGTTACATTTGAATTTGTAGTATAGCACCAAATATGTTTTGGTATGCAAAGATAAGAGTTCTAAGTAACCACACTTTCCTTCGGAAAAGTTCCAATTACTGATAGAACGGTATTAGCTGAAGCCTGCGTATTATTTGAATTGCCAACTTAAAAAAAGTCTAGAGTTATTCAAATATTCAAACGAGATGCCATGGTTTCGTGCCAAACCTTGCGTAGCAGTTTTATTATTACACTCACTTCCAAAAGTTAAACACGAAGATGTAAAATGTGCAAAAAAATCAACAAATACTGCTTTGACACAAAATTCGGCAGGAAAGTAGCATATATATTTATGCATAAAATAAAATCAATAATTATATATAGAAATGATAGTATAAAAATTTTGCAAGTTATCAGATAATGACATACTGGAGATTTAATCAGAGTTATGTATAAAGTGAAAATAAACAGCATAAAATTAAAAAAAAGGACATTAATATGATCTCCCCTCATCTGTATACAAAGTTTACAACTTGTGACCATGCTTTCAATTAGGTGGTTGTGGTGAAACACTTCTGCTCGGAAGTTGGCTACAGCAACTAGAAAAACTTTCTACATGAACATTGGCAACACCAATTTTCTCCGGAACAATACCGCATGGTGAGCAAGAGGGCAGATTCACGTTTCTCCCCCGACGATGTGAACGTACTAGTTCACAGTTTGTTTCCCTCTCAGAGAATTTTGTATTTGCAACTCTCTTTAACATTTTCTTTAATTAAAAATAAAATTTAGTTCAATTTTTAATATGTGGTGTGTTTTATTAAAAACTTGCAATTATTAAAAACTAATTAAAACAGCACCCCATATCTGGTGACCACTACGTGAACACGCTATTCTTCAAGCCCTACTAGGATTTGGAAGTAACTCCAGCGCCATGAGATGTCATGAGTAAATGTCAGTGCTGATTGGTAATCATTCATAACTTCTAGGATGCAGGTAGGATCTTTCTATAATTTTCTTAAACGTAGCGTTATGTGCTCTTTGGTTGTTCACTGGGGTCGGTTTCTTGGAAAATTGTGCATATATATTTTAACACAAAGTTTTTTCTTAGTTAAATTATTATTAGTACATATTTTTTCCCCATGAGCTACACTCCGTCCACTACTCAACAATTTTAGCGATCCTTTAGCATCATGCTGTGTTTTTATTATTTAATTTAATGTATTGCATTATATGAATATTCATTGATTCTTTTATAATTCATAGCTAATATTTTTTGTGTTTATTGTATTTTTTATTTATATATCTTGGTGTTGAAAAATATACGCACTTCCCTATTATTGATTTGTATACTTTGTAATTTTTTTCTGATAAATTCTGACCATGCCTTTATCTGATGATTTTTCCGTTACTCAAAACCCTCCCTCCGAAGACACAGCTTCGCAGGTTGCACACGTTTCGGTAAAAATACCACCTTTCTGGAAAACTAACCCTTCCCTGTGGTTTATTAGGTTGGAATCGCAGTTTTTCCTGGCGAATATAACGTCCGATCTAACAAAATTCAATCATGTTGTCTCCTGCTTAGATCCCGATATACTAAATTCGGTACACGACATTTTAGAGAGACCACCTACTACCGAGAAATACGATGCCTTAAAAAAACGCCTAATTTCTGTTCATTCCGAAAGTGAAACATCTAGAATTCGAACCTTATTGCAAGGAGTAGAACTCGGTGACCAAAGACCCTCCCAATTACTAAATCGCATGCGTTCATTAGCTGGGGATACCGTGGGTGAAGCGCTTTTACGCTCGTTATGGCTAACGAGGCTGCCATATAACACGCAGACTATTTTAGCCGCTTTCAGCGAGGACGATTTGAATAAAATAGCCGCAGTTGCTGACAAAATAAGCGATCTAGCTATCCCTTCGTATGTAAATTCTATCACCCCTAACTCTCATGATGCTGCCACGGCTCGCTTGGAACTCCAAGTAGCGCAGTTAACTCAACGGGTTAGCGAATTAAGCACCGCCCTGGAACGCAGTTCCCGTAGCCCTAGGCGTAATTTCCGCCGATCATTTCAACGCAGCAGATCTCGCGATAGTTCCCGCTCTCGCACTAACCTCAGTCACTACAAGGAACGTACGAATGAGCTTTGTTTTTATCATGTCAATTTCGGTGATCAAGCGCGAAAGTGCCAAGCTCCATGCTCTTTTCGTCAGTCGGGAAACTAAACCGGCGATCGCTCACTGGCCAATCTAGCGACCGCCAAGTGAATCGTATTCTTCTGGCCGACCCGTCTTCAAAATTAAATTTCCTAATTGACACAGGAGCAGACATATCTGTTTTGCCTAAAAAATACGCTCCAAAAACCACACCCTCTGAAAATTTAGCCTTATATGCAGCAAATGGCACTAAAATTTCTACATTTGGCAATAAACGCCTCATTATTGATTTAAATCTCCGCCGAAAATTTTCGTGGTTATTCGTCATTGCTGACGTAAACCAACCAATTATAGGTGTTGATTTTCTTAAACATTTTGAATTACTTGTCGATGTCAAAAATAACCGTCTGATCGACTCTCGAACGTCTCTCTCATCAAACGGCATATCTTTCAATAATTTTTCCCTGGATTCCAACATATCCGTACTTATCGGCGATTCCAAATTTGAAAAACTACTCGCTGAGTATCCTGAGCTTACAAACCCTTCTTTAGTAACAAATGACATTAAAACTTATGAAATTTTTCATCACATTGAAACTAAGGGACCCCCTGTATTTTCCAGACCCCGCCGTTTGGCCCCAGAATTACTCAAAGCAGCGCGTTTAGAGTTCGAATACCTAATGTCTCAGGGAATTATTCGACCGTCCAAAAGCCCTTGGGCCAGTCCCCTCCACATGGTACGCAAATCTAACGGTGATTGGCGCCCTTGTGGCGACTACCGTCGCTTGAACGCTGTGACAACTCCTGACAGGTATCCTGTACCCCATATTCAGGATTGTACACAGGTTTTTTCGGCAAAAATATTTTTTCTACCCTCGACCTGGCAAGAGCGTATCATCAGATTCCCGTCAATCCTGAGGACGTACCGAAAACTGCTGTAACCACCCCATTTGGTTTGTTCGAATACCTGAAAATGCCATTTGGACTTCGTAACGCCGGTCAAACTTTCCAAAGATTCATACATCAAGTGCTTCACGGATTGGATTTTTGCGTCCCCTACTTCGATGATCTCCTTATAGCATCGACAACCGAAGACGAACATATTAAACACCTTCGCATCATTTTTGATAGACTCCGCGAATACGGACTAAAATTGAACCCCTCTAAATGTGTTCTTGGAAAAACATCAGTCTCATTTCTTGGTTGCTTAATAACTCCCACTGGTGTAAGCCCTCTTCCCGAAAAGTCAGCAGTAATCTCTAATTTTCCTAAGCCTGAAACACTGTCTGAACTTAAAAGATTTTTAGCTATGCTAAACTTTTATCGTCGTTTCTTGCCTATGGCCGCAGCTACTCAAGCCCCACTCCATTCACTTCTAAAAAACTCTAAAAAGAATGACAAACGCCCTGTTCTTTGGACAGAGGAAACAACTGCCGCGTTTGAAAAATGCAAAAGCGATTTAATGAATTCAGTCACCCTTGGTTTCCATTCCCCTGATCAGCAGCTATCATTAATGGTAGATGCTTCCGATATCGCCATAGGAGCAGTATTGCACTCCCAAAGTACCAAAGGTTTACAACCTTTAGCTTTTTACTCCAAGAAACTGACGCCAGCTGAAACCAAATACAGCACATATGATAGAGAATTATTGGCTATCTATTCTGCTGTAAAACATTTTCAGCACAACCTTGAGGGACAAACATTTTCTATATTTACTGATCATCGTCCACTTACATTTTTGTTTAAAAAAATTCAAATTCTGCATCTCCTAGACAAATTCGGCATATGAATTTTATCGCTCAATTTAGCACTGACATTCAACACGTTTCTGGATCAAACAACCCAGTTGCCGACGCCTTATCGAGAATTTTTGCCATTAATAGTAATAACGCCATCGATTTCGCACGTTTAGCTGAAATCCAGGAAAATGATGCTGAACTCACTCAATTACTTTCAACTTCAGGTAGTTCCTTAAAGCTACAGAAGATGGAACTGTCCCCAGGACTTAAATTATTTTGTGATGTAACCAACGATCGAATCCGTCCTTTTGTTCCCTTTCCTCTCCGAAAAACTCTGTTTGACTCCCTCCATGGACTTTCCCACCCAGGAGTACGAGCGACTAAAAGACTGATTCTCTCTCGTTTCGTCTGGCCTTCAATTTCAAAAGACTGTGTTGCATGGACTCGCGCATGCATTGATTGCCAGAAGTCAAAAGTTTCCAGACACAACCATAGCCCTTTGCAAGCCTTTTCTGTTCCCTTACAACGCTTTCAACATGTGCACCTGGACATTGTCGGACCTTTACCCCCATCGGAAGGATATTCTTATCTTTTAACAATGATGGACAGATTCTCTCGCTGGCCGGAAGCAATTCCGATACGGGACATTTCCGCAGAAACCATCGCCCGAACTTTTGTTACTCATTGGATCGCAAGATTTGGAGTACCTACCACCATAACAACTGATCAAGGTCGTCAGTTCCAGTCGAACTTATTCACGAATCTCAACAAAATCCTTGGCATTCACCGAATTCGCACAACTCCATACAACCCTGCCGGGAACGGATTGATCGAGAGGTTTCACCGATCATTAAAACAATCGTTAATGTGCCACAATGACGTCCAGTGGACATCAAGCCTGCCCATTACATTGCTGGGTCTTCGATCAGCCTACAAGGAAGACCTTGGTGGTACCTGTGC
This sequence comes from Latrodectus hesperus, assembly GCA_037975125.1. Classification (NCBI taxonomy): domain Eukaryota; kingdom Metazoa; phylum Arthropoda; class Arachnida; order Araneae; family Theridiidae; genus Latrodectus; species Latrodectus hesperus. The sequence goes on along the minus strand of CM075860.1, from coordinate 6,707,871 downwards.
TGAGATGCTTTACGGTACAACAATTCGGCTGCCTGCTGATTTCTTTCAGACAACAAGTGTCTCTACTTCCATGGATCCAGCTTCCTTCGGACAAAAGCTGTGCGAGTCTATGAGAAATGTTGCACCAGTGCCCACTTCAGCTCATATCAACCCCAAGTATTTCGTGCACCCAGCTTTGGATTCGTGCACTCATGTGTTTGTGAGGCAGGATGCAGTAAAACCTCCGTTGACTCGTCCATATGATGGTCCTTATCGAGTGCTTAAACGGCTTAATAAAACTTACACTCTCCTCATTAAAGGAAAAGAAGCCGTTATCAATGTCGACCGTCTTAAACCAGCATTTTTGGTGCCTGGACCCCCTGAATCTTTAGTTCCTGTTCCCATTGCTACCCAAGTTCCACCGAACTCTCCGAAAGCGATGCCTGTTCCTGTGATTCAAGGCTCTGCTGTAAACGAAGAACCCCCTGTGCAAACTACGCGATCCGGCAGAAGAGTTCGTTTCAACCCACGATATCTCTAACTCCTCGTGCCTTAGGCACTTGGGGGGGAGTAATGTGGTGAAACACTTCTGCTCGGAAGTTGGCAACAGCAACTAGAAAAACTTTCTACATGAACATTGGCAACACCAATTTTCTCCGGAACAATACCGCATGGTGAGCAAGAGGGCAGATTCACGTTTCTCCCCCGACGATGTGAACGTACTAGTTCACAGTTTGTTTCCCTCTCAGAGAATTTTGTATTTGCAACTCTCTTTAACATTTTCTTTAATTAAAAATAAAATTTAGTTCAATTTTTAATATGTGGTGTGTTTTATTAAAAACTTGCAATTATTAAAAACTAATTAAAACAGCACCCCATATGGTCAACCACCACAGAATTAAGCAATAGCCATTCTTGTAGAGCAGTTTCCAGCTCAATAAGAATGGCTGGAGAAGGGAAACGTGAAGATACAGCACTGTCGAGAGCATCCCAAAGATTTTCAATGGGATTATGGTCGAGCGAATATGTTGACCTCGCCATACGTGCAATCCCTTCACTTTTCAGATAGTCATCGACGATGTCAGCTCTATGGGGACGTGCGTTATCGTCCATTAAAACAAAAGTAGGGCCAACTGCTGCAGCGTAAAATCTCACAATGGGTTCTAGGTCTTCATCTCTATACCAGAACAACGTTTAAACAGGTGCTGGTCGGTGCGGTATATAATGAAATCCCTGCCCACACTATAATACTTCCACCTCGGAATGCTTGATGTTCGGTAATGTTTTGGGACTGGTTGCATGTTCCTTGTTCACGCCATATCCTTATACCCTTGTTATATGGCTCCAGAGCAAATCTTGACTCATCAGTAAATATGACATTGCCCCAGTCAGATTCAGTCCAATTGACATGTTCCCGGCACTTCTTTAATCGTGCCCCTCTTGATTGGACGATCAAGAGGATTGGACGGATAGAAAAACACAAACTCGAGGTGCCCGGGCGTACAGTCTACTCATATGCAATCTTCGGCGTACAGTAACTACAGATATCACCTTACCAATGGACGCTGTAATATTGGATGTCACACGTGTGGAAGTCACTCTGCGATTCCGCTTGGCTATAATCGCAATATGTCGATCTTCCGTGGGGTTTGTAACCCTTGGCCGACCGGCTACGGGCCCTCGGACAACTGTCTGTGTGGGGTTTGGAATTGTTTCCATAAACGTGAAATTACAGAATGATGAACGCCGTAGAAAAGAGTAACATCTGAGATCGACTGTTCTACTTCAATGCGCCCCACAGCTCACCAGCGCTCAGAATCTTCCATTCGTATTCTGAAAATCATAGAAATACGTATGTCTTGAAAACAAATTGTACGAAAATTTTAAGCATCTTCTATCAGCACTTACAATCAACTTCTGTAACCGTTCATAAAGCTGGTATCTTATAAGATTGCCCTTTTTGCATTCTATTTGACATGAAAGCGCTATTGGCTGTTACTTAACATATTTGCATACTTCCATCTACCTCTGCAGCGATTTGCATCCTCTTCAATTCTAATTCGTTTCCGGAAAATAGCATTTTCTGCTTTGTACTTAACTTTTGGAAGTAAGTGTATTATTATTACGATCTCATTGTATATTTTAATCACTCGAAGAGATACTAAAAGTTTGCTGGAAAAGATTGCATTTTTTTTTCCGTATTGCGTTTTTTCAGATATATATAGGTACTCAGTATTTGTGTCTATACATGAGTATTGCGCACTTTTTTTTGACTATTTTATTGGTCCCATAATTTTTTGAGCAAACAAATGTAATTAAACATTTATTAATCGTTTATAACATAACATATTTTTTAACATTATAATAACCAATGCGTCATAAAAAATACGGCAGAATTATAAAAAAAAATTTATAATGTGAGCGATCAGTTAAGTAAAATTCGGAATATAAATTTCTAACTTACATAAATATTGGTCAATTCTTCTTCCCAGCATAGAAATAACTAGATTAAAAAAATAAATAATTAATTTAAAGTTCATTAGTAAGTTTGATTTTTTTTAAATGTATTGTAAAATTATTTTTAAAATGAAACACAGTTCAAAAAGTTCTTACTCTGTGGCGATAGTTCAAAAATTTAAACTATCACCACAGTATGAAAATCCTATATCAAATCACAAAAATGTACTTTTAAACTTCAAATTCTGCTCTGCAAAGAAAAATTTTATTACTTTTTTTTGTCATTAGTAAAGTTTAATTCAATGCTTTGAAATTATCAGAATTTTCTTAATAATAGTTTATTTAACATCACTTTAAAAATACATGTAGAATGCTGAAATTCTAAACTGCATCAAAGTGCACAGAAATCATTGTCTATTAATCTATTATATTAATAATTAATATAATATAGTGATATATATTAGTATAGCTCTAGATAAATAAACATTAAACAAAGTTGTGATGTACCTGACGAAAAAATAGATACAAAAGGTATGAAATCATAATTCTATAATTTTTGTAAATATTTATTACACTATTCTATTGTGGAATAATAAATACTGTTATTTATTATTATATAGTTTTTGTGTCTCACTGTAAGTTAAAAAAAAAATACTCACTGAGTCTCTTATATCTTCTCTATAACAAAATAGCTCTGCTACATGTTGCATGTTTCGATGAAAATATTCTGTCATGTTCTCACAACATTGAAATATAATATTTTTGCTCTGAAATGATTAAATTCAATAAAATGATATCTCCAAAAACTATTCACAGTTAAATCTGTCCAATAACAGAATAGCAAAATCATTTAGTAAAATTCGAATCAAATTAGTAAAATAAATTTTACTATCTATATCCCCTCCAAAGTCAAATTTTTGCTAGTTTTTTTTTTTTATTTTTTATTTAATGTTTCATTTATTTATTTATTTATTTTTTTTTTTTGATTTAATAAGAATATAGATTTGAAATTAAAAAAGAGTTAAGCGTCTTATAAAGTCAAGTAATTATTAAACATTTTGAGTTGTTGATTTTCCTCATATAAAATTTTGTTTTTACCTATTATACCGGTCACTGTTCTTATAGTATAATTTATGAGAGTAACATATCATCGTTGCTGTCATACACTGTCCGACATTGAAAATGCAACACCAAGAAGCACTTGCTAGAAAATGATGAAATCAGCAAACAGAGAGAGACAGCAACGAACAGTAAGTGGTCTGTATTTCGAAATGATATGCATGTAATACAGAGGGAGAACAGGTTGTAGTACCACCGTAGACGGCGATACACAAAGCAACACGTCTAAGCACAGAGTCAATAAGATGGCTCCCAGTTCCCTGTGAACCATTTGGCAAATTGTGTCTTTTGAAGGAGGCACAGTGGTGGAGTCTGCAAATAGCGTCTAATCATATCCCAAACGTATTCGATTGGTGAAAGATCTGGTGGGCAGGGAAACAGCTGTACACCTTACTAGGGATGTTGCCTGATACGAGCAATGTGTGGTCGGGCGTTATTCTGCTCATAAAAAGAATTTAGGGATCCCCCTCCTGAAAGTAGGAGAGTGCCACCGGCCGCGGCACATCATCCACTTAACGTTTGGCTGCCAAGTGCCCTGAATATGAACTAGAAATAATATGGAATCGTACGCATGGCGCCCCAACCAAGACGCCGAGTAGTCGCGCGGTGGGGCTTTCCACAATTGCTGCAGGATCGGACCTGTCTCCATGTGGAAGCCACACTATCACTGAAGAAACAGAAGCGTGACTCACCTGAAAAGACGATCTTGTACCACTCTGTCTCGTCCACATGGCTTTAATCCGGTACCATTCTAAATGTGGCACCTATATGCTGTATTGTCAGTGGCAGTCTTCTCAACGGACGTCATGAGCGGAGGCCACTAGCAACCAATCGATGGCAAATGATTCTGCTCGATATGGGGGCATCCATGGTGTCTTGCACAGGCTGCAGAATTTCGGTAGACGTGCTTGGCGGGGCCACCACCTCTCATCGAACGCATCGATCCACGCATGTTGACGTCACAGTAGCTTCATCTGCTGACGGCCATACCATGATGAAATTCCGGTTATCGTCTGATCACCGAAGTCGTGCAACTCAATCTGCACTTGCATCCCGCAAACTTTCCACAGATCCTTGTTCCAGCCATATTCGCAGCACTGTGGTTGCGTCCAGGTGTCTTTGAACTGAGATTTGCCGTAATTACCAGCCTGATCTTCTCCGTCCGATCACTATATCCCTCGTAAACTCGTCCGTCTGCTGAAACTGACTCCGTCGACGATGGCCTGGTATTCTCTGCAATTGCAGACGTCCTTTGCAACAAGAACAAACTTTCAACGATTATTTTCCAAGCAGCAATAACGGCGAGAATATTGCCCCCTCTGCGAGTTCCTCACCTAATGTCTTATCCTACATGCGCTGAAAAGCTGCGCATTTCACATCATTTGCATAACTCGGTAAGATGCGTCTACCCTGAAATTAGCATAATTTTCTGGCCCCTCCTTATTGGTGCTGCATTTTCAGTGTCGGGCAGAATATTTTTCTCTACCGAAATATATAAATATCCAAAGAAATAAAAAAGTCACTTTTAAGTGAAATTTTTATGTAAATTTTAGAACTTAGTTTTCACGACACTTGGTGAAAACATAACTGAACTCCTTTCAAAACATTTTAAGTTTTAATCTAGTCATGAACTGAAAATAAAACTTTAAATTTATAGAAAGAAAACTAGCAGAACTTACACTGGCTTTTTTGCTATAGGCATAATAAAATAAGCAAAAACCTAAATAATTAAAAATTATTGTTTCTTATTGAAGTATTAGTTAAACAAAGTTCATGAAAATGCTACAGTTTGACGCATTAAAAAGTACACAAAACGATGTTTTCATCACGAAATTAAATGTTCCGAGTAGATTGGCAAAAAACAAAACGAATGAAATGTAATATACTTGAAAATTCTCTTTAGTTAAGAATTTATAAAATACTGAAATCGGGACTATTCACATCCATGTTCCAATTTGCGAGATAAAATTCCCAGGAATTTTGAACCACAGGAATTTATAGGGTAACTTTGGGAGTAAACTAGAAATTTTGGTTAATATTAGGAATATGGGGAGGGAATAAACTCAATCATCTTTCGTTTAATGTGTTGTTTTGCTTCACATATATGAAAAGAAGTGAATTAAACTATGTAAATATGCAAAAAAGGAAAAAAATGTATATTATGTCTTTTAGTACGAAAGTTAAGGCTGAGTGGTCAAAGGCATTACTCCGCTAATCGCTTGAGAGCGTAGGAGTGTGGGTTCGATTCCCACCGTGGCCCTGGGTGTTTTCTTCGTTATTCTTCTGTGGTTGTACATCTGTCATTGTGCTATTTGTCCTATTATCGACGAAGACTTACAAGCGGATCTCAAGAATCAAGCATACAAGTCTGAATATATGTAATGTAATAAATAAAATAAAATAAATAAACGAAAGTTAATGAGTTTCGTACCGAGGAAAACAAAAATTCATGTTAAATTATTAAAAATAATGAATTAATATTTAATAAAAAAATATCAAGATATCTCAAGATTGTGGGAATATTGACATTTTTATGTTTCTTTCATTATAAATTCATGTTGAGAAAAAGAGAAAACATTTCTTCAAAATTAGTTTTAGAAATTATTCTAGTCATTAAAGCAAAATTGTTTTTTCCTGTAACATTTTCTACTATCGTAATTTGTCGTAGAAATCATTAAGCAAGTGGATTTTTATTTATTTTAAAAAATGCATAATAAAAAAACCTTACAATTTTTTTCAATTATTTGAAAAATTCTGAGGTCTTTCAAAATTTTTAAGGGAATAAACGTGGTTTCTTCACTCCTTTACAAAACAATGCATTTTTGACCGGAGATGTATTGGAAAATACAAAATCAGATTTGGTGCAGTGCTTTCTAGAATACTTTTTTTCATATATCCGAAATAAATTAATAAATAAAAATTTAAATCGTACTTTTTTTCAGATTTAAACTAATCATAAAGTGGATGTTTAGTCTTACATTTTTCAGTTTGCTTTTTCTTCTGTTCTATTTTCAATGTAATTGATTTTGGCAGCAATATCGATCAAGATTTGAAAATTTGAAAACTAATTATTAGAACAACAGGTAATTTTCATTATTTCGAAAATTTTTACACAAAAGGAAAAGATTATTATTTAAAAAATACTTCCTTATTACTGGTAAAAATTATGAATGGATTTCTTTTCATCACCGGCGACGCTTAAACATTCGATGGAGAACTTCGCTTTGAATTTTCTTGCTGCCACACGAAAATTGCGAGTTGAAGGCAGGCAGCCAATTCGTCAACAAGTCACATTTACGACGCCGTCTCAAAACAATGTGATGTAGATAAAATGTTATTTAACGTCATAGATATTTTAAACCAATGAGAATTGTAATTAAGTGGCGTAATCATGAACTCAACTGGAATAAAAGAAATAACCATTTTATGGTAACAATCAAAAATAAATATCGTATCGTTATTTTTATTTTAAAAAAATACTGTCGGAATATTGAAATAAAGAGGAATCGGATGCGTAAGATTTTTCTCTACTCTCATTGATTGCTATCCATAGATGAGAACTTTAAAAGAAGAAACGCACTACATGCTTTTTTATATAAAGAAAGAAGAGTTCACACAGTCTATGCAAATTTATTGGACATTCTTATTAGCATTACAATTATGTTTTAAGTTAACAGCAAACTGTGTAACCAAAATTGCGATGTGAAATGTACCCTTTATTTTAAAATAATCTGCGACCGACACCCTGTATAAAAGAAAAACTTTAAGAAGCATCTTTGGTGGAATAAAATGTGAGAATACATGGCGAAGAAGAACTAATTCTAAGCTCTATAAACTATATAAAGAACCGTCTTATTATTCTACCGTCTATAAACTATATAAAGAAAAGTTAAATTTATCTCAATACAGAGATTAAAATGGGCAGGACATTTGAGCCGGATGAACGACAATCGGGTGACAAAAAAATTTTCTTGGCTCGCCCCATTGGCACCAGAAGAAGAGGACGACCGAAACTCCGATGGCGTGACTGCCTTGAAAACGACCTAAAAACACTAAAAGTGACAAACTGGATGAGCTTGTCCAAAAATAGGGGGTCCTGGTATGCACTTCTGAGGAAGGCAAAGACCCATTCTGGGCTGTCAGGCCAATGAAGAAGAAGACACCCTGTATAAGTTGCGCTCCATTCCATGCATTCGTTCTCTCTTTGTTTTCGTTCATTCATTGGGATTGAACTGACAATGACGAACGAACACCCAACGAGAAAACAAAATAAAGATTTTATTTATGAAGATTCAAAAAGAATTTATCATTGAGATTTTCGTAATATTGTCTTTTATCATGAATATATAAACATTTTATCAAAGAAATTTGTACTATCATTAAATAGTCACACAAAAAACTTTGTGTATAATAATAAAAAACATGTAGATTTACAGTTCAATTCTTTCCAAAAACAAAATACTTTTGAAATATTAAGAAAAATATGCCAGTATATGGTGGGACAACGGAAATGAAGACGTTTTTCCTTATATCCTTAATCGTTTGATTGTGCCTTAATCCAGTCTTCGCTTACTTGTCTCTCGATTCTTCTGGTAAGATCTAAAATCTTAGTTAAAAACATCGAATGTTTTCCTACGCTAATACTATAAGCTCAAGTTTGCTGTATATGTATGTGACGCGATCAATGGATATCAGTAACGGTTGGAAAAGTAATTGATTTTTCGTTTTCTCTGTCTCTTCCCTCGCATTTTACTGTCCTTCACTTGCGTTGTTGTTTCTCTTAGGGAAACAATATTTGTAAATATTTTATGTGGGGGAAACATTCGTTATTTGGTAGTTCTATGAATAGTAAAGTTTTAAATCTTGTTTAATTTCTTGATCTTCAATACTTTCATATATTTCAAGAAAAAAGCAGCCGACTATTGTGACTTGGAATTCCCTGGAACCAGGGGGTACGCGTACCTTCCTGGGGCTTGAGCAGCCACCAGGCGCGTCGGCAGGTGGTGGATAGCCGAATGTCCTGTAGGAATGACAGGATAGCCTTGAATATAGAATCAGAGGCCGTGAACCAGCTCCCGTAAGCCCTGGTGTTATGCGACCCGTGCCTAGGGTTAGTTGGCACCGCGGTAATGGTGTCTTAATGGAGCCTCTAGTTGCCTGGCGAACTTCTAGAGTAATTTGCCTTGCCCAGTAACTCAGGCAATGCTGGGTGGACTTATATCACCTGAGCTTATTAATTGTTATCTTGTGGCTGAAAAGACACCAGAAATGACAAACCTCTCTGCATTTGCAGGTGAAGCCTCTGAAGTAGACCGTGCTGAAAAAGACAAGGGAACTCAGAGGCAATCTAGTAAAGGGGCAGCAATGAATCCTTCATTTGAGGTAGAAATGACCTCCAAACCATCTTCTTCTGGTGAAAGTCAGGAAGCTATCCCTAGCATGACTGACTTTCTGACCAGATGGGACTGTTTCAGAAAGACTCTATCTGCTGGAAATGTCATACGCAAGAGGAAACGGCCAAGCATATCATTTACGAATGCGAGGCTCTTGCCCTCCCTAGATTAACTTCTTTAGGCATCATCCATACTAGAGAGTTACACCTAGACTCCATTCAAGGGTTATCATACTTTATTAATAAAGTGGGTGACCCGAGCAAACTGGAACTAGGAAACATTGGGTTTGGAGTTAATGGTACAAAATGCTGATAAAAGCAGAGATGCCCAATGACATACAAACCCAACTCTAAGAAGAAGAAGAAGAAGATTTGGAATTCACACAGAAGATACAGCCCTAGACTGCAAAAAGTGATCGTAAATCAACATGATTGTAAGTCTCAAGAACAATTACTTAAAAATTTGATGTGTAAACAGAAATATAACATTTTTCAATAGAACTACGAAAGAAAACTTTTCAAGTTTTATAGCGGCCAGGCTCTAAGCTGAAGGTTGTTGTACGTCGCTTGAACATCCGCTGTATACGTCTTTAGGAGGAGTATTCATTTGGCCTACACACACGTTATAAGCAAAACCGTAAAAGTTTCAATGTTACACTTGAGAAAAATTCATGAAAATGCTGCGGTGGCATAGTTGGTACTATAGCGTCGTTCTCATTATCAGCAGGCAGTGAGTCCGAATCCCGACTTAATCATAATCTGTCTTGTTCACTAAAGATTTCTAGAAACGTTTAACAAATCGATTTCAAAGAGAAATAATACCCCTGGTTGTAACAGGTTAAGTTTATTGAGGAGTCTTCTACTTAGTCACTGCTGTTATAAATTATGAAACTATATAGGGTATGTTCCCAAATTGGCGATCTTTGCAACTTTCTTTCTTTTTTTTTATTGCCAAGCAATTCAAACTATGTTGCCACTTAAAAAAACATACATATGACATAAAAAGGACGCAAAACAGAAAAAAAACCAAACTCGGTAACAACAAAAGAAATCCAAAAAGCAACAAAATTTAAATTTTCAACACTAAAGGGAAAACTGGCAACACTATACTCAAAATAGAGGGCAACAGATTTGGTGAGAAATCTCTTTGGGGATATATCATACTTATACCTAAATTACGAAGACTCCCATATTTCTTCAAAAACCTCTACCTAACTGTTAAGAACCAAGGTATAGGGAAATTAGCTATGCTCAGAAACGTGCATGCAAAAAGTAGAAACATAGCATCCATCAACCTTCCTTCAACAGTAGCTACGATTGAAACATTTTCCACTCCAAAGATTACGTTCCTACCATTACCAGTGAGTTTCGGTAAAGAAAACTTTTGATACCGTAAAACAGATGGCCTAACAGTATAATGATGTAAAACATTTACTATTTGTCGACAATTGCTGTTCGGGACAGTAAAACTTTTCATCAGCAGCAGTGTGAGCTTGCGTATTGCTAGGGAAAAGTGGAACCGTAGTAGCTCAGTCGGGAGAGAGTTGTTTTCAATACCAAAAGAAAGTGAGTTCGATCCTGGGAACGTCTAAAGACCACCGTGTTCTCTAATGGCACTGGGACACGTTAAATATGTCCCCTAAGTTCCATTTAAATCAATACCTCTGGGGGTTGCACACCAAGCTCTAGGGACTTCTACTTGATCTCTGCTTCGAACATAGAAAACCCACCATTGGCTTGTAGTACTGCCATCTAGTGTCATCTTGACAAGAAGTTGTGCCCTCTATCAGACGCAGCAAATGTCAGGATTGAACTTGACTGGATTTTAGGTTGATACTAAATGCTAAAGAAATACACTGCTGGTCACCGTAAATGCAACACCCTAAAGGAAGCATGCCAACAACATAAAATTTACAACATGCATTAGCGAAGGTGAGATGCAAATGATTACAATTTCAGAGAAGACGCACATCTCGCGCGGCTGTGGCACCACTTCAGACGCTATTTAAGCCTTGGAGATTTCGACGATTTTCAAGATCGGCAATTGTATTTTTCTTGTGATTTAAAAAAATGATCAATTATGGTTCGTAGAAAAAAGCAATCATTTTTTGATCAAGTATCCTTGTTTGACAGAGGCAGGATAGGGGCCTACGGAAATTGGGTATTATCTTTCTGGGAAATTGGTAGTCGTGTTGGACGAAACCAAACAACTGTAATGCGGATTTGTGATCGTTGGAGGCAGGAGGGTACGACGGATCGACGTGTTCGATCGTATCCACCTCAGTGCATCACTTCACGTGACGACAGGCAAGTTGCGCGTATGGTAGTGAGAGATCACTCAGTCATATCACGAACCACAGCACAGTATGATCAGACTGTAACGCATCATCCAGTGTCAGCGCGTACCATTCGACGCCGCTTACAGCAGAGTGGTCTGTCCGCAAGACGTCCAATTCTTCGTATACCCTTGGCGCAGAACCTCAGACGTCTCCTTCACCAAAGGGGCGATGAAAAAAGGATATGGAAAACAGAATGGAATGAAATTGTCTTTACTGATCATTCACACTTCTGTCTGCAAACCATGATGGTCTCATTCGAGTCTGGAGACACCGTGGGGAAAGGATGCTAAACAACTGCGTTATGCATCGCCACATTGGTCCTGCACCGGGTATTATGGTATGGTGCGATATTGGATATCACTCTCGCACTTCTCTAGTACGCATTGTTGGTACTTTAAACAGCCAGAGCTACATCTCCGAGTTGTTGGAGATAATTGTCCTTCCTTACCTTAAGGGCTTGCCCACAGCCATGTTTCAATAGGGTAATGCTCGACCACACTTGGCACGCATTGTCAAAGGGTTCTTCGTCAATCACCAGATTGAATTGCTTCCCTGTCCGGCTCGCTATTGGGATCTTTCGCCGATAGAAAACATGTGGTCCATGGTTGTTCAATGATTGACCCAGATTACACCCCAGCTGCCACACCAGATCAACTTTGGCAACATGTGGAAGCTGCTTGGTCTGCTGTACACCAAGAACACATCCAAAGTATCTTGGATTCAATGTGAAGGCGTGTGGCAGCGGTGATCTCCAACAATGGCGGCTACTCTGGCTCCTGATTTTGGCAGGAACCACACTTCACAGAAGTCTATAAATTTAATCATTTGATTCTTGGTCAACATGTTATCTACAAAATAAATTTGTTACAAAATTATCTACAAAATAAATTGTTGTGTATCTCTTGTCTTCCTAGGTGTTGCAATTTGGGTGGCTAGCAGTGTAGTAGCTGAGGTGCCTCTAGTATCTGTGTACTAAGACAAGAAAAGAGGAAAATATGGAAAATTCTCTAACTCCCCACTCTTACAAAGGCCCATATAGTTAGCAGAAACATTTCATCCTTCTCCCGTTTTTCAACTGTAGTTGAGATAAAACCCATGACTTTATACTTTGAATAACAGTGTTTCATAACCAAGGCATGAGTTACTAATCATAAGAAAACTTTGAAAAGGACATTAATATATTTGCTGACTCATGTGTGTAAAGTTAGGGCCCAAATTAGATGTGGTTAATTTCCAACATGAATTATTCATCTAGAGCATAGGTTCCCAAAGTGGTCCGAGTGGGCCCTCAGGGGTCCATAGGACACCACACGGGGGTCCACGTAAACGTGAAAAGAAAACAAGGGTTCACAAGTTGTAAGTGGGGTTTCATGAAAAAATTTCTTGTTTTCATAATAAAGAACAAAAATTTTGTCATGGATTTACCTATCAACGTAGGCAGGTAGCATCCTTCACTAGTTAGGTACTCAAAAATATTTGAGGCTCAGTTCAAACACAGAATTGAATAGAACAATAGATAATATTACAAGGGTGCACCACATGTCGAGAATTGCATAGTGCCGCCCATGCGCCTTCTCGTCCGTGTTCATTGATGATTTTTTGTCAATTATTGATTGTATATTGTAATAAATGTTTATAATTTTGTATAACCACAAGTATTATTTTAATAAATTGGACACAAGAGAGAATGTGCTACTTTTTATCGCTTCTTAACACCCCCAATTTAGGGTGATATTTTTTAGGAGCTCTTTGGGAATACAGTAGAAATGTAGCAACAGTCTACCAAAAATAGTAAAACTTTGAAAGTGGTCCACAAGAAAAAAGTTTGGGAATCCATGATCTAGAGCAGTGTTTCTCAACTGAATTTACTCCAAGGACAGGTAAAATGTTTCGGCACGTTCGCGCGGACCGGTAATTTTAATAATTTGACACAATGCACAATTTTCCACAAAGATAAATCATGAAGACATACATAATTTTTAAAGCATTTTGTTTGTTATAATTTACATTTGTATATTATATGCTATTATTATTGTAATGTAGGTACTGTATCGGTGGTCGGTCTGTAAAAGCTGGATATTTCGCGGACCGGTAAATATTTCTTGTGGACCGATACCGGTCCGCGGACCGGCAGTTGAGAAACACTGATCTAGAGGATATATATAAAGTACAGGGTGATCTTTTTTAAAGTGACAGTGTTTGGAGCACCCTGTAGCGCGATCTAATAGTCGGAATGGCACCAAACTTAGTATTCAGACAAATCAAAACACGGGAAAAATAATTCCGTGAAAAAAATTTCTAGTTCCAAAAATCGCCACAAGGTCATTTTGTGGCGTTTTACAATGTATAAAATGTGGGAAAAGAGAAATACTGACACATACAATCGTACAATTAAATTATTAATGTTTATTTATTACATTAACTTCCCCGGTGAGGAATTAGACCACATTCCATGTGAGCTCCGTTCTCAGAAACAACACCGTGCATTCTGCGTACAGCGTTTCTCACAGCCGAACGTAACATGTCACGAGGAATATTCCGCACTGTCTTTCGTTATGTTGTCCTTTAGAATACACAAATTTGATACTCCACCAACATAAACGCACGTTCCGGTAACGTGAGAGGCATGGCCACTGGAGTTCGTTTACTTCCGCTGAGATTATTTGTCGGATCTGTCTACTACTTGCTTATATAGCCCCTATTACTGGCACTGTCATCGAACAATATTTGCATTTAACTTTAATACCTGTGTTTTATGTTAATTCTCGTTATTGTAAACTACAGCAGCGCCACAAAATGCCCTAGCGGTGACTTTTGAACTAAAACTTTTTTTACTGAATTTTTTCCCCATGTCTTGATTAGTCTAAATTTCAAGTTTGGTGTCATTTCGGCTATTATATCGCGCTACAGGACGTCTCCAAACACTGTCACTTTAAAAAGATCACCCTGTATATGTAAACGATATAACTTATATTACTAATAGATATTTTTCTGTCATCTAAATAGTCTCATTTTAAATAACCGTATCTTGAAAATAGTTTTATTCAGATCTTAAAATTTAACAAATCTCATTCAAGAAAAATCCTTCCTTTAAATTTAAAAACCAAAGAATTTTTTTTAATATTTTAGTTTTACTCACCATTGAAGGAAGAAGATCTCCACATACAGAAATTTCGTTTATGATTTCATCAGCTACAAGAAAACAAAAATCAAAAGTGCATATTATATATGTATATATGTGTGTTGTGTGTGTATATATATATATATATATATATATATATATATATATATATATATATATATATATATAAGAGAGAGAGAGAGAGAGAGAGAGAGAGAGAGAGACATCCCACCTTGGGGATGGATATTTGTACAAACAAACGACATATATATACACTGCTCAAAACAATTAAAGGATATTGTAAGTTTTACATAAAATAAAGATATAAGCGAAATTTTTTTTTGCTGAAAATGGAAAAAGGTAATCACAAATGAAAATTTTTCTGATTTTCAAATTGTGGAGTATGCTAATTTTGAATTCGACGTCAAAAACGTCACTTGAGCGGCAGTGAATGAAATTTGACTTTCAACTGAATAAAAGACAATGAATACAAGGATGATCGGTATTCAGTGACTGCTTTGTTTCGAAGAATACGATGTCTCAGCGAAGTCATTTAACCGATTCAGAAGCTTGGAGAGTTGTTGGTAGGTTAGAAGGGGGCCAAACTCAAGCCGGAGTAGCGCAAGCCATTGGAGTGTTACAAAGTGTGATGTCCAGGATCTGGAACCGTTTTTAGGAAACTGGAAATGCAGGCCGAAGACCAGGTCAAGGTCGTAGATGGGCAACAACGCCCAATGAAGATCGTTATTTAGTGTTAACGGCTCGGAGACACCGAAATATGAATGCTACTCTTCTCCAACAACACCTTCGCTCGGATACAGACACCACGGTTTCAACTCAGACTGTCCAAAACCGGCTCCATGGTGTAGGTCTGTATGCTCGCCGACCAATGGTATGTTTTAAACTAACATCAATGCATCGTCGCGACCGCAGGGAGTGGGCAGCAGAGTATGTGAACTGGAGGAGAAATGAATGGAGCTATGTTTTCTTCTGACGAGTCCCGTTTTTCTGTTCATCCTGATAATAGGCGTATTTTCATCTGGAGGGACCGTGGCAGTATGAATAATCCAGCATTCGTGCACGAAAGTGTCAGATTTGGCGGTAGGGAGTGTTGGTGCATGATGGCATCTCCATTAACGGACGCACAGACCTTTATATCATTAGAGATGGACCTCTGACTGTTCGCCGATATAGGGATGAGATCCTCAGACCTATTGTAGTCCCTTAAGCTGCAGCAATCGGAGATGACTTCATTTTAATGGACGATAACTGCAGGCTACATCGTGTCATCCTGGTAGAGGATTTCCTTTTCAAGGAAGGAATCGTACGAATGGAATGGCCAGCGTGTTCTCCAGACATGAATCCAATAGAACACGTTTGGGACGCTCTAGGAAGACGAGTTGCTGGCTACCAACCACCCCCACAAACTCTCCAAGAACTGGAAAGAGATCTTCTGGAAGAGTGGGACAGAATACCCCGACTCGTGATTAATAGCCTCATTAACTCCATGCCTCCAAGGTATTCAACGTTACTGGCCGTCCGTGGAAACCATACCCCCTACTGAAAATGACTTCCTTTGAAGACAACACCTTTTCTTATTCTTTTTTTCTCATATGCACAAATTGCGTTTTTTCCTTTTGTACACAAATGCGCAATAAAATGCAATTTTTTCTGCCAAACATGTGTAATTTATTCTCATATAACCTACTACGTCTGTCGACCACGTATCAATCAGCTAAAAAGTTTCCCAGCCACAAGATCCTCCTAAATCCTTTAATTGTTTTGAGCAGTGTGTATATATATATATATATATATATATATATATATATATATATATATATATATATATATATATACGAAGGACATATGTTTAAAGATATACATCAAAAATGTATATCTTTAGTTCCTTATACTATTGGTTTGTTTACTTTGCTTTGATTTACTTTTTACTTGAATTTTTGATATAAATATATTTATGCTTCGCTCCTTTAATACAAACATTCTTCAGGCAAATTGCTCGTAAATCTTTAGGCATATTTCCTTCGTACATGTCAGAAAAGAGTGTTTAATTTATATATATAATTTTTAATTAATAATAATAAACAAATTTTTAAAAGAACTCAATTCGCACAAAATGAACATTCTCAGTAAGTTTGCAGAAATGAAAATTATATTCATTTTGTGAAAGTAATATTTTTTTAATATGGTTTTCAATTTTATTATTATTGTTTGCTTAGAACTTAAATATTTACACTTTAACAAAAATTCGTATTCCAAACATTCTTGTTTAAAAATTTCTTAAGATACCAATTTGACTTTGGGAAAGGTTAAATTATTAGAAAAATAACTAAAACACATAACTTATTTATATTATTTTTTCCAAATCAGTATGAAAAAAACACCAGAGAGAGAATGCAAAATAAAAATAAACGGGAAAGACTCTAAAAAATGTTTATGATATAGTTCGACTAATTTTTCATAAATTCAAATAAAAGTTTAATCTATGTATATGCTGAGAAACTTATAATAAATTTTCATTTCCCCTCAAAAAATATGCGAATTACGCCTAAATGCCTTCAATAAATTACTAATGTTGAGTTTAATGATAAAATATAAAATCGAAAATTTCAAATTCTCTTCGCTAAAATTATGATGTAAAGAAATTTCAGGGAAAATCAATCATGTAACTGAAAACAAGTTATAACTGAAAATTCTTTTTAATATATGGGGTAATGAGAAAGCCCGAAAAATTACAATTTTCTTTTAAGGAAATAATATAGCTATGGATTGTTAGTTTTATGATAAATGCCTATGGATGATGTAAGGAATATTATATTTACTGACTGAATATAAAATGAATCCGTATAAATATATTAAGATTTTTACGCGAAATTCCAGAATCAACGTCTTTCTATTAAATTTCATTACAAGGAGAATCCTAACACATGCTACTTTAAATTTAAAACAATATTTAACTGTGTGAATGATTTAAGGTGATAAAGATATCATACTCTGTTTCTAAACTTAAATTTGCTTAAAGTTAATTGGTAAATCTAGAATTTGGAATTCGATAAAATAATATAATTCCTAGAAATAACTTAAAATTGTAATTAAAATATGAGAATTCCAGACAAAATTAACTGAATCAATGCTAAGATAGATTTAATTATATTAATATACTAAAGGCTAATAAAAGCATAACAATACTATAAATGTAAAAAAGATGAAAAATTTTAACTTTATTACCTTTAGTATTTTAATTTTATTAACTTGAGTTAGTGAACTTTGAGCTTTAATATTTAATTGAATTAATTACTAATTAGTGCACACTACATTTTAAAAAGAGTTTTGTTTGAAATATAAATTGATTTTATTTCATGGTTCGAGTATGATAGACATAATGCCTTTACTTTTATTTGTTCTCATATAGAATTTAGTCACAGTAATATTTTTCTACAAAAAATTGTGTGAATAATTTATAATAGTAATTTTTAAATCCAAATATTTAACATATAATAAAATAATTTGTGAAACTGTTTATAATTTACAATAAAGGTTGAAAATAGTTACCACATAACGCTGTCATGAGTTCATCTTCTTCTACTCCATCTTCGGTCGATTTAACTTTTACGAATGAGAAGCACACAATCAAGAACACTAAAGTATTCATAACCGTAACTCTCTCCCATAAGTTTCTGAACTAGTTCTAGATAAAAATTCACTCTAGATTAAAATATGATGCAAATAGGTGTGTGAACATGTTGCACCCATGTTTCTTACAAACGATTAGCATTCAAATAATAATTTTTATGTAGAACGACACTTTTTATTACCCATAAAAAATATATGTCACTGAGTCCTTTTAGAAGATTTGATTTGAAAAAAGAATTCGATTGTTATTTTTTGTTTTCATAAAAGAATAATAAATTTTATTGATGGTAACGAACTTCAAATTTTTTTAGCAGACAATTTGTTATGATTAAAAATGACAGACAAAAAAAATATGAGTGAAAAAGCTATCATAAAATAAAAATGGATTATATAGAGAATGGCAGCAAAATAAAAGGGAAAAGTGAATGGGAAAATTGGGCTAATATGTTGGTAAATTTGTTTTAAATAGCATTATATTTATAAAAATTAAATTAGCCCTTAAATTCATACCGAAAAATATTTAAAAAATTTTTTTAACATTTATAAATCTCTTAAAAGTTTTTACGTACTCGATTAGTTTGCAATAATATTTCTTAAACTGTGCCAATATTTAAGCAAAATAGAAATTTTCAGGAAAATATTTCATAGTAACGAGATTAAATATATGGTTTCTTTTTTTACTATAAATTGATGTTTTCATGTGTTTCAATTGATGTTGAATTTTCGCACAAAATAAAAACCATTTTGCTTCAAATATTTTTATTTATATAAATTTTTCGATATAAAAACAATATTGATCTATAATTGTTTTGTAGATAAATAAAATCACTTTAGTACTCGGAAAATAGCGGGTTCGATACTTGGTCTTGTCGGAAATCATCATATGGAGACTAGGTACGTTAAAAATTCGTAAGATCTAATATTCTTTCATTAATATGGTACAAGTTTTTATAATAAAAAAAAAAAAAAAAAAAAAAGAAAGAAAGAAAGATGCGCCCAAACTTTTAATTTGCATCTAATAATGGTTTAGAATTACGAAATAATTGACATTGTGACTTTATATCAGCTTCTTTGGTAATTAAAATTTGATAGTAAAAAGATATGAAACAACTGAAAAATGAAGACAACTTGATAAAAGAAGATGCCATTGTAGCCTAATGGACAGCAGCAGTCTCTTGTGTGCCGAAGGTTGCAAGTTTGTTATATGACCCAAGCAAAGAGCGTTGTTTTCCAAAGACCTATGCATGTTAAAATATTTCTTGAGACCAAAACTCCTGCTCTGGTTTGACGTATATGGAAAGGAAAATGCCAGCTGCGATTTTGATCTTTATTACTTGACCATGATTCAAAAGACTTGGACATATTTGATTATGAAGATATGACAATAACCACCATTAAATATATCATTGATTAATAGAATATGTTACATAATTGTGCTTAGTTTTGAAAAAGATCAAAATCGAACTGTTCGCAGAAATTGTACCTCTTACTTCTCTCTTTACTAAAAGTCAATATTACAGTAAAAATTAAAAACAGGAATGAAAGAATAAAAAAAGAAAGTAAATAAAAAAAGTGAGTCATGCTTAAATTATATGGTTTTAAGTAAAAAAATACTATAAAAAAATTTTAATCGCCCTTGCTGGGTTAAACTAACCATAGAGTGGATGTTTTGTCTTGTCTTTTCATTTTGCTTATTCTTCTGTTCCATTTTCAACGTGCTTAATGGTTTTTATGGTTAAGAGATGTGTGAGATTATATAATAATTAATCACTCATACGACGGACCAGTGTCTTTTTAAATTATTTATTACAGACACAGACAAACGTAACAAAGGATAAGGGGATTAATTCCCGCTCGAGAAACATAACCGTTCTCCTCAATTTCCAAACTACATCTGCTTTGTTCCAAACAACATCACGTGACGTGCGCGCATGCGCGAACAGTGCCATTGGTTTGAATCAATGAAAAACGACCATCAAACCTATGCTCAAAAATGAAAACGAATCCTCAAACCTATGCTTTGTTCTTTAAATGAGAAATCGTTTTATTAACAAAATGAATTTCGACAATGTTTATAATTTTGATTCTAACGAATTGATGCGTTATTTGATGTAAGTGTCATGTCCAAATCCATTCAACTATTGTTAAGTGCATTTTGCTCAAAACGATTCTAAGCGACTTCTGGAATCATGATTTAGAATGCTCCTAACAATCAACGTGTTACACACAAAGTGTTCATAAAATAAAAAATAAAAAAAGAGAATTAGAGAAGTTTTAACGGATTCCAAGAGAACGTGAAATGACACAAGAGATATCGGTGAGCCTGGCGCAAGGAGGTTGGTGAGCCTCAGCAAGAACACTTGAGTAAAAACACAAATTAGAAAAGATAACAATTTCAGGAAATTTTGGAAGCAATATCACTAAATATTTTAAAATTTAAAAACTAATTATTTAGAAAAAACAGGTTATTTTCATAATTTTGAAATCTTTAACATAAAAGGAAAAAAATTATAATTAAAAAATACTTCTTTATATTACTGGTAAAAATCATGAAAGGGATTTTTTCTCATAGCCGATGACACTTACACATTCGACAGTGGACTTCGCCTTGTTTGCTGCCGCTTGAAGAATATGATTTGTAGGCTGACAGTGAATTCATAGACAAGTTAGATTTACTATGCTGTCTCAATACGATTTCGTTATTATGTGTGACGTAGATCTTGATGTCATGGATATTTTAAACCACTGAGAGTTGTAATACAGTGATGTAATCATGATCTCAACTGGAACAAAGCAAACAACCACTTTATAGCTTTAAAAAAAATCTAGAATTCGAATTTAAAAATAAGCCAGCATTCCCACGATAAGCCGTTTTGGCTCTCTTAGGGAACAAACAGTATTCCAAAATATGCTTCAGAATTCGACGAAAGTAGTGTGCCAGACGAAAGCTGTTTCACCTAAAAAATTTCCTACAACCTGAGTACATGCCTTTAACCCATCTTGTGATTTAAGAGATTATTTTAATGAAATTGTGCATGAATGAACTCTTATACAAAAGTGATGTACATCCAATTTGATGAGTTTTGTATTTAAATTAAGGAGTTGAAAAACATTAACAAATATTTAAGAACTGAAAAAGAGGTACAAGTGAAGAGTAAGAAAAAGAATAAATGAACATTTTCACTGAAGAAGTAGTAAATTTTTCACGGTAAATTCTGTTATTATCGACAAAAGATAATGTGAGAAAATGCCATCATGACGATGTGATAAACAGGTGAATCATTTATTAATGGAGTCTCACATTAATCATTAAAAAAATAAATAAATAAATAAAAATAAAAAAATTTAAAAAAAAAGATAAATTAGGCATTAGCAAAAAATATTTAAAAAAAGTGTCAATAAATAGAAAACTAAAGTGGAATATTTATAACAATGTGAGGATTATTTCCTTCCCATTATATTACCGTCTGAACCTCTTATACAAATTTAAAAACAAATTTCGCTTTGTTAAATAAAATTATTAGATATTAATATTATTGAAGAAAGATTTTTTATTTTATTTATTTTTTTATCCAATGGCGGGCACACACAAGGGGATTGAACCCTATGCCACAACAAGGCCAGAAACTGCTACTCATTTATCGTTACCCAGCGGGCACCTGTGAACCAAGTCACGGAGGCGAGTAGCGTTACCCGCGCCATACCATCACAAACCCGTTTATAGGGTGGGCTACATTCATACATCATCACAGAAGAAAGGACAGAGAAACACAGAGAGAACAGAGAAGGAAAGAAACATCCATGCCCGAACCAGGATTCGAACCCGGGACCAACAACTCAGGAATCGGGGACGCTTAACCACTCAGCCAATCGGTCGGCAAGATTTTTTATACAGTGGAACTTGGATAATTCGAATCTCAAGGGACCACTGCAAAACTTCGAATTATCCAAGACTTCGAATTATCCAAGTTTTCGAAATTTCGATTTTTTTTTTATTTACTACATGTGACGATATGCAATTAAATACTAGTATTAAAAGAGTAAAATTGGTATGCATTTAACTAATACAAGCATCAGGTTGAAACGATGTTTATTACAATAAAATACAAATGCACTCTGAATTAAAATTTTGGAAAATATTGCGATATTTTAAATTGTTTTAAAGCGCTTAACTGATTTTTTTAACAGTCTTCAAGAATATTTATGGATTGAAAGATAGCTTGACTTACGTTATATTGTCCTTCTGCATAGCGACAATATTCCGCTAAATGAAAAACTGCATCACATGAAGTTGGAATCGGCCTTTCTTCAACATCATTAGCTTCTTCGGGGTCATTATCGTCCTCTGTGGCATCGCTTTTGTTGTTTAGAACTTCAGATAGAATTTCTTTGTCGGATAGTTCTCTACATATTTCTACACTTTCATCAATGTTAGCGTAATCATGAAAAGGCATTTCGTTTTCCCATGCATCTGGTTGAGGTAGATCTTCAAAAATCTCGCCGGGGCTCGTGTTTTCCTTAATAAACCATGCTTTTCTGAAACAATTCGCAATTGTTTCTTCGCTGACTTTCGACCATGCATTCAAGCACATTCTTACTGCATCGAGGACAGAAATGTTGGGCATTTTGGAAGAATCAGTTAGAAGATGTCGTACGACAAGGCATCGATAGAAATGTTTGAAGTTTTTGATAATGCCCTGATCCATTGGTTGCACTATTGAGGTCATGTTTGGTGGAAAAAAAATAACCTTTACATTTTCCATTGCAGGGTTCGACTTATGTGCCGTGCAGTTATCAATGAACAGGAGAATTTTTCTTTTTTTCTTTTGGTACGTGTGGTCAAGCTCTAACAGCCAATCCGTGAAAAGGTCTGCAGTCATCCAAGCTTTTGTGTTTGTCCTGTATTCCACTGGCTTTATTTTCACGTTCTTGAAACATCTTAAATTGGCAGATTTTCCAATCATAAGTAAAGGAAGCTTTTCAGTCCCATTCATATTGGATCCCACTAGTAATGTTACACGTTCTTTGCTGTTTTTGCCACCACTGCATTTGTCTCCCTTAAATGCTAGAATTTTGTCCGGCGTACACTTAAAGAATAGTCCAGTTTCATCGACATTGAAAATGTCACTTACCGGTGTATCTTTTATGATTTGCAAAAGTCTATCCGCCCATTCATTGGCTGACTTCTCGTCTACACTTGCACTTTCACCACACACAGTTTTGAATGAAATTCCATTTCTTTCCTTGAATCCATCCAGCCAACCTGAGCTAGCTTTGAAGTTGTTAATTCCCATGATGGAAGAAAATTCTTCTGCCTTAGAACGTAGAAGAGTTCCCCTCAGAGGGATGTTTCTGTCTCTCGATTGTTTAAACCATTTTAATACACATTCATCCAGATCTGAATTGTCCGCATCTCTTGCTCTTTTCCTTTTTCCGTTTACACTAGAACAGCTGCTTAGAATTTTTTCCTTATTTTTCAAAAACGTTGAAAGAGTATTTGCCGCTATTCCGTATTCTTTTGCAATGTCGCATTTCTTTCTTAAACCTTTTTCAACTTCACGGATGACGGAAATTTTTTGTTCCAAAGTTAAGGTCTTGTAGGGAACACGTGACATGCTTGCTGTTCTGTTCCCTACAAAGACATGCTTGCTGTTCTGAAGTTTCAAGTGAAATGAAGACTAAAAGTTCCCACACACGAAAGAAAAAACATGTGACCACTACAGGTTTCTTGGAAAACAGGTGCATGCAACGTTAAACGCCTGTCGTACAAAAGAGGGGTTAACAGTGCAGTCCAGTCACTCTAATTTTCTCCCATTCTTTCCTCCCGCCCTCAACAATCTTCCTCCCCCTTAATCCTATACTCTTAGCCTGTAGTGCGTCTCCCCTCCCTCTCGGAAAATACGGAAAACCTGAAAAAGTTACTGCATTGACAGTGTATTTCTTCTGGAGTAAAACTTCGAATTAAGGAAGTTGGACTTCGAATTATCCACGATATTTTAACATTAGTTTAATAATAAGTTTCAAGGGACCGAGAGAAAACTTCGAATTATCCACGAATTCGAATTAAAGAAGTTCGAATTATCCAAGTTCCACTGTATAAACTTATATATTTTACTACTGAAAAATTTTTGGGATTCACAAAACACACTCTCATACAACTTAATTAAATTATCATTTGAAAGGAGTGCATCATTCAATTTGCTGACCAACAAGTTTAAGCGCAATCATTTGAAAAGAATAAAACTTATGAATTTTGCGATTCTCTATTTTACTTAAAGTGAAATATTTAAAAATATTTTCTCAGTTTATAGTAATTTTATTTCTGAAAATCACAATGTTTTCTTTGAATAATTCTTGAAGCAGTATTTGAAAAGAAGAAAGTATGCTAGAGAAAATATTGGATTCACTAATTGATTATTTCTTAGCACTACAGGCCAAAGCTAACACGATGTAATTTTTTCCCATGCATCTTGATCTCGTGTGATGGCATTCAATCGATTCATGCCGATTGTTCTTAGACCCTTTTCAGTCTCATCCAATCATCTAGTTAGAGTTACTCCCCCCCTTCAATATTGAAAAAGTTACTTTTTTATGGGAAACGTGTCATCATATTTAAATATCCATTCACCTAATAAAAGATCCTTTTGCCACATTTAGGATGTTCGCCATGTTTTTTTTTTATTTATTTATTTTTTTTATTATTTAAGTATTTCGTAATAATAGATGATTTTCCAAGTTTTCCCCCCATAAACAGTCTAAAAATTTTTCTTTCAAAGATAAATAAACGATTTTCTTTCTCCCTATTCATTTACTCGAGTATAGGACAATAGGTCCTTTAGGGTCTTACATAGACTTTGTTTTAGTACTGATGAATTAGGATTTTATCTGACTTTTGAAAGCCATAGAAACATCTATTACCAATGGTTAATCTGCTTTTAATTTTAATTTTTCGTTCATTACAGTTTGATATAATTGGACCCAAGTATTTAAATTGCTTTATATTCTCAAATGTGTGGATATTGTTCTTCAGAAGAGCTACGAATATTATTATTATTTATTTTTATGATAATAATTTTATATAAATTTAACTTTTTGGCTTATTTCTCTCTATATCTTTCTTAGACAATTTAATATTTAAAAAATTATGATTTAGTTTAAGGGCCGTTATTGTTGTTGCACTAGCATGCTTCCTTGTATCTAGCCCTGAGTTGGGCTCTGCCTATAAGATAGAAGTAGCCGGGTGGAGTCTTCGTCCTTTTGAAGCAAGGACCAAGCAGAAGACACCCAATACTTGGCCTGCCATTCCCAGAGGTATCATTTCACTTGGAGGACATTGCGACCGCGGCCTGTTTTAACGTGACCCAGCCACCTTTAACAAACATGGCAAATCTGGGGTTAAGTCGGGATTCGAACTCACTACCTTCCTTCCGCTAATGAGAAGGACGCCCTAATCAACCAGGTCCCCGCGGCCACAGTTTAAGAGTCGTAGTAGCCTAGTGGTTAGGGCATCGGCCTTCTGTCAGGAAGGGTGGTGTTCAATTTCGAATGCCGCAAAAGACCCATCGAGTACATGCGATATACGTGCTTGTTTAATCTGTGGAATCGAAAGTCTACCATAGATGTAACGGTCTGGAGAAAACTTACTCTTCCTCTCCCTCCAGATCAATGTCAAAAGTGAGGGAGTGGATCCTTTGGTGGTGCCATCTATTGGAGGAGCTTAGAGCAAAGTCGTACTTTCACTCTCGTGGTGCTCTGGTTAAACGAAAGACGTACCCTACTGACTTAAAATCCCATAGCCGACGCCATAGCGAGCTTGGCTTGTCCAAGTGTCATTAGTAACAACAACAACAACAGTTGAAGGACGAACGTGGAAGGCGATACACGAAGCAAAGCGTTAAGGCACAGAGCCAATGGGAGTACGGATGGCGTACTGACAAATGAATCTCTATTCCCTTTCAACTATTCGCCAAAGTGCCTCTTCTGAAGGAGGGCAGGGTCTGCAAATGGCGTGCAGTCATATCCAAAACGTTTTCAATTTATGACAGGTGCCCTTTACGACAAGAAGTATTTCAACGACTATTTTCCAACATAATTAAATTTGCATTAAAATTTATGTACATATTTTGCTTAATGAGAATCCAAGAATTCGAAATTGATTTCTTTGTCCTCTGTACTGATATCCAGATTTGTTTTTTTACATGATTTTTTTTAAAAAAAATTGAAGTATATATTAACTAGTTTTAAAATCAATTTTTAATTCGAATACCCTTTTCTATACGATTATGAAATTTATTGAAAAATCTAAGTTTATTAACTAATTCTCTGTATGACTAATATTAACTGCCCAACATCAACTATAGGAAAATTTTGTTTACTGTTAGATAACACTGTTCTAGAGTTTCAAGTTTCCGACGTTAAATGATTGCATACCACTAAGACTTGAATCACAAGTGACTTCTTATAAAATTCTTCAGCCTTTTGTTTGTTTAGGTATGCCATTTATAACATCTAATGTATGTTCTGCTTCTGTTTTCATTGTATTAGGGATCTCCACAATCTAGATTCACGTTCTTCTGTGATAAAATCTAAACTAAATAAACATTGTTAAAGTGGAGTAATCTATAATAAGTTCATTGGACCAGATGTGAAAAGGATTTTAAAATAATGCAGCGAGGTGGGTACATTCAGCTACTTTTACACACGAGACATTTATTAAAACTAAAAAAATATTTAAAAAAATATCCTTTAATTTACATTATCGATCAATTTGTTATTTGCTAATTTTATCTTCTTAAAACCAAAGTACATTTTTGTTTTGATTTTTAAGTATTAAATAAGCAATTAAAAAATAAATATCAGTTTTAAATTAAATAAAAAAACAAATTATTCTGAATCATATTTAACTAAATAAAAATATATAAAATATTTCATTGTAAAAAATTTTAAAAAATTTCATATTAAGAACAAGATTAAATTATAACATTTTTATTGATTTCAAAACATATACAGTCTTAAAAAATTGACTAGAAAAATATAAATAAATATGAAACATAAATAACTAGGTAAATTTACCATTATTACAACATTGAGTAACATTTTAAGTATAAAATTGATAAAATAATAAAGCATAAAAATTAAATATGGCACAATGCCAAATACAATTAATAAGACTAGATTCTACTTTTCACATTTTTTGTGATGTAACCAGTTTCAATGTGTCGATATTTTCAAATACAGAGCAATAACCAATATTAGCAAGTAAAAATATAACTATTTAACAAACATTCTCTTTAAACATTTTTTAAACCAATAATTAAAGGTTTATTTTGATATAAGCAACAAACTGAATGCAACAAATATATTAATTAAATAAAAATTAATCATTCTTTAACTACCTATCCATTTAACAAATGAATAAAAATGATTTTTTTTACACAATGAAAGCATTAGGACAATTATTTTTGAATATGAAATAATGACGAGAAAGAAAACAGTATGAATAAATTATGCATATTAATACACACTATTAAATACTGAAAAAAAAAACATTTTAAGGAACAATAAAGAACTCAAAAAATTATGAAATCGTTCATCTAAAATCTAAACACAAATATATAAATAGTGATAAAGTAAATGTATAAGGATAAAGTTGCTTGATTTGGGGACTGTGTCAAAAGTCTTCTATTTTAATCTTACGAATTTGCCCCTGTTTCAATAGGTATCAGAATTCAGATATGTAGTAAACTTAAAATTTGTCATAATATTTTTTATTATTCTTATTAATATTGCATGTGTTACATTTGTATTTTGTATGAAAAACTGATCTGGAAATTAAATGTAATTTTGGAGACAGACTTTAGTTTTCAAAATTGCAATTTGGTTTTATGCCCCCTGCTTTTCAGTAAATTTTTCTTAGAAATTCTGTTTTGACTGGATTTCCAAATGAAATACATTTCAGTTAATATTTATATGCGTAAATACACACATATATTCTTCATTGAATATATATATTTGAGTACAAACATATATTCAAAAATATACTGTGAACTTATTTAAGTTCAAATAAATATTGATAAAAAAATATGTAAAGTTAGAGTTACAACAGATTTTCAACAGCTGAAGATTGTAAAAAAATTATTTTTTTATTACCAAATAATTTTTTCCATGCAATTATTTTTTATTCATAAAAAATTCTACATTGTAAAAGAATCATACATTAATTACTTCTCTTATGAAATGTATTTAATAAATAACTTGAAAAATGGACGGATAATTTTAATAAATATATTAAAATAGATAGCTTTATTATTTAGTTCTATATCTAAGCTCAAAGTTTAATTTGGTTTCCATCATTCATTTTTGTGAAAGAATCATTATATATTAACATGAAATAACAAGATATTTTCATTGATCATCATAGATATTTTTGAAATTCCACATGAATGACCTTAACTTGAAAAATAATCTTAAATAACTTGTTTGGAGTTGGAACAAGTATAATAATTGAGTGATCACAAAGAGGGAAAACAATAAATACATAGACATAATATGACTAGATTTAAAAAAAATAATTGTAATAAGGAACAATCAGTTTGCATAATATTTTACTATTAACTAATAAAGTATATTATGATTATTTTTTCTTTTTAATAAATAAAATAATAGCTCCTAAAGTAATAAATGTAACTTATTTAAAAAAACAATTAATTATTAAAGCAATTAATTAATTATAACAATACATAATAACAAATGCAATTTTATACGCTTTTTTAATTGTAACAATTAATTTAAAAAAACATATAAAATCACAATTAACCATACAATTATTCTATTTGTTGCTTCATGAAATGTACGTATTATATATAAAGCATCACATATAGTTATTTAAAATAATGTAGCATATGTATATTAGTAGTTGTATAGGTGAGGGCATCACATGATATTTCTATTTTTATTAAATTACTGTAGAAACAAGAAAAGTGAAAATGCCAACTAGCAACTAAAGTTTTCATATGTTACAAGTCATAATTGAGACTTTTAAAAAGAGTAAATATATATGTATACAGCTTTTTCTTCTCACAAAGATAGCATTTTTTTAAAAATATATTACAGTAGTGAGTCATTAAGTAAGGCTTAATGGCATGTTTCCAATAAATGATAAACACGTATTTCTTTTATGGTGAAATGGAGTAAACAATTACAATAATTAAATTCATATATTACCAGTGATGAATAATAAAAAAATTTAAAAGTTTATTTAAAACATTATTTAAAAAAGTGGTGTTAAAATTTTTGAAAAATCAAATTATATAATTTACAGAAATGTAGAAAATCACAATGAGAAAAATACAGCAAATTAATTATATTTAAATAAATTTAACTAAAATATTTATAATTATAATTTTTATAACAAGTTATAATATAAAAAATTTATTCATAATAATATCTATAAACGATTTTTAAAAAAGCAATAAGTTGACAGTAAAATCACAACATTCACAAAACATACTTTATCTTCAAAAATCACATATTTTTTATAACATCATGTTATAATTTGGGACGGACATTTTAATATCTTAAGTTTTCCAAAATATGATTATTTATATATACATATGTAGCATTTATAAATGTAGAAATATTTAAAGACATTATAGAATCTGCATTTTCATAGTTGCCAATGATTAGAACTTTATATGAATAAAAATCTTAATTTATAAAATTGTGCCATAAATTATAGCTAAGAATACAAAAATTCAAGTTCTATACATGCATTTATGGTCATTAATAAGACACAATAAAGAATAAAAATATTGGGACTGAAAAATTATTAAGTTAAAGAAACTTGCTATTATCAGCCCAATATAATGTTGATAATAATTTTTTTAATTATTTAAAATGAATAATATATCTAGCTTGTGGTAATTATAAGAAACAGAAGCACATTTGTGATACACATTTAATAAAAAAATGTTATTTCTATAGAACTTGTATTCTTTTACCTTAAATTCTTCACAATACAGGATATATTTTTTTCAAAGCCAGTGCCATTTGACTTGAGCCCAAATTTAAAATCAGGCAAATAAAAGAAAATCCACTCTCAATGATATGAATAAGTACATATTAAATTTACATCATAAGATTATAACTTGCACACCAATAATAACAATCAGAAAAAAATGGTATAAGCAAATAATAATTAAAAGATAATCATGAAAATTTGAGCATAATGATTGACTAGAAATGCGTATTAAAAGCAAAACAAATATCTTTTAAAGAAAAAAATAACTGTTAATATAATAAAAAAGGAAAAAATGTTAAAAAGAGTGTTGATCTTAATTTGCTGATGTGTTCTCATCAGAGAAAATCTGAAAAAAATTGAACAAATATACAGAAAACATCAACTTAAAACAAAAACTTAATACACATATTTTGATTGCTAACTTTACAACACAAATAAATTAATAAAATTTATTAAGGTTGAAATTAATATTGTTTTAAACACAAAAAAACTAAACTAATTCTCAGTCATAAATCATTAAATATGTACACTTTCGTATATTTTGTTTTTGCAAAACTATTTTAAAACAAAGTATTAATTTGGAATTCTTGTATAATTAAGAATAACCCAATTCCTCTAGCAAAACGAAAACAAAATTAAAAATGTATACTTAATTAGGTCCATAATATTTAAGTTTTTTTTTCTTTTCATTCCAATCTTTGCAATGGATATCTTACAAATTTTCTTCTTTTAATTTAAGAAAACAAGTTTTACAATTCTTTTTACATTAATTTTTACTATAATTTGCATATTTTAAATTAGATTATTGAATTTCTTCACAATTTTTAGGCAAGAACAACAAAATTAAATACACTGACAGCCAAATATTATGCAGGCATACTACTCACAAAAGCATTTGTTGTGGATCATAACACAGTGCATTCATACAATTATGTTTTTTCTGTTATATAAAAGGTTTATAATTTAATTTAAAAAAATGGAATTTCCATATTTTGGAAAAGTGTTACAGGTAAATGAATCAAAAAAGAAACAAAAGCTACATCTAGATCAAAATTTGAGAAGTGATCTTAATAGGTGTTGGCAAATGTGTCACACATAGAACAACCATGATATATTTCATTAAACAAAAATATAATTTTATGTAAAAGAAAAGAGAATACTCATAACAATAATTTTCTAAATAGTACAGGTAGAAAATATCTTGGCAATATTTTTAGGCAGAAACTGCACCATATTCTACACATAGACCAGAATTCTGAGTAAAAAATAAACTGTGTAAAGTAATCTTGTGTGCAAGTAATCAGCATGCAAAGTAATCTTGTATATTCAGCATAAGCGTGTAACAGTAAGTGATAAATTGTCACATTCAATTTTATCTCTAGGAAGAATGACTCAGAAGTTGCCTCAATAAATAGTAAATATCTAGTTGCTATTTATGATTAGTTTTTATTCTGAACACTGTTGCGCAGTTGATCACTCAGCCATTCAACTCCTTCAGCCAAACCTTCTCCAGTAAGTGCATTACTAGCACATATATGCCATGGTTTATTTTTCAAGCGATCCAATCCTAATGCCTGACTAACTTTAACGCTTGATAAAGCTTCTCTAAGATCCATCTTATTAGCGAAAAACAACACTGGAATACTCCTGTCTTTGATATCTTTGTGCTGCAACATCATTTCTAACTCATCTTTTGCCACAACCATTCTTAGTGCATCACTACTATCAATTACAAAAATTATACCTTGTGCTTCAGGGTAATAATGCTCCCAAAGATTCCGATAACGACCCTGACCGGACATGTCAAAAGCAGTAAAACTCAGATTTTTCATTCGAAAGCGATCGACATTGAAACCAACAGTGGGTACAATTTCCATCGATTTCTGTTCCTCTGGTTTAAAATGATTAATAATAGTGGTTTTACCACTATTATCCAATCCAACGATTAATACACTAGCTTCTCTCCGTTTAATACCCAAAAAGTAAGCTAATTTATCAAATAAACCCATTTTCTTCAGCTGAAGGAATTAATAAGTTAATGATCCAACTTGAAATTTTTGCAATACGATTCTTACAAAATTGTGTGTAACAATTTTAAATTACAGTAAAACGAAACCGAATCCTCTGAAAATATCAAGCTAGAATGTAAACAAACAACCTGAACTTGGAACTGGATTGAGATCAATTGCTCACTAATGTTCCAAAATAATGTATTTAAATTTAGACAGGATAGGTTGGCTAGATATATTAAATAAATCAAAAAATTATTTTATCATGAGTATTAATAAAGGAAAATTTATTATTCAAAATATTTCAGGAGTTTTCATAAAAGTTTGAAATAAGTCAGGTTTGAGTGGCAATAACCTATAATTCTCGTCATCACAATTTGGTTCTTGTCTGGTGTCAAGACGACGCGTGGAAAATTAATTTAAATAGTTTTTTAATTATGTATTTTCCATTGTTTTTAATTTTAATTCTTGGTTTATTTGGGAAAGGGCATGCAGATCTTGTAAATGCTAAATTAGATCGTAATATTGATATTGCATCTCAATTGGTTAAGATTTTGATCAAACTTACTATCGAAAACACCGGAAAATCGCCGGTATCTACTTTCTTGTATTCTCTTGAACCAGGTACAAAACCACACTTATCATACATTGGTGCATCGGTAAGTATGATTTCAGAGAAAAACTGACTTCAAGAGCTTAAAATTTTATACCCTTAGGAAATAAGATTGTTCCAAATGACTGTTTTGATCTTCATCATAAACATTGTTTTTAATTTTATGTATATCTGTTTTGAAAAGTATGACTATATTAAAATTATTGCATTATTAAAGTAATTGATGGGCATAAAAATATAAACATTAAAAAATCATTTTATTATAATATTTGCTTTATTTTTAATTGATGCACTTGCAAGTATAATGAGTTCTTGTTTTCTAAGTGCATAAAATATTTTGAAATTAGTCGAAATAACAACTTTACTCCAGTTTTAGTAAATGTTGTGGCATAACTGCGATTACTACTTTTGTTAATTAAGTTGCCTTTTTAAATATACACCTTTCTTTCTCAGTGAAAGAGTTAGCAATTTTAATATTTTTATGAGATATATTGATAAACTCTGTTCAATTTGTAAATTATTTTTTTATACATATTATAATAAATAATACCTGAGGTTTATTTTCTGTTCCAATGAATACCAAAATATTTACACATATCATACATTTCCAAGATATATTTAGCCAATCCAATTAGTCGAATAATTAGCAATCTGATCTTTGATTCCACAGTTTATGCATTTGAATTTCATGTCAGTTTTATTTGTAGTGGTTTGGACTCCAATTTAATCTGTAGGTCCTAGGCGAATTAATCCTCATGGCAAAAAATGATGGCAAATGACTCAAAAAATATCTCATGTAATCTAGGAGTCAACAACTGAGAATTAGTGCTAGTTGTTAATGTGAACAACAACATTTCATATAATTTGTTTATAATTATAGCATGTTTCAAACTAAAAAGCATCTCATATCTAATAATTTAACAAATTTGTCAAGTGTCTTGAACGTTCATAAGTTCAAGCTTTGTTTAAAAAATTAAAATTCAGTTTTTCAATTTAAATACCATTCATTTGCAACATTCAAATGCATGTAAGCTTCAATTTTCCAACTTAAAAGGAATAATTTTGGAAGTTGAAATAATGCAACTCTATCAAAAATTATATGCAATGATTTTAAATGTTTGAATTCTAAATGAAATTAACTGATATATATATATATATATATGATATATATATATATATATATATATATATATATATATATATAATATTTATTTATACATACACATGAAAGTTGTAAATATGATGGTCTAAAGTACTTTAATATGAAAGCTTGTTAGTGAGGAGTTGTGGAACAAGTAAAATTTTTTGCTTGGTAAATTATGTTGAACTTTACTCAATAAAATAATGCTTTTAAACTTATGCATGGTTTTAAAGATGTTCTTCAGTACATTAAACTATCAGTTCATATTTCATAATATAGAAATATCAGCTTTAAATTATATATTTCTAATTTGAATATGCAGGAAAAATACTTAAATATCAATAACTGAAATAAGGATTATTTACAAGAAATTAAGCAGACTAATTGTTATAGTTTTTAGCAATTAAATGCACTTACTTGAGAATTAAAAAAAAATTTCATTTTGAAATTAGGAAGAAAAAGGAAAAAACTGCTGTATTAATAATTTTTAAATTAACATAGGTATATTCTACATGTCATGCATATATAATAATTATTTTATATTTTACAAATTAAATCCAGTCTGTATCAAAGATATTTATAATCAAGTGGTCTGTTCAGAAATTTTCATGTAATAATTAAAATATTTAGGATATTTATAAAAGATAAATGTAAGAAACAGTTATTTTTGTGCAATGATTTTGAAGCTATTTTTTAGATATAGACTATTTAATTTTCTGATTTAGACAATTTTTATATTATTCCTAACTGGTTTCATAGTTATTAAACAAATCTAAGAAATTTTTTTTGTCAATGTGTGAAGTATTTTCTATTCATTCTTTTGCTTGCTATTGCTTTACTGTTTGATTTTTGCACTTCTTACTTAAAATAATGAAAGGTATTTTTAATTAGCAAGTTCATGAAGATGGAAAAATCAACTTGAAAACCGAAGATGTGTCTATGCAGCAAAGGTAAATTAATAAACTAGGCAACCCCTTCTTACCATCATATATATATGTCTTTTATTATTTAAATTTTTATAACTTTTGTTTGCTGCTTACTTAATTATCATTTTTTGATTTTAACTATTATTTGACTAGGTTTTAAAATATGTATAGCATCTTGAAATGCTCATCAAAATGTTAAAAAGGCAAACTCTTATTTGTAACTGTTTGAATAAGTAACTGGAGTAGAATGTTAAGGTGTGAAATTTTTTGCAGATTTGTTTAATGTAAAGCATCTTATATTATTAATTCCTAGTTAGATTTAAAAAAAAATTTAAATAACCAGTTGGTAGAAATGTAAAAAAGAATTGTTAAAAAAGAGATTCCTATATTTAATTGGCTAAAATAAGGTAATATTAACATTAGAACTGCAGATAAGGTCATTTTGACCCAAAAGCAATTTTGTTTCCTATTTTCTCAAAAAGTTACAAATAGATTGAACCAAATTTCTAGACTTTATTATTTTTATACTAATAATCTGTAAAAATATGATACATTAAATACTTATTTTTTAGTTTTTAATATTTATACCTAAAATTGTGTGGAATGGGTCACTTTGACACCATGGTAATCACAAATACAGACCTGCCAACTTTTACGCATCATGAGTAAATTTTACGCAAAATCGCCATGTTTTACGCTTTTACTGATAGCATGAATTATTTTACGCGTTTCGGTTCTACTGGGCAAAGTTTAAAAAAGAAAAAAAATTTATATCTTAGCACATAATGGTGATCTTTTCTCGCTAGCCATGATGAGAAACGGAAATTAGCACCCCATTCAACCCATTTGTGGGAAGAGAAAACTGACTTCCCAGACTGTGGTCGCAGAGGCTCCGAGCGGTCCGAAAATGCACATGTCAAACCTATTGGGGTGGGGAAGCCTGATACTCAAGAAGTCACTCGGTCAGAATTATATTTCATTTCATTCTTGATTGAGCACAATATACCACTCAGCGTTTCTGATCAGGCTGGTCCCCTTTTCAGGAAAATGTTTCCTAAAAGTGAAACTAGAAAGCGTTATGGATGTGCTCGAACTAAAACTTCTGCCATTACAAATCTAAATTCATGTTATCTTTATTAGTGATACCACACAGCAATGCAGAGTGTGAAAGAATTTTTAGTTTAGTGAAAAAGAATCGAAATGAATTTAGAAACTCCCTATCAAATAATAATTTAGAAAATTTGCTTATTGTAAGCGATGGATTTTGTTATGAGCAAGAGTTTGTTAGAAAAGGCTAAAAAAAGCCACTGTTAGATCATTGAACTCTTCCAGTGTATAAGATATTAAAGAAATGTATTTAATGAAGAAAATTTTGTACAGAGTTTTTTTTATCTTTAACCCAGAATTTTTATTTTATTAATTGTTGATGTATTTATAATTATTTACTTTAATTGATTTAAAAGCGATTGTGTGTAGCAGAATTATGTCCAGATAACTTATTTTTGTTAATAACTGATTGAAATAAATATTTCAACAGAGTGCAATTTAGTGTCATTGTGGAATGCAAAGTATTTCCTTGTAAATATTATTTTAATATTCAGAAAGCACAAAAATTGTAGTGTAATATGAATGCATTCTGGAATCTATGGCTTTTAATTATTAAATCTTTAGATGAATTAAATTCTTAGCATCTGTATTTTCATTAGTTAATAATTTACCTTTAATAAACATAAAATTAATAGTCAAGTAATAACTTAATTAATTAAATTATGAAAATATATATCTAATATGTAATTTTGAAAAAAAAGTTTTACTGAAATACTTTTTCAAAAGTTGGCAGGTATGCAAATATTAAATTTGCAATTCAGCATTTCCTGGAGTGAGAAAAGTTTTTTCAGTCCTCTTTCTGTTTCCCAAATGTAAGCAGAACAATACTTTTAAGTCATTAGATTGTTACTGATAACAGAAGAAGAGCTGAGAATTGTGTTGTAATGGTAGTAGCCAGTGTTGCAGACCCTCCCCCCTCACATTATCATTCTCTATGGGAAAAATGCCTCTAGTTAATCTGTTCAAGGAATGCTTTCTCTCCAGTGTTTTTTGTTTTGGACTATTGAATGGAATGTGGTTACCATAGTTAATGTGGTAGTCTATTGAGTGCATATCTGATTCTATGACTACACAACTGGTTGTTCACATTGCCTTGGAAATAGTTTGAGTGTACCAGTCTGTCTGATTTTTCTACCTTGTTTACACATGGAAGTAAAATTGATCGGGTGAAAATGGCTGGAAGAAATATGCATAAATTAATATTTAGTGAGGCCCTCAAATCTATGTGATAATTTTCAAAAAATGAATCAAAAAACGATAATTGTGAAAAAATTATTTTTAGCAATAATGTATATATGCCTCCAGATAAAGGAAATATTTTTTACCATAAAGATACCTTATTTAATTTTCCAGTACTACCAAAAAAAACTATTTCTGGAAAGAAACAGTAGTGTGCACTTAAACAAAGATTTATCAGATTCAAATCCAGATTAAATGAATTCTGGAATTTTTATTACAAATGATGGAATGTATTGGGAAGGCATCAATTCTGGAAGTTGCATGCATTAAAGAATTGTTGAACATAATGCTTTCAAGGAAAAGAGGCACCCAACCTGTTATGCAAAGCAAAATATTGAAAATAGATATGTAATTAGTTCATAGGGGCTACTTATAAATGAGCCTATGCTTCATCATATAAAAAACTGTACATAAGTCGAAGCTCACTGAGAACTTTGAAAAAAAATGAATGGTTAACAATTTTAGATCAACTAGATGCTTTTATATCAATTTTGTATTCTTGAGGTAAATACGTTGCAAATAATCTAGAGCTTGATAGTCTGGTCTGTTTGGTGTCCACCTTTTATCCGCGATACAATGGTGAGAGATGGATTCAAAAAAATTACAAAATTTTTGCATTTTGGAAAAAAAAAAAAAAAAAAAAACACTATCTGTACATTTTCAAATGGAAATATTCTGTTTCCTTTTTAAAGTTTGAAAGAAATTTATAGAAAAACCTGTAACTTGCTATAAACCGGGATTATATGTAACCATTGGTAAACAGCTGTTTTTGTCTAAAGCCAGGTGTTATTTCACACAATATATGTCAAGTAACCCAGATAAATTTTGTATCAAGTTTGGTTTGCAGCTGATATTATTGTAAATGTGTGCTCAGTGGTTTCTCACATTTGGCTAAAGATGAGGAATGTCTTGAAAAACTTTCTCTTTCCATATGTGTTGTTTTGCATTTGATAAAACCTTTCAAAAATAAAAAATATAGGTACAGATAATTTTTTTACTACTCTACATCTGTCTGAAATGTTAAAAATGAAAAATGCTAGTTGAACTGGAATGATGAAACAAAATCAGAAAGAAATACCTGAATTTGAAAACAAAGTAAAGATAATGTTATACGATACATTGTTGTTGGAGCATAATATAATTTTGACAATTTAAGAGGGAAAAACCAGCAAAAATATTTTATTGAGCTCCATTCATCCAACTGTTGATATTGACAATAACCACCCAAAGAAGCTTCCGGAAACAATATTTTATAACTCAACAAAATTTGGTGTCGCCATTGCTGACCAATTGACTCGGGAATATTTTGTAAAGTAAGAATCAAGGAGGTGGCCGGTTCATGTATTCTACAATATTTTTGATCTTGTTGTGGGATTGATTCATGGATTTTATATAAAGAAGTTATTGGAAAAAAAACTTAAGAGAGGTGAGAATATCTTCAATTATCCATTGAATTGCATAATGCATCTATTCACAAATAAAGTTCAAGTCAGATATACTGGCAAAGGTGGATACTACTGAAGAATCTGCATGATTTGACTGTAAAATGCCAATATGTGGAAAGTGTACAAAATATATAAGAAGAAATTTCCCAAAATATGCATGAACTGTGTAGGAAATCTGGACTAGTATGAAACTAAATATTTCTATTAAAGTTATCAATATATTTTACTACTGTATACAATATTTCATATAATATCTTATTATTTTTTATCACTTATTATTACAATTTAATGTTAAAAATTAATAAATGTCATTGCCAAACAATTACAGCATACTTTTAGCATATCAATACAGGTTTTTATTAATTATGGTCAATTGACTCAGCCCATGTTTTTAGGTATACTGAAACTGCTTTGGTTCTAGCGTTAAGTACCGCAGAAAAAAGTTGTATGCATAATAAATTTAGGTACTTTTTAAATGTGCATTGAAAATTAATTGAAATTTTATGCATGAACATATAAAGACATGAGTATCATGTATCAGTAAACAGTTTATTTTTCCTTATTTTGCATGAAAATTTTCAAAGTTTAAGTATTTTTAAATATAGAAGTATATTAAAACAATTATTAGTAACTGAAGTTTCTTTTATGAATTTTTTATCTCAAGTATTTGAATGTTAAACTTCATGTACTTTTTTCCCTAAACTGTTTTACAAACAACAGTTGAAATACTTTGTCATCCTAAAAAAATAAATGCTTCTAAAAGTATTTAATTTCTTAGTTAATAATTAAAGCATTAACTCTAGTATAATAAAATTATATTTGCTTTATTATATCTATCAACAATAGTGTATTTCTGTCCTTCAGACTGGAAAGATAGTATCTAATCATTTAGTGCCCCATATTAATGTAATTAGACAAAAAGCTGTAATACTGCTTAAGCTGAGTCCTACATTTATTTTT
The DNA here is from genome assembly GCA_037975125.1 of Latrodectus hesperus. Lineage (NCBI taxonomy): Eukaryota > Metazoa > Arthropoda > Arachnida > Araneae > Theridiidae > Latrodectus > Latrodectus hesperus. The sequence goes on along the minus strand of CM075860.1, from coordinate 6,668,354 downwards.
TAATATATAAGATAAATTCAAAATAACTGCATGGAATTCAGGACTGCTTCTAGATAATTTTCATAAATTTTTGTTAAAATTTTTAGATTTTGGACAAAGGATTGTTCTTTGCTTTAACTTGATAAATGAATTCATGTGCTGAGATAAGACTTGGGTCTTTCTTCTGAAACATTTGAAATTAGTCATTTTGGTTAATCCATTGAGATTTTAGAGAATTAAAAACTATCCAGTTATTGACTTTTCCAACCAAGGAGATTTAAAGTTAATTTAATGAACCATATTTTCAAAATGGTAATCAAGTTTGTCTTTGATCAGTTGTAAAAAAAATTATCATACATTTTAATGTCTTTTATTATTAAAATGATTATGCCAAAATTGTTAAGTACAAAATTACTTGTGTATAACTTTTGTTCATTTTTTTTAAAAAAATTTTATATCAGATTTAACTTCTTATATTTCATTAATGGTTATTGCAATAATACACTTTTATTTGAAATTTCTATCAAGGAATAGTCTGAAGTGAAGGTATTTAGACATGTCCCTTGTATTTGGCAGGTAATTGTGGAATCATGTTTGTACTAGTCATGAGAATAAACTAATACTTAATTTTTTAACTCCTGAATTTACTTAAAAATGATAATTATCTTAATAGTTTTTCTTTATAATATAGTGTCTAGTGAATTAAGAATCTGAAATTTGTATGTAAAAATTCTTTTAAAAGAATATATTTAAAATTTTAATTATAAATTTTACTATTTAATTACAGTATAAGGTACTAAATATTTTTCTTTTAAATGTACTCACCTTAAAAAATTTTTTATGTTGTCATTAATCTGATGATTATTATAAATTGAAATATGATTTAAATTTTTTTCTGATAGTCCATATAAAGACAAGGACCTTATTAAAATCCACTTCAAGAGTCCACTGCAGGCAGGAAAAACCACAGTGGTGCGACTTGAACTAGTGTTCACCCACTTTTTGGTTCCTTACCCTTCCAGTGTGACACAATCAGAGAAGCAATTAGTCATGTATCATGGTAGCCATTATTACTACAGTCCTTACCTTACTAAGACTCAAACAACTGTTGTCACTCTTCCATCCAGTTCAATTGAATCCTTCACCAAGCTCAAACCTCTGTCACATAGTGATAACCTCATCACTTTTGGATCATATGAGAACATTGCACCATTCACTATTGTAAGATTTTATTCTACATTTATATATTAATATTTTAAATAGTGTAATGATATTAATCTTTTCAGACATGTAACTAATTATAAAATGATCAGCTATCTTGAAACTATAGAAGTGTTATACAAATTGTATTTGATTTTATGAGTAGATAGATATATTTTTCTGTTTGTTAACTAAACTAAACTCTGTGTGGCACGACAACCCATGTGAGTTATATAAGGCCTACAGCACCCATCTATGTTGTTGTGACCGAGAGGCCCTGGGGTGCAAAGCATATGTTTTAATTAGGTGGTCAGCCTAATGTGAAACTCCCAGTGTTTAGTTCCCAAGCATGCTTGGTACTCACTTTATCGATCCACTGAAGGGATGAATGGCTGAGTTGACCTTACCCATCCCGAGGATCAAACCTCGGACTTGTGCCTTGAAAGTGTGAAACGCTACCACTAAGCCACCAGGGTTCCCTGTTTTTTAATTATTATCTTTAATTTTAAATATTTAATTCTTTTTCTATCAAGAAATAGGTTCTCGTATTCAAAGTTCTTATGAAATATGTATTTAGTTAAAAATGTAAATTGTATAAAAGTAATTAAATTTTCATAATATGCTTCTTATTTTCTACATGAAAGCAGAATTAAAAAAATATATATATAGATTTATTTCCATGAAATGTATTTTAAATTATTTTGAAACATTAATGTTCTATATTTTGTATGATAGTTTTTAAAAATAAATTATTTATCATACGGAATTAATTTTTTAAATTACATTCTTATTCATATTATTTGAATTGATGAATTTTATAATTTATCATTTTGTAAGAGATTATATATACATCTACATATTTGTTTTTATATAGTAACTGAGATAATTTCTTTCAAAATTCATTAAAAGAAAAAAAAATTTTTTAGAAGTTTTCTGTTGGAATTTGAGAGAAACAAAAATTTGCATTTCTCTGAAAAACTAATGGGAGTGATATTTTCAGCACTCAAAATATATATTACTAAATATGTTAAAGATAAAATGCTGAGCCAGTTTTATTATTTTATTTTAGATTTGTTTATGTTTTGTTGAATGGGAGCATCCATTGCATACTATAATTTTTATTATTATTTCAAGTTTTAGCTTTTTTTTATGGCTTTGTAAGCTGTTTAATTTTAAGCTTCTTTTTTGGTGGAAATAATGTTGCTGAATGTAGATATAATTTTAGACTCATTCATTTGCCGAGCTTGGAATTTATTTGTGTGATTAAAAGATAAGTATTTGAAATATATTGCTTAATATTTCATTTTTATTTTTATTATTAGTTAAAGTAGTAATGTACTTTGTGCTTTTAAAAAATTTTGTTGCTTAAAAAGTCTTTTATAATTTATTTAAGTCTTTGAGGCTAAAGATAATGAGCCCATGCAGGCAATAAAACATGCCAAATGAGCTTATCTCATTGGAATGTATTTGTTTGCCATAACTTTCATTTTATAATTCAACGTGATTGTGTATATGCGTGAAATTTGTTTTGTCTACTAGTTGGAAATCATGCAAACCCATACTGTTCCCTAGTTTTTTACCATCTCAAAAGAACATAACAGTAATATTATTTATAATTGATAGTAATTCTAAAATATATTCTGTAGGTAACGATCTTTTATAGAAATACAAACATATCAATGCTAATGTTTCTATGCTTTTTCAGAAAGGTAGATTTGGGAAGATTGAAGTTATGTGCAACAAAAACAGTTAAAATCTAGTTTTCATTTTAATACTAACTTTAAATGTTTTTTTTAATAGAAAATCATACAAAAAAATTAGCAGAAAATATTTTTACTTAGTGTTGATAAAACATTAATATCATTTTAATATTTGAATAACTCATTAACAAAAATTTTGCAAGTAAATTCAAAATTTTTATTTAATGTATTATTAAACTGAGTTCATTCAATTTAACCCTTTAACTGGTTTGCCTGTATAGTGTACAGGCTACTGATCATTGGGCACATCTGGTTTGCCCATAAGGTGTACTCGCATTAATATTTTCCCCTTTCTTATTTTGATTTGCCCATATTTTTAATATATTGAAAGAGAGGCTTAAGAAGATTTCAATAGATGTCGTAGCTTGTCCATGCCATTTAAAAGCATTCTAACAAGTGTTTTCTTTTGTTACCGGAAATCAAAAATATTTTGCATTCTTTGTTCTTGAAAGTTTTGCTACACTGTTTTCTGGTTGTGAATTCAATGTTCTTTAATTATGGATGATACTTTATTGTTAGATACTGTCTATTATTCATTATACTGAAAAGGTAAAAATACAGTTAATGCAGGTCTGTTTTGAAAAGAAACAGAAACCAAAAATTGTTATGGATTACAATAATGCGATGGGAACCGTAGGCCGCATGGACCAAAATTTGAAAAACTTTGAAGTCTATAGAAAAAGAGGAAAATATAGAAAAATATTTTTCCAGTTTTTGGTATTGCCGTATGGAACTCGTATGTCCTATATTGTAAGAAAGTTGGAAAGAAATCACAGTTACAATTCGGACTTGATCTTGTTGACAGAATAATCACGAAATACCATTCTAAAATGACTTTCAAATATGGACAACCTGGTTCTGAGCCTAATCCTTTGAGACTGACTGAGAGACATTTCATAGAAGTTAATACTCCAACAGAAAAGAAACTGAGACCTGCTAGACAATGCATTGTATGCTGTTCTAGAAGGAATGAAAGTGGATAGAAAAAGAAAATCCGAAAGGAAACACAGTATTTCTGATTGTAATATGGGACTTTGTCGAACACCGTGTTTCAAGTTGTACCATACAAAAAAGGACTACCCAACAATAGTATTGAAAGCATGAATTTTTAACATATGATTAAGTTTTTTTTAGGTTCACAGTTCGTTATATCTGTATAACAGTCTTCACTGCATAAACTCTGTGATTACAAAAAGCCAACACTCTAAAAAAAATAAGAAAACAAAAATGTCATCTTCCACAGAATTTCTGACTGGGATGTCAGTAAGTCCAGGGAAAGCGTAGAGGTAGTCACCTGCTATTTCTTTAAGTTCACTCAAAGGCCAAGTCTGAAGTCCGTTAAACCAAAATGGTGGAGGTGTGCCTGAAGATAGTCATGCCTTGTCTTAAGAAGAAAATTTGCTATGCCCACAGCCCTATGGAAGTTACACGGGACAGGCTTAGTCAGTAAATTGCCCAAATCTTTCCTCTCGTTGAATTGTTACACATATTTTTACGATGGGAAGCTATATTTGTCTTGACAAGCTTTTTAATAGTATGGTACTCCAAAGCTAGAAAAAGTTGTTGTTGTAACTTCAAGCCAGCCTTGGTAAATTTGTCAGCCAAGTCATTATCACAGTGGCTGGGTATCCACTGGAGCACAATTTGACGTCTCTGCTCTAGAAAGGAACTAATAGCCATCTGACAGAGGAAAACAGATTTGGTATTGCTAGGTCTAACTGATTTGAGAGATTTAATGGCAGACTGAGAGTCAATAAAAATACTATATGATGAAAGTTACTATTGGTACTTTTATTCTTACTAATTCAATGTTTTTCTTTTTATTTATTTTTTAAATTTGGTTTAAAAGGAGACTTAGGTTTCCATTATACATGATTTTCTTCTTACATTGAGTTATATGTATATATATATTAATAAAATATTGAAAATTGCTATTGAGATTGCTGGACAATTTTTGCACAGTCATGATAACTTATATTTTAAAAGGGAAAATAAATTGAATATTTTAATTGCATTTATCAATGTAATATTTTATTCAGTTAAATGTCATTTTAAATGTATACATGAATAAGTGTTTCACTTAATCTTTTCCAGAGTAAGCTGACCATTCATTGTGAAAATAATAATCCATTCCTGACTGTAACAAGCTTAAATCGTAATATTGAAGTATCCCACTGGGGTGTGATATCTGTGGAAGAAGATATTGACATTGCTCATACTGGGGCTGTTTTGAAAGGACCATTTTCTCGTTATGAATTCCAGAGGGACCAAAGTGGCATTGCTTCCGTAAAATCTTTTAAAGTAAATATTGCTTTATTTATTCAATAATTTTAAAATCATGGTATGAGAAAAACAAAAACTCTCTTTGCATTTAGTAACCAATTTTGGGAATGATACAGATATCAAATGCTGCAAATATTGTTATGTAATAAAAAGAGAGCTTTGTAATTATAACATTTAATTTCATTTGCACTATATATGTATGTACAGTAAGACCCCGCTTAACGCTGTTTCGGTTTAGCGCTCTTTTATTTCAACCCGGGGATTCCACGAAATCGCTCGCAGCATACGGGGATTCCCGAAATATTATGCAGCGATAGGTTTCAAATACATATCCGAAAAAATGTACTTGTGTTTCTTGTTTGGTGTGGTATTGTACAGACATATTTTTATTATTGGAAACATTTGTTGACATTATTGTCAGTAGGTATTAATTTACATATTTAATACTATATTACAGTGTCAAATATTTTGATTTTTAGTTTTTACTATGGGTGATAATGAAAAAGAAAATAAAGCAACCAGAAAAAGCATTTCACTCAAAACTAAAATGGAAGTGATTAGAAGATTAGATTCTGGTGAACGTCAAACTCTAATTAGAGCTTCATTGAATTTGCCAACTTCAACAGTAAGGACCATCATGAAGAATAAAGAAAAAATACTGTCATCAGCAACTACAACTACGTCAAGCTCTGCAACTAGAATTACCCGTTCTAGAAATAATATCATAGAGGAAATGGAAGAACGACTGTCTATATGGATTGACGACGAAATTGACCGCGATATGCCATTTCGCCAATCTATCATAATGGAAAAAGCTAGAAGAATTTTTAATTACATTCAGGCTGAGACAATTTACACAAGTGAAAATTTCGTTGCTAGTTGAGAGATGGTTTAATAGATTTAAATATCGAAATAACCTTCACAACATAAAGATTACAGGAGAAGTAGCAAGTGGTGATACAAAAGCAGCGGCTGAATTTCCAACAATATTAAAAACAAATAATTGAAGAAGGAAACTATCCTCCAGAATTGGTTTTTAATGTTGATGAAATAGGCTTGTTTTGGAAAAGAATGCCGAAACGAACATTTCTATCCCTGTGCAGAGAAACGGGCACCAGGATTTAAAGCTGCAAAAGATCGCTTAACCCTTCTACTAGGTGTTAATGCAAGCGGAGATTTTAAATTAAAACCATTACTAATTTACCATTCCCAAAACCCAAGAGCGATGAAAGGCATATCTAAATCAACTTTACCTGTAATTTGGGAGTCTAATAAAAATCATGGATAATTGCGAAAATTTTCCAGGATTGGTTCACTGAACATTTCTGCCCGTCTGTTAAACGTTATTGCGAAATTAAAAAACTTGAACAAAAAGCACTTCTGTTAATTAATAATGCTCCAAGCCACCCAACAAATTTATCAGACTTAACAACATGGATTCCAGTCGAAGTGGTTTTCTTGCCGCCTAACACAACTGCCTTAATTCAAGCCAATGGACCAAGGCGTGATATCAAATTTTAAGGCTTATTACTTGCGGCGAACCTTTAAGCAAATGTTTGAAAAAACAGACGGAGAAGAGAACCAGTCCATAAGAGAATTTTGGAAAAACTACAACATCATGTATGCTGTAGAAAACATAGGCCTTTCTTGGAATGAGGTAACAGAAAGATCTTTGAAAGGAGTATGGAAGAATATTTAGCCGGATTTAAGTAAGAGCGATGACGTTGGACACTCTGTCGATGTGGATGAAATAGTGGAAGAGATAGTGAAATTAACGAAGCAAACCAGTTTTGAAGGGGTAAGTGTGGAAGATGTCGAAGAAATAATTCAAGAAGCAGTGGCTAGTCTTTCTAATGATGAGCTCAAGGAATTAACTGAACAAGAAGAAAACAAAAATGTTGACAGCAGTGATTCAGAAGGAAGATGAGCAAAAAGAACTTTCGATGGCGTTTGTAAAAAGGAGTTTGTCTACCATAACTGAAATAATGGATCAATTCATTGAAAATGATCCGAATTTTGACAGGAGCTCAAAAGTAAGGCGTGGTGTTAGAGATGCTCTATCCGTTTATGAAGAACTTTTAAGAGAACAACGCAAAAGAAAAATGCAAGCAACATTAGATGCTTTTGTCACAAAAAGGCAGAACACTGAAAACGCGGAAGGCTAACTAAATATGACTGACTTAGGATTTTATTTGTTTTTTTAAGAATATTCATTTTGTTATTTATATTTTGTTTTTATTTTTCCAAGAAATAATAATGTGGTATTAATTTGGGCTTTAAGAAATAAATGTTTGGTTTTATTTTTATTAAAAAAACATACTTTTTAAATTAATATTTAACCAATTTCCTAGCCATCTTCCCCTAACCCCAGTATTTACATGTAAAGATAGCCTCGTTTAGCGCTGTTTCGCATTACGCTCTACTTTGATGGAACGTATCCCCCACGTTAAGCGGGGTCTTACCGTATGTATATATATATATATATATATATATATATATATATATATATATTTCAAAATAAGATAATTAATTTAAGAAAGCAAAAAATGAAAGAATGAAACTGTGACTGTATAGCATATAATCCTAATAATGTTCTACCATTTTAAAGTAATTTAATAATATAAAAATATCAGAGTAAAAATCAAAATAATAAAATGCATGAAAATCTCATTTTGTACTTCCATTTTTTGTTTGATGAAGACTTTTCATTATTAAATTAGAATCAAAACTAAAATATGTCAAATTATTTAAAATTTATGAGCTAAAATAAAGTTAAAGTCAAGATAAATGCTTTATTATTTGCATAGAAAAGTGATTTAATGAAATTACTTATTCAAAATAATTCATTATTTGACTTTTTGCTTATCCTGCATGTGTAATATCACTTATTTTTTTATTCAAACTTTTGATATCTGTATTATCATTTTTTATTAGAAATAAAAAATATTTAACCATTGGCCATTATTTATACTTCCTTTTTTAATTAAAAACATTTATTGTTAAATATTTAGAACCATTATGTTAAGTAAATAAATTAGAATTGTCACTGCCAAATATTTTAAAATTAATAAACAAAGTATTAAGAATTATTTTTAGGAAAACTTTTAAATTTATTTTATAGATGCATACAAAAAGAAAAAACAAACTCACTCCTTGATAATGGATGAAATCAAAGTTTTATATAGTTCATTATTGATTATTATTTACAGTAATTGATTGATTATTAAATTACATTTTAAATATTAATATTTCAAAAGTGGTATAGCTTCAATGTGTCAATGCATAAAAAATATAAATAGCTGTACAAATAATTAGGTAAGAGAGAAAAGAAACTATAGGCTGCAATTGTAAACTATTCTAAGGAGAGTCATGTTACACATTATAAGGAATTGCTTCTTTGGTAAGTATGCAGATGTTTGACATCTGACTTGTTGGTTAGATGCTGAAGGCTTTTTTTAATGTTTCCTGGATTAACCTTATGTTGTGAATGTTTTATAACTGAAATAGCTCATTACTTTAATATGCATTGTTACGGATTTTTTTAAAAATCTACTATGTATTTAAATGTATTTCCAAATATTAATTTTTATTATTGAGTAAAATGTATGTAAATATTATCAAGAATTTAAATTAAACCAAAATGTCTTTACATATTGACATAGTACTTAAGACATCAAATACATTCTTTGTTTTGTAGACTGTACTGCCTGCTTCTGCAAGTGATGTTTATTATAGAGATGAAATTGGTAATATTTCAACCAGTCACCTTAGAGTTTTAGAAGATTCCACTGAAGTTGAGCTGCGTCCTCGTTTTCCCTTATTTGGTGGCTGGAAAACTCATTATCTTTTGGGTTATTATGTACCTACTTATGAATATTTATATAACAGTGGTAAGTGTATGTTTTTGTTTATTATATTCATTCAGATATATATTCATATCTGACTACTCATGAGAAAGTTATTTTAAAATGCTTCAGCATTAATCAAATGTGAAAAAATTAATCTGTTGATAAAACATTTATTTCTTTTACTAGGTGATCAATATGTTTTAAAAATGCGCTTTGTTGATCATATTTTTGATGATAGTATCATTGATAAAACTACTGTTCGAGTGATTCTTCCAGAAGGCAGCAAGTAAGTAAGCTTTATGATATATGTTTAACTTATGATATAGTATAATATTATATAGCAAATAAAAAATTATAGAAATTTGGAACTATTATCAGTTTTATAAATATATATCTATGAAGTAATTGCTCACATAGAGTTCAAAATTATAATTTATTACTTTAAAAATAGTAATGGAATAAACTATTTTTAAAGTAATAAATTATAATTTTTAAAGTATTTAATGCATATTTATATAAAATAAATACTTTTTTAAATGAATTTACTTTTAATTTATGTACTGTACTAAAGAACTAATTTAGATGCATAATTTGTTTCCTTTTGAGATTAAGTGGAATTATTTACAAATTACTAAAACAATGATTTGAAATAAGATAAAAAACAATAAATAAAGAAAAATATCCTAAAATATAACTTTCAAATAATAGCAAGAATATATCATTCATTTGTTTTAAAAATATACTATTTATACTTTTTGTAGGCATATTCAGGTAAAAATTCCTTATGCTGTGAAACGCTTATCTGATGAATTACATTTCACTTATCTGGATACAGTTGGTCGACCAGTGATTGTTTTGCAGAAAGAGAATTTAGTGGAACAGCATATTCAAGATTTTGAAGTAAGAATTTTGAAGAACTCGGTTGTAATATTCATTTATTGAATAACAGTGTCCATTCACAAGTTTTAGATCATTTATTACAAACATGATTTTATTATGTTAGTTATTTCTGCCTAATTTGGAATTAATATGCTAATTTTAAAAAAAGAAAAAAGGTAGTAGGAAATAGCTTGGCTATCAAACTTTCTTATTATCTCATTCAAAATTATCATTTCTTCAAAATTGTTCATGTCTATTTACAAACTTTGATTAATTCACAAAAGCTTGTGTTTTAATTTTCTTCTAATGATGTTTTTATTAATATAATTTTATACATTATTCTTCAGAATTACATTTTATGTTTTTTCCTTTTATGCAATAATATTTTGATCTCTAAGCTTTAATTAATATTTTTTAATAAAGTCTAATCGAGCTGATTATTTCTTATTGAAAACTTGTCAAATTTTAACTTTTGAAACATCAGTAATTTTTAAAGATATACTGTGTGAGATTATCTTGTTTCAATTTTTTAAATTTACCTCTTGTACAACAGTTTTCTCTTCATGACATTTTCCAATTATTTTGAAGAAATCAGTTCCTTTATGCAATTTATTTTTCTTGTGCTAGTTTTATTGAAACTTTGTGGTTGCTACATCAAAATTAGTATAAATGTATAATATCTCTTAGAATTCATTTTCTGTGATGCAATTCAGTATTTTATTACATTAAAAGTGCTTCAATCACTTTTTTCTCATATTTTAAGTTTATCCATTTTTTAAATCATTTAATTTGTATATTTAAAAAATCTCCTATAAGGTTTATTTTTTTTAGCCAAAATCTATTGTTTTAATCTATTTTTAGATTCAATGTTAATTTCTTTATATATATATTAGTAGAGTTATTAATTTGAAATGAGTACTTTTTAAACATGTTTTACATACATAGTATGTACATATTGCATTATGTGTCACATAGTTTTTTTTATTTGGTTAATATGTATTTTACTTGCTTGTTTCTCTGTTATTTTCTTATTTGTGAATTATTCTCATAATGTTATCTTAATCATGCGTTTATGTAGAACTACAAATTTAAAATGTTGCTACTAGGTTGATTTTTAAATACTAAATTAAAATTTAAGACATTCTCCATCTCGGCAAAAATTTCTTGCCCAGTTTATATTATAACTTAAGCAACTACAGATTATCTGCAGGTGATGTTAAAGGCAAACCTAAACACAATGTTTCAAGTGTGTTAAAAAATATACATTGCATAATACTATGTGCATTCAACTTGTTCTGAGTGTAACTTGACAATGTTGTCCATAGCAAAGATCTGTTATAAATTTCATGCTAAAAATAGGTTTATTTTTTACAGGTGCATTATGAACATCAAAAAATACTTATGCTTCAAGAACCATTATTAGTTGTTGGGGCTCTGTATCTTTTATTCATTCTTGTTATCATTTATGTGCGGTTGGATTTCAGCATTACTAGAGTAAGTGCTAAAATACTTATTTTTGAATGTATACCCTATGTTTAGAAGTGCAATGAATCATGTGCATTTTCTTAAACATAATATTTTAACTCTTTATTCATTAATATTCAAAAAGTAAACGGTAACAAAATTAACATCATAGAAATCCATTTTTGATTCTCTTTTAATTATCTTTTATGATATAGGATCCTACAAAAGAAAGCAAGCTCAGAATATCTGGTTTTGTTGAAGCCATTCATAATCATTGTGATAACAGGATTACTATTTACAGCAAATTTGATGAAGCTCTTGCTAAATTCAAACTCAGTAAAGATTTGAACAACTATCAAGCTGTTGTTAAAAAGCTGAATAATGACCATAAAACAGAAACACAAGCTATTGCAGACCTGAATGCTAAACTTAAACAAGAAGGATCTGAAATTACTGAGAAGGTGAGTACTGCAAAATGTCATGTTATTTGTATTTCAAATTAACTGTGTTGTATTTTTTTCTTACAAACATGTGAATAAAAATTTAATGAAGTTAAGAGAAAATAGTGTGCAGAAATGAAACTTAATTTAGGAAAACAATTAAAGGTTAATTTTATTTGAGAGTTCAAATTAATAGATTTAGTTTTAAAATCCCATATTTACCACTTTTATTTGTGGAAATTTGGGCATTCTTTCTAGTTTCATTTGTATTTTACTAAAGTGTTAAAGCTCAAACAAATTTTCTTTTTTCATATTTAACTGGACATTAATTTTTATCTTTAAATCTTAGTGAAGTGCAATTTAATCCAATATATTCATTTAAATATTAACCATTACATTGATCCCTTCTTTTTTCACTTGATTGATTTTAAGTAATCTATTTCACAGTTTCCATATAAAGCAAATTTTCAGTTTTACTGCATGCACATTTGTTATGTGTGTATACTTGTTCACGTTATATGTTTATAATATACTATATTTAATAAGTAACAATTTCATTTATTAAAATATTATGAAAAACATTTATAATATTTCAATGGATGAAATTGTTACTTTTTAAGTATAGCATTGTATTGTTGAAAATGACAAAAATTTTCTACTGCTAGAATGTGATTATATCTAAAGATAAAAATTAATTTGGGCCATGTTTTGAAATGTCAGTAAATATTGACCACTCAATAAATGTGTCATGAAAAGTAAATTAATTGCTCGTGATTTGAGAGTACATTATTCTCATTTGTACTGTTTGATTTACTCTAGTCCCACAAATGTTTTTTTTTTCATTTAAGTATTTTTCTTTTTACTTGTTATGTAAGATAGGAAATGATTGCTTTTAAAAATTAGCATTAATTTTAATATAAGTTTACATAGTCTTGTAAAAAAGTTCATATGGCTCTTAAAGAAGAGAGAAAATAATAGGCAATTGATAAATGAATGGTATAAAATCAGCATTTGCCATATTTACTGATTGAGATGCAGTAATTACCTTATCATGCATGTACACAGTAATTCCTATTCAGCAAATAATTAGATAATATACTTTGTACATGCATTCCTAAAGTAAATGTGATTTATAAACTATTGCAGCGATTTACCTCTACTGTAATAGTCTATAAATCTTCTGTTAAACAGTAAAAGTAAATTAACTATGAATTTTCCCTTGCCAAACCTCTTTTTTTATCTATTTTATATCAAGCATAATGTTTTTCAGATTTTTTCCCCCTTAATTTTTTATTTACCAAATTTGAAGTGTGATTGTATCAAAAATAAAAGTTATAAAACTAAAAATAATCTTGATATTTATCCTTGCTCAAAAAATAAAATAAAAATGCTTTTAGAGTGCCATTAATTTTGCCGATTATTTATTTATTTGTTTTCTTATTTTAATCGTTTGAATAAGTTTCTTAATTTTCTTTCTTTATATTTCCTTAATAGCTTCATATATATAATACGATCAATATATTTCCTATATACTAAATATATTTTAAAAAAGAGTTTTGACATGTGTAATGAATTGCAGCTTAATGCAAAGCCATTTCTTATAGGTTGCTGAATTGCAACGCTATGACAAAGCATTCAAAGACCAGCTTCAACAGCAATCTGTACTTGTTGAGAAGCTGGTTGCCAATAAAGTCAGCAAACAACAGTATCTTGATTCTGATGCTGCAATTGTTAAAAAGAAGGAAGAAACTATTGAGAAGATTAATGCTGTACTATGCACTTTATAGAGGAATGAGATGTCATACATAAACTTTTCATTTTGCTGCTTTATATCTTTACTTAAATTCCATTCCATGATCAAAAGTGAAGAAAGTTGATTAGATCAATAACTTTTGTTAAAATATGACATATAATAAAAACTAATGTTCTTTGTAGTCTTGGTTATATAAAATATTTTTGATGATGCAGCATTTGAGGATTTCACACACACACAGATATTTTTAAACAATACATTTATTGTCTATATTTTACTAAACACATATGTTTTTATGCATTACTCAAAAATTATTTTTTAATTAAATGTAACTGCAGCTATACAAGGTAGACTTCAATAATAAGCACTATTATAAATTGATGAGAATTTGGAGGATACAAGCAAAGATTTTTAATTGTCTTTTAGCAATACTTATTGATGCATTTGATATTCTGTTAATTTACTTTTAAAATTTTAAGACTTAAAATGCGTATTTTTATCTGCCAAATATACTCATTTCCCAACATTCATGATACTAAAAAATTTCAAAAAATCAAAGTCAAATAAATGTATGTCCTAAATACATGTTAAAAGCAATGAGTTATATTATGCATATTATTTTTATTCATGAAGAATGATAATTATCAACAAAATGAATAATTTTGATTTAATTACACATATGGAGCAAAGAAAAAAATTATACTTATTTAAAGTAAAAGATCAGAGTATATCACAATCATAATAAAAAATTTTTCTAATGTTTATTTTTAACAGAAATAACTTAAAACACAATGAGGATATTTTTTAATAAAAAATCATTTGCAATTAACTTTTTAACCGGATATCAAAATATTACATTTGAATTATGAAATTTAAAAAAATTCTTAAAACATTTCCTTGGATGAAATTTTTTTAAAGTAAAATGAATTGGAGATAATTGTAAAAATATTTCCTAGTGTTTCATTTGTAATGAATGTCATTTATGTATTTGTTAGATGAGTACAAGTTTGTATTATGTGATGAGAAGAAACAATTGCAAAATATTCTTTAGAAAATTTATGAATATTTTGTGGCGTAGTACTATAAAAGTTAAATTTGTGTGCATTGAAAATATTATCTTGGGAACAAATGCATACTTAATTTTTGTTGCTATATATTTAAAAGATCTATATTTTGAAATTACTTATACATTATTTTATTGAAAACATCGAGAATTCTCATTAAATGGCATTGATTAAAATTTAACACACACGTCTTGTACTTAAATAGCACTTCCTTTTTACAAGTTGTCATACTGTTAAAAAGTGCTACTTCAATATTTTCTAACTGCTTGACATACACTTGTATATTAAATTTTTTTTCTCAACTTTAATTCCAATGACTTACTATTTTATAACCTCAAAATACTGAGTACAATGTTTTATTCCAAAATTTCAAACTTTATGCATTATATGCTAATATGCATTACTTTAAATATTTTATCTAAATTTTTGCTGACTTTTGATTTGTGATGAAATTTAATAATTCTTTTTACTTCCTAGCAAAATTATATATAAAATATTTAGTTTCAAAAATAAAAGAAAGTTTTCCAGGAAACTTGAGTAACTGCAGTGTGTTTTCCAATAAAATTATGCTTTTGTAACAAAGAAAAAATTCAAAATTACGCATTGTGCTCAATACTTAAATTTTTAAATACTTAAATATGCTATATAAATATATTAAGGATATTTTTGAGCAGATTTTTACACAAACCAATTAAAATATCAAAGTAAAAAACTATATCAATAAAGTAAATTGCAGGGAAATAAAGCTTGTGTTTATATATTTGATACAAGGAAAAAAATGTCTAAAAGAATCAAAAATAGAGTTTAGATTTTAATGGTACAAGATACTATCTATTGCTGTCTGAAAAAGAAATAACCTCCACATAGATTATATAATTCTTCCCAGCTATTTATATTAAATTAAAAGAGTTGGCTTATTTGATTTTTGATATAATAAAACTGAAAATTACAAATTTAGTTTGTTGTAAAAAAGATGTATTTAAGTGTTATGTTCTTTGAAAACATTCTCATCTTTTTGTGAGTACAATTCATCAAAAACTTGAAAAAATAAGTACTTGATATGAAAAAGTCCAAAAAATGTCAATTTTTTCATTTTTATATTCTTAACCACACAAGATTTTGTATAAATTTTACTATATAAATTTTTATAAATATGTACTACCTACAAATATCTTGACCGTTACATGACTGCAAATCAAATATTTGCTTCATGTTTGAAAAGCTTCAAAAACAAAGCATAAAATTTAATAAATTGTCATCAAATTTTCAAAAAAAAAAAATTTTTTTTTAAATTTGATACATATTTTTAAATAAAATAAACATTAAATTTATATTCACTCAGAATTTCAGAGCAAAAATATTGCTGAAAATCAGATTTTATAGTAAAAGTTTTGATGTTAAAATGGAAATTTTTGCCCTGCTTTGGCTACTTTTTTGAATGGCAAAAATTTTGTCTAAACTATATTGGTCCGAAAAACTCGATTATTTAATTTTTTTCTTTAACATTTTGTGAAATAAGTTAGATAAAATATATTTCTCCAGTCATTTGTGTTAGCTCCATTCATTTTTCAAAAGGACAAAAAAGTAGTGTAGCTAATTTAAATAGGTTATGCATTAGATATTTTAAACACACACATTTATCAGGTTTAAAATCTTCATAATTTCGTTAAATCAAGTGAATAAATTATTACAATATACAGAGTGTATATTAGTACAGCTGTGTTAAAAACTTAAGAGTACATCTAGACGATAGGAAATCATACGGTTCGGTCGGAAAATCTTTCCTGGACCTACATTAACGACACAAGAGAACTCGAACATAAAAAAACATGTTCAGCTTTCATAGAAGAAAAATGGTAGAAAGACTTTGTCCCCTTCCCCATCACAGCATTGACATGCACGTTTTTATTTAAATACAACTTGTGGTCAAAAATGAATTAAGTGAAATAGCCCAGTGTAATGTTTGCTCAATCGTCAATCCTCACTTGGGTTGGTTTCCCTTGAGGATATATCAAACCATGGCGAGTTCCATAGTACTATGGTTTGACATGATCTCGTTAATTGTATCAAGACCTTTATGGCACACACCTAATGGGAAGAGCCTTATATTTTTTTTTCACTAAGCTTGGATCTTCCAGAAATATGAGGCCTGCATCACAGCCTGAAATGGAAATTCTTTTGATAATTGTTTTTATATAAGTTTTTTTCTTAAGGATAATATTTTCTTGTTTTTTGCATCATAAAAACTGTACAGTCTCTTATGTTTTCGACAATATATTGCAGATTTTTCATTGTCTAGGTAAGAAATGGTCATTATAAAGATTGACTGGTGCACCACCAATACATTTTGGGTTGATCACCTATGTCAACTTATGTGTGTGTGTGTGATCTGCATATCTAAAAGAATACACTTGTTTAATCCATCAATGAAGGTGATCATGTGACAAATAATTAAAAATATCTTGTGATTCAGAAAAGTGGCCACTCATATTCTAAGTCTTACCACTCTCCTGAAAGTTTGCACACACACACAACCACTGTTTTGATATAACTTGTATAACAAATTTATCAAAGTACTCGTGCTACATTTAGATATATTAGTGTCAGAGTATTTGTAACAAATATGAATTGCATTTCAAGAGATAATGTAGAGAATATAAACAAGCTCTTTAAGATTGATTATATTCAATACCAAACACTATTTATAAATGTGAAATCACTAAGTGTATTTAAAAGTAAGAATCAAAAAGAGTAACATTGTAATAATGTCTTTACATAAGGCATTACAAAATGGAACTAATACCTTATTCTAAACAGATTCAATTGCTAGTTTCATCCTTGAAGGGTCAGTTAATGATAACATGCAAAGGAATGAAAGTTTCAAATTCAGAAGAAAGTTAATTTTTCAAAACTCAAGAAAATAAATTAAAAGAACTCAAAAAGAAAGTTAATTTCTTTTTGTATGAATTGAGAATTAAATATTGTAGCTTAGGCATTTAGGGCTTAACCTTTAAATGGACGAATTTTAATTTTAAAAAGTAAAATTTGAATCAACTGAAATAATAAAATGCTTTTAAAAGAGATAAGCAAGAACTTTATCTTTACATACGTAAAAATTTTATAAAATAAAATTAACACTAAAAAAAACTATATTTTTCATGTCTGAATTTAATAATATATGTAAAAATATAAAAATCATTCATTACACTGAGCTTATTTCTTTACGATTTTATAACATTAATTGTAATACAAGGCAAATTAAATTTTATTCAAATAATGCACCAAAAATTGTCACAAATAAAAAAAATTTAAAAAAACTCAGATTTTAGTCGTTTCTGGAAATAATAAAATAGTTTTGGTAAAACTAAAATAAATAAAAGGCACTACGCCAAGGTTGCTGCAGAGATAAGAGGTTTCAAACATGCAAATCTATATCGCCTTGCATTTAAGGATTTACTTTTGTCCATTTTTGATAAAGAAAAATAATATAGTAGCCACTCAATATTATTTTTATAATTACTAATATATAAAAATTCACTATTTCTTCAAAGAAACAATTTTTGATGTAAAACCTTAATTTATTGCACAATGAATTATGAAATTGCTGCAAATTGACTTTTTAGTTCATAATAATGCATTATAAAATCTTCTTGGAGTATATATATATATATATATATATATATATATATATATATATATATATATATATATATATATATATATATATATATATATATATATTAAAAGCTTCCTTTTAAAATAAAAATAAGTATATGATTAATTATTTATGGGTGAACTGATAACAATTAGACAAATTTTAGCGCATTCAATATATATAGAGTAATGAAAGTTATACTCACATTTAAATTTAAAAAAATTAACAATAACCAATATAATTAATCATTTTAACAAATGATATTACATTCTTTTGAATACTTCAAGACACTTGTTTTTATGTTGAATTAATGTCACTGTTTGAAAGATGAATAAAAAAATAGAAAATTAATTGAAAGATAAAAATGGAATGGGGAAAAAAAAAATCTGCTATTCCCAAGGAAAAAAAAAAATCTGAGCATTTTGAAATTTTCACTTTCAATAAGTCATTCTAATGCATGTAATATTATTGATATATCTAATGACGATTTTTTATGTATAGAAAATAATATAAATTCAAAACTACCGCTGCACAACAAAATATTCCACTTCTGAGTTATTCATTTTCTAGGCTCACTATGGCCTACTAATAGAAAAGCAAACTTCAAAATGAAAGATCTTAGGTTTGAACCTAGTCACTGTTGAAACAAGAGATATTGCACTTTTGTATACATATTTATTAGGATGAGTTTTATTACTTGTCTCATGCAATAAATGAATGAAACCACCTATCAATGAAAAAATATCATGAAAAGTAA
The DNA here is from genome assembly GCA_037975125.1 of Latrodectus hesperus. Classification (NCBI taxonomy): domain Eukaryota; kingdom Metazoa; phylum Arthropoda; class Arachnida; order Araneae; family Theridiidae; genus Latrodectus; species Latrodectus hesperus. The sequence continues at coordinate 6,649,272 of CM075860.1, read as the reverse complement.
TAAATATTTGGCAGGTGTTTAAATGCATTTTAACTCTCAAGAGTATTCATGCTATTTGCTCTGTGGTTATTTAATTTCATTGAAGAATTCAAATGGTTCTGTTGGAAAAGTGGAGCAGCGCACCCATAATGCCAGCCTATCATGGCACATGACAACACGAAGAATTCATAAATATTGCAATTTTTTTAAGTACAATATAAAGAATGCATGCATTAAAGATTCTTATTAAATAAAGAAAATTACAAAATAATGAATTCAAAATTTTAATAACAATGAAAATTATAAAATTTAACAAATATGAAAAGTCAAATATTTAAAAAATTTAGAAATAAATTAAAGGTCAATCACAGTTCTGTGGAACACTGATTGGTCAAATAAAGTTCCAACTTACAAAAAATCTTTCCCAAAGTGTGTGTCTAAAATAGTTATTTTAAAGAAAATGAAATTTAAAACAAAAATATCTTGTTCATTTTTTCTTTATAAAAAGGTAATTTGCTCATAATTTTTGGACATAGTAAACAAAAACTTATTAACATGTCCTACAAACACAAATAATTATTACAATAAATAGTTAAATAAACCATAAAAAGTGTGTGATTAAAAAATACTAAATACATAATTTTAAAAGATTTCGAGAAAAAGTTGTTTAATAGTAATATAGATTTTGATTTTTCTCAATGGGAACAGTCCAATGAAGAGCTGCTTTGTCCGCCAAAGTTTTATTGGCATTTTGATGGGCAAATGCAACCCTTCAAAAGCATTTTTTTTTCAAAAATTCCTTAAAACTCAATAATTAAATCCAAATAATAGAATCCATTTTGAGTAGAAAATAAACATCTAGATCTTCAATATACTTCAGATGGATGATTTAGTTAAAAAGTATTATTCAGGTATATTTCCTTAATATACTTTTCTTAATAGATATCAAAACAATCAAAAGTGGTATACCCAAAATCCATATGTATGCCAATTTGTAGAAAACTGATATTTAGCATTGTATTTAGTACATATTTGCAATGTCAAACATTTTTTTATTTGGATAAAAAGTAATTATATTTATTAAAAAAATAGTAAACAAAAATAATTTTAATATTATATTTTTATTTTAATGCCTCTTCTCAAAGTCACTAAAAAATGGTGACATAAAAATTCTTTATTTTGGAAAAATATTTTGATTTTTTTTATTTAAAAACCTGAATAAACTGGCTCAAATTTAGCCCAAAACAATAACTATTGAAAGCTATTACATGCATATAATGGTGCCTTTCCATAATAAAAGTTTAATTAGTTTTATTATTTTTATAATTATAAATTTATTAAGAGAATGATTTTATGATAACTCTGGATTAATAAAGTACACTAATTAAATAGTTTGGCAGAAGAAAAAATGAAGTTTTAATCAATATTTATGAATGTTTGTTTTGTAATTGTTTATCATGCAGTCTCAAATGTTTAATTCAATTTTTAAAAAATAATATCAGTGTGCTGTAAGTCAACCTACCAAAGTTCTATAATATATTCAGTCAAATATGACACTTAAAGTATGTAAATATTTATTTTTCTCACTTAAGGAAAATTCGATAAAACTACAATCAAGAGCAGCAGCAAAATCAAACAATGATATGCTGCACTCTTGATTTAGTTACCTAAAAAAAACACTAAAATAAAAAGACAATTTCAATATTTTAATAAAATTTTCCAAATTCAAGAATTGAAACATTTTTTCATTGGAACTTTTTTTACATTTAAGTTATAAATCTGTACAAGATTATATAAAAAAAGAGCATTCTCTTTTTGCAATATTCAATATACAAGATATATTTACAGTAGTTTATATTTGATTCTACATAATTCAGACTAGCTTAAATAATTAAGTCAAGCAAAATAACATTTTTTTACAATTCTAGATTAGCTGACAGCATTATTTCTTGACCTGAGACGCTGAGAAGATCGTGTATTCATTTTTGCATTTTGAATGTTTGAAGAGTTCCGAGTCTTCAAAGTTGTTTTACTTTTCACCGGAGTATTCACTTTATTTCCCACTAGTTTTGCACGGCACTTTTTAGGTACTCGTGAATCTATACAACAAGGACAGACCCGTTTCACAGATGTTTTAGGTGTGTCTCGAAGACGCAATTTGCTAGGTGATATCAAACCTACAGGAATATCCTCTTGTTTAGCATTGGTACAGTAAGGATCATTTTCTTGGATTTCTTTAGAAATTAATTTATTTCCAATATTTTGACAACACTCATTTTCTAAGCAATGAGTACCATTTACTTCTTTCTCTTCAATAAATGGTTGTTCTATATTAGAATTAATATCCAATTTCAGTTCATCCATTTCTTTTTGATCCTGACATTCAACATTTAAAGTTTTATTTTCTTGAATCATTTTCTTCTTTGTGCTATTTCTTCTGTTTGCTTTTACATCACCAGGTGCCTTTCCAGGCATATAATGTTTTACACTTAAGTCATTTTCATTTTCTTCGTCTTCTTTTATATCAGCATCTTTCAATTTGTTACAAACGTCCAATGATTTACGGACACTAAGCGCTACACGTTTAGTTGTTTGCTCGATATTTTCACTTTCGTCAATGTGAGAATCTGAGGAGTGTTTTTCTCCATTTATAATCAGCTTCTCATGACTAGAGTCTTTTTCACAGTCAGCAAGCTTTGGCAACAATGTTCCCTTATCACAATTTTTAAAAACAGATTTAGTGTGTTCCAGAGTCCCAATAGGAGACTGATAAGATACATTTTCTTTATTATCGATTTTTTTGGCAGATACAGTATTCACTCCATCAGGACTAGAATCATTATCTAATATTCTACTAACACTAAATCCATTGTAATTCTGTTTCGAAGAATGGATAATTTTGGACATAACAGTGTTGAATTTACACTCTGAAGGATTAGATTTCTCTTTTAGTACTAAATTATTAGGTGATATTGCTGTTTTCATATCAAGCTCCTGCATTTGTTCTAAATTTAAAGTTGAATTTTTTGTAATGCATTCCTCAGTAACGTTCAATGTATTAAGATAAATATTTGATTTGCTTCCATTTCCTTTAACTAATCCACAGCAATTATCATCAACCTTTTTGTTCATTACTGTGTTTTTATTATTTTGAAGGTTTTCCTGGTCTGAAATATTAACAGTAGAATTTTGAGTAGCTGTATTTGTGTCTACCTCAGAACTCAAATCATTATCTTTTTCATTGTTGATTTTCTTTAACACAGTAGAATCACTAGTTTTTTCATCACTTACCTCACAATCAGTTTTTTCATTTGTGACACTATCAACAGTATTATCAGTTAAAACTGCTGAACTGTTGTTGGTGTCACCAATTCGTCCACCTAAAAAAAGATCCGCACGATTATCTGATGGAAGTGTTTGGTCTTTTTTATCAGTTTTATTAGAATAACAATTAAGATCTGTAGACATTTGCATATTAGGAACAGAACAATCTTTTCCAATATTATTTGATGCCTCACCAATTTCACTATTTCGCTGACCTAAAAAAATATCTTGACCAGTTTCAGATCTTTTATTTGCTATGGGAGAACAAACATTTTGACAAAAAACAGTCGCTGGATTGAAAGAATTCTTTTCAGCATGAGAATAAGTATTACTTAAATGGGCAGGATTCACATCACATGGAATTTGATCAACACTAGATTTATTTAAGTTCGAGGAGTTTTTATTCACTAAATTGCCATGCTCTAAAAAAGAATTTTTACTTTGCATACCAAACATCCTTTGATTAGATAATTCCATATTGTAAGAAGGATTAATATTCTTATCAGATACAATGTTTGGTGCTGCTGGTACAAAAGTATTGAAATTTATACCAGTAGATGTATTTTTTGCAGTAATATGATGGCCAACATTTATACACTGAACACTATCAGAACTGTCAGTTTCATTTACAGCACCTCCAGTTTTACAAACTTGTTTTGAATTATTTGAAGCAACTTTATCACAGTGCATCTGCATTAAATCTAAGCCATGGGATTGTTGATTGTTAATACTACTTTGAGGAAACATACCAGTTTTTGAAACAGGGCAATTTATATCAGTAATTTTTGCTGATTTTTTGGGTGCTGACTTTTTCTTAACACCACGGCCTAGATTTCCTAGCAAGTTTTTTGAACAGGATGTAACAACAGGTTTCCGAGGCTTTGGTCTTGTTATTGGAGTTTTACTTTTCATTTGAGAGTTCGCTGCAGTTGGAATTGATAAAGTTAGAGAGTCTGCACTGGAAGGTCTATTTCCAGATTGCTGAGCTAAGCTGTGAGAAGCAGCTTGGTCACTGCTCCATGGCATGTTTTCCAACAGGAATTGCTCTAAATCTTCTAAACCATCATTAGCTTCTGATGACAAACGAATTGTTGGATAAGAAGGGGCATTTGCACTATATTCAACAAGATTTTGGGCAGCAAAAGATGCATGAGAACAACTACTTTGTTCAGGATTAGGTTGAACAGAAGGAGCAAAAAACTGATGGGTAGCTGAATCATGAGAGGATAAAGTGAAACTTGCTCCCTGTGCTCGCTGAGTTGCAGAAAGTTGGGCAACAGCTGCAGCTTGACGGGCAACAGCAAGCTGGGATTGAAAACATTGAGTAGCAGCTTTGACATTAGAACCTTGAGATCCTGGCACTGTAGGACCAAGAGAAAGTTGGGTTGCCACACCAGTTGCAGCAATTGCATTTTGTCTAATCTGCATAAGTTTTTGCATTTGCTGATTTGCAAGAATTTGCTGTGTTTGAGCCAATTGAGCAGTTTGTTGAATCTGCTCAGTTTCAGTCATTTTTGATGATTGTAAATTTGAATTGCATTTTTTATATTGTTGAGAAGAAGTTTGCTTTTGCATTCCAAGTGTAGAATGTTGCACAGCTGGCAATTGAGCAGCATGATGCATTAACTGGAGTTGACCAATTCTCTGTTGTGCTATCTGTTTTGATTGGAAATGAGGACATTGTGAAGCCTGCAGTTGCTGTGCCTGGCAAGCTACACTTGGAACAGGCTGTATTAAACCAGATGATTGAATCTGATTTAATTGTCTTTGTTGCTGTAATGCTGATTGTTGAGCACAGGCTGAAATTGGTGACATTTGAGATACTGAAGCTGATGAACATGGTGTTGGCATTCGTTGAAATTTAGATGTTGTAGGAGATTTTGATACATTTGATAACTTATTTGGAGATACATGTGTACCAGATACTGTTGTTGGAGTTGGTAACTGAAAATCAGACTGAATTGATTTTGATGCAGGTGAAGATGAAATATGAGAGGAAGATGATTGGCCTGTTATTCGACTACCAGTTTGCATTTGAAAATCAGCTTGTATTGGAGATGTATGTTGACTAGTTGGTACTTTAGCAGAGAAATCTTGCGACTTTGCTTCCCTTGTAGGTGATTGTAGCATATAGTCAGATCCTTTGGGGCTAACACAAGAAGCTTGTGAAGATCCATAAGGTATTCTTGGCGGCGAAACTATTTCAGAAGAAGAACTTTCCCCTTGTTGAATATGCTGATGGCTATGAGAGTTGGAGGCAAAGGGCAAATCTGAAGTGCCTTTGGGTAAATCCATTTTGTGCACATTTCTGCAGTGCCGTCTCAAATTATATGCAGAGAAAAACCCTTTATGGCAAATTTCACACCAAAACTTATGAGCAGTTTCAGGATCTCTATCACACCTATCTTTTCTTTTCTTCTTCTTTTTCGGTTTGTCTTCATCTTTACCTTCACCAGAGGAATCCAAATCTGTTGATTTTTGAATATTAATTGTTTGAGAGGTTTCATTGATTGATGTATCTTCTAGAATCCATGTTGTTGATCTGGACACAGTACTCTGACAATCAGAAAATTTTTCTCCCTGCGAACTATGCACAGATGATTCAAATCTTTGAGACACGCGACTGATGTTTAATTCAGTGGTACTTGTAGATTCTGGAGCAGTCAAAATTACAGAAGAAGGTGATGTTCGTCCAGTTCCATCATTAGTGGAATTGTTATCATATCTTGGTGAGCTTTGAGGTGCCGTTTCATGTGACACTTGGAATGCCTGAAGAACCTAAGAAATTATTCATTTTAAATATAAAAATTACATATTTATATGAATCTATTTAGATCAAGAAGAAGAATTATAAAATGTCAATAATTTTAAAATTTTAATCACTCTATTTAAATGAAATCTGTTTAAGAATTAAAAATATTTCCTCAAGTAGTTCATGTAAACTTAAAATCTCTCATCATATTTAGGCAAAAAATATAATAAAAATGTACAATTATATTCCAAAAACTATACCATATAATGCAATTTAAAATGAGTGTAAAATTATTAATTATTATAAAATGAATGTAAAAAAATAATAAAAAATTTTCAAAATGAGATATAAATAAATTTTTAGTTTAAGCGGATAGTGCTAATTGTAATTTATAAAATCTTACTTTTTATTAATTTTTTGCAGAAATCTATAACTTATTTTATTCCCTCCTACCTACAGATGAATTTCTGAATACAAGTAACCCATAAAACATATTTAATCTGCATAAAAATATATATGTACCATAAGATAAATTATACGATTGAAATCAATTTTACTAACAATAATTTTATTTTAAGCACTGCTATCTCACTCTCACTCTCTTACACGCTATGTTATATTTCTAAACTTGCAACAGTTTTGCAATTTCCTAATGTGAGGACATTTTTGATAATTAAAAATAAATTAGCAAAAGCAAATTCTCTGGAAGTGTGTACAATCTACATTAATAAATATAATCAGCATAATTTCTTTTATTCCCAATCAATAATTAATATTAAAGACTCTTGACCAAGATACATTTATGCTATATTTTTTCAAAAAATTATTAAATGATAGAATTTTATACACACATAAAAAATGACAGCAAGTAGCACAGAACACATTTTAAAAATGTGCATTTTATTCTAAGATTAAGTCTCTGAATTTAATACACTGAACCCACAATTTATTTATTATTCACAGTACACTCATTCAGATTTTATAAAGAATCTGAAAATTTTTTAACTTATTATTGTCGCCTATATTTAATTTTTTTTAAAACAAATTCTTGGAAGACAATTTAAAAATGAATTAGTTTGAACATCTTTCTAGTTTTTCAGCATCTACACATGAATTTCTACTAAATAATATAAATTCTGGACTAAAACAACATTTGAAATAATTTTTAAATTATTACATAGAAATAAGTAAAAATATGATTAAAATGACTTAAAAAAAATCTTGGTGTGGGCAAAAAGAAAAAAAGTGGCAGAAAAAATTACTTGATTTATATGAATTTAAAAACAAATTTTAATTATCAATTTACTACTTTACTTTATTTTAATAATATCCTATTATTTAGAAAGAGACAATATTATTTCCATGCTTAAATTTAGTACCATTTAAAAAAATCCTGAAAATAAGAATAAAGTATTGATGTAAGTCCATGAAAATAATGAGTAAATTTTTATATTTAATTAAATTGAAAAATCTAATGTATATAATTTGAATTAAAAAAATAAACTAAAAGAAGCACACCTGGTTTTCAACAGAATCTGTTGCATCATCCATATCCATTAAACTAAATCGAACAGCGTCACTAATTGAAGTGAAAGATCTTGTTGGCACTTCTGACACATTTGTCCCATCAGATTTACTAGGAGAGCTTGTTTTCCCAGGTGTTTTTAAACTTGCCATTATACTCACAGAATTAATTGGCTGCAATTGTTTTTGTTGATCATTGCTATTTGCAACATTTGGTTTAGAAGTATCAGTTTCTTTAGATTCAGGTGAAAATGCAGCTGCAGATTCCTGATTAGTAGCTTCTTGCTCTAGTTTCACTGGAGATGCTTTGGCACTTTCAGGTTCACTAACTGGCTCAGAGTTGAATGTTAGTGTTGTATCTACTTTTGATAATGGTGATTCTTTTGAATTATTTGCATCTTCTGAAGGTGAATTAACAGAACAGCTTTCTTCATCTTTATTTCCAATTGTTTTCACTACTACTGTTTCTTCTACTTTTGATTTTGTAGGTGAAAGTTTAATTTCTTCTTTAGTAGATTCAGATTTTTCAGATGGTTCAATGAAATTAGGTTTTTCTTGTAATGCTGGAGTAACAACTTTTTCATTATTTACCTCTTCAATATCAACAGTTTCAGGTGAACCTGGTTTTAGCTGATCGACATCTGGAGCTTTTTCAATGCAACTATCTGTTTCTTTTTCATCACTCTTTGAAGTACTGACAACTTCTTTTTCTTCTTTATTAATAGATTCAGTGGCTGGATTTAAAGCCAAATTTAAAGTTTCCTTCTCTTCTGATGAAATTTCATTAGAAATAGTCTCATTTTCGACACTGTCTTCCTTTTCAGGTTCCTTCACAACAGCAGCATTAAGAGTAACTGAAGTATCATTATTATCATTGGAAAATGGTGGAGTTGAAGGTGATGAAAGTGAAGTTTCTGACTGAATGGGCATGTTGTCATTAGCAGCATCAGTTTTGGTATCTGATAAAGATACAGGTGTTTCATCTTCAGCTGCATGGGGTTTTGAAATAGGTAGTGGAGATTTTACTTCAGCGGCTGCTGTAACTGGAGAAATAGGCATAGGAATAGCTAATTTTTGAGAAGTAGGCTCTATGTTAGGCTCAGAACCCATGCTTGTTAAAGAAGTTGGTTCTGATGCTGGAGCAGTTAGATGTCTTGATGGAGGAGCAGTTAATGCAATAGCTGAAGTTGATGCTTTTGCAGCAGTTTTAGATGGTACTGAAGCTTTTGGAGCTGTAGTTGTACTCTTGATAAGAGAAGGATTCTTTATAAGTGATCTTTTAACAACAGGCTGACTCAACTTTTTGCCAGACTGTTTAATCATTTTAGGAGTAGCTCTGGTCACAACTGGGTTAACTTTAGTCTTAACAGATGTCACAGAAGTATTTGCATTTGATAAGCATGGAAGGATATTACAGGGATTCTGAGGGTTTTGAATAATTTGAGTATTATTACCATTTTTTACAATAATGAAGCTAGAATGTGATGTATTACCTGAAGTTGAAGTTTCAGATGGAACTATAGATACATTGGAAGAAGTAGGACCTGTTCTTAAGTTATTATTTGCTGGTAAAGGAATAATAATCTTACTTGTAACCATTTTCGTTCCAGGAGGATTATGAGAAATAGGTATACTGAGAGCAGTTACTTGAGGTGACATCTGAGAAGTAGGACATCGTATGTTGCTATTGAGCATAGCCCCAATTAAGTTTTGAGCTTCAGAGTATGTGTTTCCTGAAATATTCATGGGCATTAGACTACTACTGACAGTTGTGGATGTACTAGTACTTGGCAGTTTATATGGACTTTTACTAGTTTCGATAACAAAATGCTTTATGTTAGCAGATATTTTTTGAGGATGTCCTCGAGATTTAGCCAGAGTTTCCGCACTTGATTTTGGTAGCTTATCAGAGCAAATAGGGGTTGGAGACTTACTAGTTTCTGAGTCTGACCCAACAATGCATTTGGAAGACTGGGCAACAGACAGAAGTTGAGATGTCATTTTAGAGCAAACATATTTTCTTAAAGCTTGGTTGGAAAGCATAGTGCTACTTCCAGCAGTAACTTCAGCTTGTTGTCTTGCCATTAACAATTGCATTTTTACCATATCTTCTGGGGAATAGCTTTCAAAGTTTTGCTGCACAAATTGTTGTATCTGAGGGTTTGAAACACAGGGTGGAATCAAAGAAGGCTCACTCACTGAATTATCAAGCATAGATACAGATCTCTGTTGGATTTGAACAGATTCCATTTTTTTCACACGGGATATTTGTACAAAATGAGGATATTCTTTATTAGCATTTAATTCATTACCCAGAGGATTATCATGAATAATGTTTGTTACACTTGCTTTGCAGCTTTCCACTGTTATTTTCTTTTTGTGCTTATTTGATTTAGATTTTATATGTTTATGCTTATCATGGTATTTTTCATTCTTTCCTCGTTTCTTATCAAAAGTGACTTTTCTTTTCTTTCTTGCTGGTTCTTCAGAATCTGATGAGTCGCTTCCAATTGTATGTGGATGTTTTGAGGTAGTTGCAGGCACCTTTGAATAACTATTGGAATGTTCTTTCACAATTCGCATAAGTTCTTCTGAACTAAAGTCACTGCAATAATCACCTGATATGAAGCCTGAATTACCCTCTTTCTTTTTCTTCAATTTATGTTTCTTTCTCTTATTTTTTGCATGAAGTTTGCTCTCTTTATTGTGAGCAGAATGATGTTTTTTAACATGTCCTTTACCTCGCTTTCCTTTCCGTTTCTTTCTCTTCTTATGCTTTATCACATCACAGTCTGCTCTATTTCCATGCCGTAGCTTTCTTAAGACTAGTTTCTTGGGATTTTTATCATGATTTCTGTGTTTTTTATGTCTCTTTTTATGACCTGGATGAGATGAAGAATGTTCAGTGTAAAAAAGTTTCTCAAGAGGTATTTGAGGGCAGTGTATATCAGACAAATTGACAAATGTTGCCATCTCTGTAACCTTGTCAGAATTCATGAAACGTTTGAAAACATGGCCTTTATCAGCAAAATTATCTTCCCGAACACTATCATCACTTTGATGAAATTCAAAGTCTTTAAATCCATTCCCTGTTAATTCTGAGGTAGAATCTGCTTCACTATCAATGCTTCCACTTAACTGTAAGTTTAGCATCATACATCGTTGGTCTGAGAAAACATTTAAATAATCTTCACACAAGTGCTTGATCTCACTCCATTTATTGGAAGTTTTAAGTTGCTTATTTCTTAAACTTTCAAGTACAATGACAAAATCTGAAAGCAAATTATTAGAAAGACCAGGCAAATCACAACCTAATATTACATGAGAAAAAGAAGCATATGAGCTTTGGATTTTTTGAAACTCAGAACGTTTGGTCAATCTAGAGTCATGATGGTTTGAATTAAGATCTAATTTGTTTTGTTCAGTAAGATTACAAATGTCCTTTTCTGATACAATAGCCTTATTTAAAACAACAAAACACTCTTTTACTGTATTAGCTTTATCAAACTCCAGTGAAACTGGCACATTTTTATTTACATTACTAATAGTTGTTTCATTATTAGAATCAGTCTTCTGTTTACCATGAATTTCAGTACAATTGTCCTCTTTCAAAGCAGAATCATGAATTACCGATGTAGTTTTCTCTGTTTCGCAACCATTAACGCAAACATTATTACTGCCTTCGTGGCCCTTTTTCTTTGAAAGTGATTCTGAGTTTTCATAGTTATTCAGAACTGGACCATCAGATTTTAAACTGCTATCTGGAACATCTGCGACAGCTTTTGTAGTTGTTTTTTCATTACATGATTTTTTCTTTTTTTCTTGATCACTGCAAGTATCAATGCCCTCTTTGCCATCTAACCCATTAATGTGATTATTAGTTAATGCATTACATGTTGTTTGAGTACTAAGTTGATTTATATAATTTTCACCTAAATCATGGCTTTTTGAAAATGAATTACCGGTTTTGCAATCATTTTGAACAATATGGTTGTGTTCCAAAGATGAGGTAGATGCACTGTCATTATTAATGCAATTTGTTTTCTCAAAATTTGGCCTGGCTTCTTTTATAATTTGTTCTGCATTATCTTTGCATTCCAGGTCGCTTCTAGTTTCAGATGTTGTTTTATAACTACATTTATTATCTTCAGTTAGAGTATTAGAGGTGGTTTCTTTTATATATTTTGAAGGACATTCTGATACTTTGTTGAGATTTTCACTACTGTTAGAAGTTTGCTTGTTTTGTGCAGAGTCTATGGACAGTTTGCCTTTTGAATTAGTATCACTGATTTGAATAGATTTCAAACCACTATGTTCACACTGTAATTGTTTGATGTCATTACCAACATCCCCCTTAACTGTAATTTGATTTCTCTGGCAAATAACTTTCGCTGATCTTGATGGAGTGTCATTTACCATGAATGAATCATCCCCAACTTGAATAGCTTGATCACACATGACAACTGCCTTTCGCTTTGTAGAGACAGGGTTTGCACAATTGTGATTGTGAGAGCAAGCATTTTTATGTTTACTGAGATCCAAATTGCCACAAGTCTTCAGAGCCTTTTCTTTTGATATTTGCAAAGTCATTTTCTTGATCCATTCTAACACCTCTTTCGTTGGATTCAGAGAAAATGCACTCAACAGACATTCCAAAGATATTTCTTTGTTGAGAGAACTAAAGAGAGAAGACAGTTTGAAATACATAGCTGCCATGTGATTTTCCAGTTCTATAACATAATCTTTCTTATCTGTTTGTCGAGCGGCTTCTAGAAAGTTCAAATCAGAAGTCAAACCTCTCACATAAAGTTCTAAATACAAAGGTAGAAGCGATATTCCAAACTGTAAAAAAAATAAAAAATAATAAATGTTAACAATTATAACATAAATGAATAATTATAAAAAAAATTGAAAAATATCAATAAAAGTAAATAAAAAAAACTAAAACTATACTTATTTAACACCATTATTTTAATCAATTTTTATGTATATTCTTGAATGTATTCACTAAGGAGAAGATTGTATTTTCTAATGTTACTTTTTAAATTTAAATTATAAGAGAGAATAATGAACTTTAAGAATAAAGAAATTTTAATTCAAAATTTCTATCTCCACTGCAAATTAAATATTAAAAATAATTGAAATAACAATCACAAAATATTAAGGGGACTGGAAAGCAATGTTGCTTTCTTACATTAAATTCAAATGAATAAATCAACAACTTTTTGCCAACTAGTTTGCAAATTTTCTATCTTGGATAAATAAAAATCAATTCATTTTTGAGTAACATGCCTCAAACTAGCATTTTGAACATCATCTAAATTTTCTAATTTTTTGCCACAGTGAATACATTGTAGAAATCAGAATAAATGGAAATCTGGTAGTGTGATAGCTGGTGTGTGTGGAAGTGAGGCAGTACCTCCCATACCTCCCACTTAATTCATTTTTCTTTTCCAGAGTTTGTTTTGCAAAGTGTAGTCTTGCATTGTCATGTTGCAGAAGGATGCCCTTTAATATTTGTAGATACTCTTTGATTGAAGATCGGTTCACTCGATCCAATAGTTCACAATAAAGGTCAACATTAACAGTTTGTCTAGGTTCCAGCATTTTAAACTGAACATTTAGCAAAATTTTACCACACAGAAGACCCTTTTTAGGATATAAACCAGTTTTCGCTATAATTTGAGGTGATTCATTTGGAAAGAGCCACTGCTTTTTCCATTTTGTATTATTAAGTAGGACCATTTTTCATTTCCAGTGATCAAATCATCAAAAAATGATTCTGTATGATGTAGTTGAAGCAATATATAGCACATGATGGACCATTTTACTTTTTCTCATCAAACAGGTTATGCGGGTCACAAACACATGCTCTGCTTAGTTTTCCAATCTACTGCACATGTTTTCTTGGATGATTGATCTACTGCACATGTACTGCACATGTTTTCTTGGATGATTGATCAAGGATGACTAAGAGTATTTGATAGTTTTTGGATTGTTTACCATGGATTTGCTTCCACTTCTGCCCTTAGTTTGTTATTGTTAATGTTGTTGATCTTCCTGATCCATAGGAGCCAGAGAGTTGAAAATTACGGAATCTGAATTTGGAAAACCTCTTTGGCATTTATAAACATCTAATGCATTAGAATAAACATTGCAAGCATTTTTGGTTGCAACTGTTGCATTACTACCCTCGTGAAACTCAAAAAGCATACAATGCTGGATATGCTATTTAGGTAATTTGGTTGTGCAATTCACTCCAAATATTAAAAAAATTTAATATTAAACTATTTAAAAGTCAACCAGCAGATGATACATAGAAAGCAGACAATATCAAAAACAGAATGTCAGCTGCACTTTCACAAAAATGAAAGATATCATGATTCCTTTTACAAGGTTTAAAATTATCATTGTTATTCTTAATGATAATTATTCTTCAAATATTTAGTACTTGTGATACATAAATAATGTTATACATAAATATATTCATAGCTCTTCATTTTATTACAGTAATGAAATTATGAAATTTAAAAAAATGATTGCACAGTTGTCACTATTGCATTTTCAGACATTTTCTTTCAAGAAATATACTGTATGTTGTGTTTGCATATAAGAGAAATTAAATGGAGATAAATAATTAAGAAGACCAATAATGTTTTTGGTTAAAAAAAAAATCTGAAAGATAGTACGCATTTAAAATTCATTTATAATGTTACATTCATTTGACATTATTGCATTCAAGAAAATTTGTACTTACAAAGAGAAAAAAACTAAATTCAAAGAAATTTATACGAACCTTCCCCCATAAGATATCCACAAACAAATAAAACTGGGCACTTGAAGAAGCATGTCCAACAAGAAGTTTACGAGCTGCTTCTTGTATTTCTAAAAGTGGTTTTTGCTTTTTAGCTTGCAATTCACACCACAGTCTCATCAGATCCTAAGTAAACAGAAAAAATATTCAGGATTTTTTTATAATTAATAAAACAAAAAGATTATGTGCTAATTATTTATTAGTTTATATTAAATATTAGACAAATGCAATGATGAAATATTAAATAAATCAATATCAATTAAGTAATTACTTACACTAGTGCAACAATAGCTTGATTTGAAAAGAAGATCACGGACAAGAAATAAGTTAATTAAACTTTCAGTTAAAGGTTCAGAATCTTCAGCATCAGACTGTAAAGTTCGATATATCAGGCGAACACCATCATGGCAACTACAAGCGGATGTCTAGAAAAATAATTTAAATTATCATTTTAAAATTCTGTTCTTACTACATCATAAAATATACTTGTATTTTTTAAGTTACAATACAAGAGAAAGAAGTAAAAATGAATTTAAAAGCATTTTATAAGAAATAAGCATTAAACATACATATAAAATTATATTGCTAGATTTCATGCAAAATTACTCAATTTCTCTAGATATAATAAACATTTCAATTATATTCTGCAGTTTCAGACAAGACCAATGAAATTCAAATAATGGACAATCAGTGTCCAATTAATACAATTTAAAAAAATCAAATAAGGACCGCTTGCTTTTGAATATATTAATGTATTTATGCATTATATTAAGCTACCTAATAAATTCTTTAAAATGATTTGTATGGTCTTAAGTACTTTAATTCATATTTTCAATATCAAGAAAAAATTCATGCTGTTATTTCTCAAAAAAATTAAACAAAAAAAAAAATGGTTTTCAGAAAACCTATTATAAAAATGCTTTGCTGTCACAAAATATGTGCTTAGGCAGAATAATTTTCATACCAAGCTGCCACATGGAATATATTCTTCTTTTAAAAATACAAATACAAAATATCATGAAACCAGTAGAGAATTCCAAAATGTCCAAAGTTGAAAAGATAATTTTGCAGTTTTTATTTGCAACAACTCATTGAAAAACACAATAAATCACCTATGAATTAGCAATCCTGATATTTAGTTTCAATATCTATTAAAACAAATAGCTCAAAGCTCTCACCATAATCAGTATTGCCTAGATTGATGCCAATTTTAATCACATTAGATAAATGTTTAATTGCAGTGTATTAATCACTGACAAATTTTGCTTCTTCTACAGCAAATGAAAAATTTTGTGTGTGAAAGTAGAAAAATCAACAGCCTTTAACTAGCACTAGTTAGTTGGTTGATAGCGCACATATATATCCTTTCATGTGACAAGCTAAAAAGTTTAATTTTAATTTCCTTATATTACTAGGTATTTAGATAGTTTGCAGTTGATGAAATTTTATAACTAATAGCACTTCCTATGATATCAAATTTTGAGGTCACATTTATCAGCAAGACACTGCTTGTCTGCATATTACATGATTTTCAATAATGTTTATAAAGATAAAACATCTTTCATGGTCTGCTAATATCAGAATTTTGCAACAAGAGAGCATGTTTGGAAAAGTTTTTAAACCCTTCTAGGAGCCACTAAATTAATTGATTAGTTTCTACATTTGTAGTCAAATATGCTGGAGTAGGGCATGCAAATTAACAAGAATTCAATAAATATCAACTATGACAATAAGTATCAGATAGTATAACTGCCATTTGTAGTTATACCAACTAATGTAACTAACATTTAATTTACTATAATCATGAAATAAATATAGTACAAAGTTTGTAACCATTTGATCAACAATGAAAATACAAGCTGAATTTGAGTCAAAAATAAATATTTTTAGGGGGGGGAGAGAAAAAATAAAAAAGTTATGTATATATATAATGTTGCCAGTACATAAGTCAGTTTCGGCTTTTTCCAATTCTTCTCATTTTTTTATCGCCTTGTAAAATTCCAGATTCCTTCAGAAGAAAATTAAACCTAAACTTTGTTGTTGAATTATATAATACACATAATGTAATTTAAATAAATTATCAAGTATGGTGTTTTCCCAATATATCATCTTAATTTGGTGATATGGTAGAGTAGTTTGCACATTCCGAGCACAAATAAAATACTGATTTTATCATTGATTAATCTTCAAATATTTACAGCCAAAGTTTGCATTAAATCTGAAATACAATTTAAATTAAATCTGCAATATTTGAAAAATCTATTCTTTCTCTATTATTACCACAGTAAAATCAGTTACTACAATGTATGATAATATGTCATTCATGGTCAGGAACATGATATTTTCCAAAACGTTTATCACAATTTTAGAATATAAACCTTTTTTAGTAAATAAATTGTAATATGAATCTACAGGGGTAAGCAAAATGAATTTATCAACTTAATGTTAATATTAGGAAAGAATTACCATTTTAGTATTGAGAAGTAATTACAAAGAAAACTATAGAATCTACATCTAAGTAAAACCACTGCATCAGCTGCATTAATATTAAAGAAAGCATCAAATAAATTGCTATTCCATATAACTTTTATGAAATATTGCTACAGAAATTTCTGACAAATTTTACAAATGCATATAGTATAATATATTTACTTCTGTAATTAAGTCATTCAACCTTCCTTTCCTGAAAAGCAAACGAAGAAGCCATTCCAAAAACGACAGCCTCCAATGTCCATCATCAAACTCATTGTCTGTACTAGTATTGAGAGCACTTTCAGCTTGCAAACAGCTACGGCAGAGTCTAATGGCAGCTTCTTCACAGTGTGCATTAACTAGACATTCTACCCTTATAAGCAGCAGCTCAAAAGGTTCTGATTTCACAAAATCTTTCACTGTAACCAAAATATGTGTGTGATAAGAACACTCAATTCTACCAGGCATATATAGTATGAGAAAGCCATGCAAAATACATGCTTGCACAAACAAACAAACCAAAGTGAAAATGTTTAGTAATATTTTCATTACTAAAAGTAAGTATGATATAAAAATTTGCAATTGATCCAAAATTTAACAATTTTGATGATAAATACTCAATAAATATTTTCTTTCAGGTAGGAAAGTTACTTTAATATCAAGAATACAATATTTTCATAATATGCTTTTTAAAATATATATTAGTTTTTATCATTATCATATTGCAAATTTTTGTAGATAATAGAATGTTAATTTTTAACATTTCAGATTGTCCAACATTTGTTGGTATATTTGATATTATAAAATTTACTCAAATATTTTTACAATTGAATCACTTTATTGAAGAACCTTCTTCATCCATAGTAAATGGATATCTGCTTATTCTTTAAGAATTAAATAACAATTTTTAATTTTCAGTCAATACTGTTTCAATCAACTAAAAAAAGAAAGTGGACCTAAATTGTAGCCATTCACACACAAAAAAAGTAATTTTTGACGATTGATTTTTTAAAAGTTTGTTTCATTTAAAATTTATTTTATAAAAGGCCTGGAGCTGATCTAACTTAATATGAAGTCTTATTAAATCAAGTTCAGATTAATAGTTTCAAAACTTATCATTCTACCACACATACTCAAAATTTTACTTTTTTATAATATCTTTTTTCTAAGACAAAACATTTAAGAAAATTTGTGAATAATTAATTTCATAACAATTTACATATTTTAATAAAGCAACAAGAGTGAATATCACAAAACAAATTCTCATACCAGTGATATTACCAAATGATATTCCTAGTAAATAGAAGTTTTAAATTAATTTTCCATAATACAAGAATCATCGACCTTATTTAATATGGAAAAAAGTTGACTTTTAGTTAGGAGAAAATATTTTGATAGTTCTTTAAAAGTAAGTATTACAAATTTTAAATTTTGGATAGTAAAATTACATACAATAATTCATTAGATGCTTAATATGTAAATACAAATTTAATAATAATATTTTTCAGGGAAAAATAAAAAATAAGTTTATTTTTACATCATGTGAATTTTTGAATATTTGCTATAAATATCATTTTCAAAAATTATTACAAATTACAGGTGGGCTAAGTTTGCAATTGTAATGGAAAATTTCCATTTTTATTAATTATTCCAGAGTTAATTTTACATTATTCTGATTTCATGTGACAATATACAATAACAAAGTTGTTATGCACAGAATTTTCTTAATTTCTAAACACATACTGAATATTGAAAGGCACTTTTATAAAATATTATAAAATTAAGAATCCTTTTCTGATACTTCAAATCAATTAATCATAAGCTTCAATGTGTCTTAAAACTAGAAAAATAACAAAATAAAAAGTATTATTCATTACTCTTTAAAATATATGCAAGCTGAATGCGTACTATGAAGAAATAATTAATCATGAATGAAAAAAGCATAGTACAGGCTACAGATTTTATAACATTCCTTGAAGAGTACTAGATATCTATTATTATTATAGATTTAATATTAAATCTATGAATTCTAAATTGTTTTAAAATTTATCAATAACACAATAAAAAAAGTTACTTGATGTATGTAATTAACTTTAACATACTTTGCTGATCTTTAGGAAAAACCTTTAAAAAATTTTTTCTCTTTTTAAAAATTATAAAACCTTTTTTAATAATTATAAGAATTGTAGTTAAGTATGTAGTAGAAAATTTCAAATAATGTACCTGAAAGTCAAGTTAGGATTAAATAACATTTACTAACTTATTTTAATTAAATATGCATACTTTATTCTGCAAAATTTTTCACAGTAAATTTTAGAGCTTCAAAAACTTGAATGGCAAATGTTTTTTTTTTTAAAAATCATTAATTGTTCTTTCATTAATCATGTAAGCAAATTTAAACGTAATCACTGGCAGAAAAATTCTAATTCAATAGATGCTTATAAGTTCCTCAAATAAAGTTCTTAATAGAATCCTAATTTTTTTACACATTTAAATTTAATATTGCATCGTCATTTTCTTTTTATTTAGTAATCATATAAACTTGAAAAATCTGGATACTTTTTTTATATTTTAATTACTGAACTTTTAACAAATAGATTTTTTATTTTTCATTCAAATCATCCTCATTTCATTTATAATATATTAAATTTTGCAGAAAAAAACTTTTTGATATAATCAATATTTACAATAGTTATATACTTATTAAAATGAAAAAATATAAATAAAACTTGAAATATATGAAGAATTTAAAAAAAATTTTAGTATCAGATAAAAAAATATAAATATAAAGGGAAGCAAAAAAGCTGAGAAATGATCAAACAATCCACATGTTTACTGTGTATCTTTCCTTTGTTTTCAATTATCTCATAGTTTAAAAAAAAGTGACAATTTACTCATCTTTGAATCATTTTATCCTAGAGAATATTCACAACTTTCTTTTAAAAATTTCTGAAATTTCTAAAATTACAAAGGATTTTAGAAAACTTAGAAAATTAGATTTGAAATCCCCAGAGAAATTAAAAGATTTGATTAGTATAAAAAAAAACCTAATGAAAACTACTTTATGCTCCGTACCTTTATCTAAGTCAACATCTTCTTTGCTGAGAAGTTGGCGTATAATTGGATCACCCCATGGGTCGTATGCAGCCATGACAAGAGCAGAGCAGAGACCTTCTGACTGCTTCACATAACTGCCCATGGAATGAGAATATTGAATAATGGCCCGAGACAGCCCTCTCTTGAAGAGAATGTCCACTTTTGGCCATTGACGACTGAATATCATCAAAGCACTTTCTCTATAAAAATAAAATCAGATTTCAGTATAGAATATTCAATAAACTGTTGTCAAAAATAGTTGATATTAAAGAAGAGAATGATTAAGTTTTGTAAGCCATTAAATTTTTTGCAAATGAAAATTAATATAAACTTATGTTTATCAACATGTATCACATGAATTAAAATTCAAATTTTTATATTTTAATTTAGAATTAAGAATAAATAATTTCTTCAAAATGTATTTAAACATGATGAAAATTTATCTAGTAATATTTAAAATAGGTAAAACATGCCAAACTATTTAAATAAAATTGTCAACTTGTAATAACTAGGAAATTAAAAGTAAAATTGAGCAAATTATTCCCAATTTGAAATTCCTTCACATTTTACAATTATGCACAACAATAATAATCCAAACAATAACATTTTAATGCTTTTCCTTTTTGTGCAAAAAAAGGATACCTTTAAATAATTAGTGTCTTTTTATAGAATATAAAAAATATTTAAAGCTAGCTTTTTGAAAATGTATTGTACTAGTATTTAATACTAAAATTGTGTTGATATATTATTTTATTTATACTAATATATTGATACAATTTTAAAGTGTGAAACATCAATTGAGAAGATCCCTGTCAGTTTAACCAAAATTAAATTATCTGTATTTATAACAAAAGATTTTGAATTATGTGTATTAATACACAATAAGAAAGGATACTATTCCATTACACCCTCACAATTGATCATCAAAGAGATTACTAAGCAGTTTCCATCAAAAATAAACTTTGACATTTATATAATTTGTCAATAAATGTGAGAATTATTAAGTTTCTAAAATTAATTAAGATGTTTACATTGTTTTTTTGTTAGTAACTAAAAATGTAAACTTTTTTTAAGCAATACTATTACAGATATTTACAGCAGTAATTGGAATTTTTTTCTTTTATGTTAAGATGATTACCATATGAGAGTATAATGAAATTGCAGTATAAAACACCAGTCTAAGAACAAGTAAGAGTAAATTTTTTTACCTTGAATACATATATATTGACTTTAATGTTAACTACATCAAAATCTTACTTTTTTTTAAAGCTGAATGATTTATTTTATAACAATGTTAGATAATTTGTTTAACATCATATAACGGCCATTTCATTAAGTTTATTTTTGGATGACTTCTTAAAAGAGTTTCTGATTTCAGAGTTTTTGTTAGAAACAAATGTTTTGAAATATTTAATCATTTATATCATTTAATAATACCAAATTATATTTGTTTTCTTATAATCTAACCCGCTTTAATACACTCTATTAAAAAATGATAAATACATATGGCTGACAAAAACAAGTAATATGAGAAAATATGATGAAAAAATACAATACATACAATTTTAGAGGAAATATAAGAAATATGAATTTAATTTTTCCATCTTAAAATAAATACATTGTTAAAATGAAATCAGGAAAAACTAAAAAGTAAAACATAAAAACTATATACAAAAATAAATGATGCTATTTTATTTTTAATAATGAATGTGAATTAATCTTTAAAACAATATACAAATAATTTTTATAAAAGATAAAATAAAAAAAAAACATTTGTATTATTATATTTTTTAAAAAGAAAACCGATAAAGAAAATGGTTTTGTATGCTTTCATTGAATATTTTGAAAATACATGAAGTACTCTGAAAACCAAGAAAACAATCCTTTTAGCATTTCAAAAGATTAAATAAAAGAAATGCTTACTTGTACATCATATGGAAAACTTTCTCGATATTTCGAAAGTAACCAATTTGTCCACCAAGACATGTCCATGCTGCAATCAATAGAGATGCTCTGTGTTCTATAGAACTGTACAAGTGATTTTCAATCTGAATTAAAAGCTAAAAGGAGAAAAGAAAACCATGTAATATCAGGCAAATGCACAAGTTTCGTTTTTAGTATTTATAACAGTTATAGATGTTATTTCAGTAAAATCTTTACATTTAATAAATCTCAATAAATATACAGATTGTCAGAAATATAACAAATAATTGAATAACAATGTATTCAACTTAGAATATACATTGATTATAAATATAATACAGTTTAATACATTATCAATCATATTACTCTACATGATTCGTGATATATTAACAGATCAATATGATTTAGCCAATTTCTTTTTTTTTTTACTATAAGTAGTCTCTGTGAGATTGGATAGAATCCCATGCAAATTATTAAAGACTTGGAAATAGGGATGTACTTTATAAGCACAAATTTTTACAACACACACAATATAATATAAATCCATTTTCTTTAAAAAATAAGTACAGTTAAAATACATATTGAAAATAAAAACAGAATTAACAGCTTCAGTTCAGAAATTAATTTTTAGGTCATCCAGATTAACTTCACTAATAGATTCCAAATCTGCAAGATTCTAAATCTTTATAATATTTTTGAGTGTTATTTATATCAGAAAACTCAAATAAAAGCAAATAATATCTATTAAGTATTCTGTTTACATAGAATAATTTAAATAGCAACACAATTTAATACAATGTATTATGATAAATAGCTAAAAAAATAAATTTTAATGGGAAGATTCACAAATAATAAAAATTACTTATACACAAATAAATTTTCCACAAAGACCCAAGCGGTTGATTGAATTATGTAACAAAAAACAGGAAATAAAAATGTTTAGTAACATTCATACAGTAAAACTTGAGTTTTTTACCAAATTAGAACAGATTGCACAACTGAGAAATATTTTACATGTAAAAAAACAATTACTAAGAACAAATAAGCTTTTGTGACATTGAATCTCATTTACTAATGGAATTAATTAAAACTATTCCCTAGTTTATTAGCAACCAAGTCTTTTTTATTCATTTTTCTCATAATTCCTACAATATACAAACATCAATTACCCAATTATAATGCAAAGAATATTATTATAATCACCCAACTATAATAAATTTAGAGTTTATTAAACATTTATTTTCAATATATAGAGATTAAATAGTTTATTTGTTGCTCAACAATCATTTTTTGCTCACGAGGGCTAATCAGATGAGACCTCAGTTTAAAATGAATTCCAAACCACTACAAACATCTGATCCCAAGGAGGAATTCGAACCCACAAACCATTAAAGATTAAGGTAGAATTATGATTATAATTGGACCTAATCTGTGTGTGTGTGTGTGTGTGTATATATATATGTTGTGTGTATAGGAAACAAAACTTATTCACAAGTATGAAAAATAATATAACTTTTTTACCTAAACTAAACAAGAATTTATTAAAATGAATATCTCCTTTTAGATCATAATGTATAGCAATACTCACAAATATTTATGAATATTCTCTACTTAGCCTTCAAAACCAAGAACATTATAATCAAACATTTCCTCATTCACAATTGCATCAACAAAGATTTTTATTTATATCAAAAAATGTGATATTCCAGAATTTCAAATGATCACAAGATTTCTGGAATTTTAATCAGTCTTTAAAACTAAAGTTTGAATCCTTTAAGAGGATAATTTAAGATTATCATTTTACCATCCATAACACCCATTTATGATCCGTAAATTTGTTAAAGATAATACAAAAATATTTACTTATACAGTACCATTAACAATATAAAAAGCATTCTTTACCATGTTTGCAAAAAAAAAAAAAAAAAAATCTTACTTCAAGTAAAAATAAATGATACTTTGAATAAAAATAATCAATATATAACCTAATTAATGCAGCTAAAAATATTTAAACTCATTAGTAAAATTTCTTAGTATAATTACCAAGGAATACATCAATTCCAAAACCTTTTTTCAATGATGTTAGTAAAAATTATTTGTCAAACCACTCAAAAGTTATATTTTTAGGTTAAGTAGCTCATGGAACTAAAGATCCAAAATTTTAAAAATAAATATTAAGGATCTGATTTGCCTTATATATCTCTACTGTATTATACATTTAAGGCTTTTCTTACTTTTGAGATTACTCTGAAAGGTGATACAAACATGTTTGTACATAAATATAAACATGTTTGTTCTAGCACTTACTTGAAGGAAGTTCAAATCACCTTAAAACTGAAAATTCAATTTAAGCTACGCAAGATGAAAAGCACCTCTATTTACTAGTATTTATTAAATTATAATTCACTAAAATAAAAGGGTTAGAGAGAATGGAATTTTTTAGCTTGTTTAAAAAAATTAAAGCAGTTTTTACAGATTAAAATTGAAAACTATTATGTTATAATAACTTTCTGCTGCTTTTACTATAAATCAGCATTTATTGAGATTTTATATAAGATTTTCTAAATATCATCTCCTGTATAAATTTTTTTTTAATTCTTCTGAATTTATTTACATAAAACAAATTTTCCAGCAACAGAAACTGTTTGGTAAACACAAAATTAGAAAGGAGATTATAGTTTTTAAATGGTAAATATAATAAACTAAAATATGAAAATGTAACTGTAAACTATTTTAAAATTTTTTATTCTATTCATTCATGTTATATAATACATAAGGAGATATAAAGGACATATTTAAAAATATTGCTAATTTTGTTATCAATGAATACTGGCTTCATTATAATTACCATTTTCATTCTTTAGAAAAAAACTTCAACATGTAACACTGAATGTAGTACTTTGAATTTTTAAATGTTATGTAATTATTGTTTTGTTAAACATGTATAAAATTGTCTAACAATTCGGTATAAGCATATTAAATTTTTTATCTAGAATGTATTAAATACTTTGAATAGTTTGATGATTAAATACATAAATTATATTGATGATTCTTATCATTTCACATTTAGGTCAGTCACTTTTCAGCGATATTTCAGTTTAAACAAAAAAGTCACTTTCAGAAATTGTTTTATTCATTAATTTATTATTTAATTAATGAATAAAACATTTTATATAGAATAATTAAAACATTTTTTAAACTAATAACTAAAAATTAGCAGTTCAGTTTCTTTAAATTATATTAAATTTAGGCTTGAATTAAAAAGAATTATTTGGTTTACATGGAGAAAACTACACGCATATATTACGGATAAAAATAATGAAAATAATTAATAATAAGTTAATGTAATTTTTAATTATAAAAATTCACTTCTTAAATTATATAGAATTCTAAATAAAACAGAAAAAATTTGAATTTTAATGAGTTTTCAGTGAACTTAATGTACGCTGTAATTTCTGCAAATACAATAGGAAAATATATTTTAAAGAATTATTTTCATTTTGTTATTTTTTCTGTTTCCCCAATCCAAATTGAATACTGCATAACCCTTTTTTTAAAAAAAAAAACTACTATAGGTTAAAGCATTCCTTCACACTCTGGCACTTGAATTTTAGCAAAATATGTCAGGAGAAATGAGCCAGGAGAAGGAGCAACAAACTATCAGGAAATGAAAAATCCGGAATAAAATTCTCCCCCAAGGCTCGTTCCCATGCACCGAGCTTTATTTGCAGCTTTTATAATCCGATGACTAAAGCTCCGCGAAATAAAACGAGCCACTGCTCCATTCACAAAAAATCGATAGCACTGCTGTAAAAGGTAGCGGCATGCGGCGAAGGGGGCGGGGCTTCAAATGAACCAATAAACCAAAGCGGGGAAGACATTTTTAAGAGCTAAATAAAAAGATGACAAGAGAGGTTTTCGCGAAGGCAAGTGAATCTGCTAACTGGACGAAAACGACTCGGAGAACGATATGTGAAGAAAGAAGGCGACATTTTTGAGGAATAAATCGGGACGCGTGCATGCATTGTGATCCCATATTAGAGGCGAGATCAATGTTTTGAATCATTACATTCCGTGATTCAAAAAGAAACGAGACGAATGAGGCGCGGCCCAAATCGATCAGAATTCGGTCGATTTTCTGAGTAATACAGCAGTAGTTATGATAACACATTATGATTCTAGAATAGATTGAAATCATTTTGGTCTCGGTCTATGCTCCATTTTTTTCCCCAAAAAAATTATGGAGGGAAAGATGAAGAGAGAAATTATTTCGAATATATAAATACAATTCTCTACAATATAATTTTTACAAAACATTTTTAAAAACAAAATAATTAATTAGATATTTCAGCGACTTTTCTTATAAGCATACTTTATTATTAATGATTATGTTTATAATTTTTAATGATATATATATCAATTATATTTTTAACTTTATCATTTTTTAATTAAGAATGTCTTCCAAAATGTGACTCATTCAATACAATTTGAACTATTCCAAATTTTTGAAAATTTTCAAAGCATTAAGCTTTGAAAATTTTGGACAATCAAAAACAATGGAATTTTCAATTACCTTATATTATAATTTCTACCGTATTACAAAAATTTCAACTCACTAAAAAATTCCAAGTATCTTTCCATAAACATGAATTAAGACATTCTCTTCCTAACGACAGTATAATTAAACATCGAAATCAACTTGAATCAAGAATAAATTAATATGTGTGAATATAAGTTCATAATTATTGCATAAAATTTCAAATTCGCTTACAACCAAACGTTGAATGAAAGAATACAAAACACTAATCTGAGGCACGAAAATTACTGATAATCATTTTGCTGCGTCAAATTAGTCACAGTGTTGAATTTAATTAATTAAACATTAAAATTGCAAAAATAAAGAAAAGAAAAAGCATAAAAAATATCCACTCAGAGTTCTCAATGGCAGTGAAAATTCAAATGCAAACGATATTCAAAATAGGAAAAAGAGATTTAAAAAAAAGAAAAAAAGAAACACGGAACTCCAGTCTCCAGAAGCTAATTCTAAAGTCGTTTGAAAAACCAAACATTGTTTCACACCTCCACAAAATGAATTCCTAGTATTCTTTCCAGCTTATAAAGAGACAGAAAAGAGAAGGGCCATGCGGCATCATTTATTCCTTCTCTCAGGAGAGAGGCCATTGACGCGCCGTGAAGCCACAAATACATCCGCGGAAATCCAACTAATGATACGAGTTGCAACAAGCGTCGTCTGCTGCTGCTGCTCCTCTTCAAAGGACGTGTGAAGAGAAAGAGAGATTGTTTATAAACACAGCTGTCCCGAATTGAGGAGAGAAGTGAGCAACTGGTGCAGGATAGAACGATTAGGTAATAGGAAATTCGAAGGGAGGGCAGGGATGACGCCCTTGAAAAGACAGACACGTGACCAGAGATGCACGTGGGTATTTCATCCCACCCCACCCCTTCTAAAAGGAAGCAATGTTTAAGGTTATCTATCTCTTTTGCCTCCGACCATCGCGCTCTCTCTCTCTGTGCTCCAAGCTAGACTCCTCTCTCTTCATCTCTAAGACATCCGAACAGAGTTGGAGAGAGAGGGGCGCGCCTTAGCGCTCCTTTCCCCTGCTCCTTTCGTTCTCTTTCCGCCTTGCTTTGGCGCTCTCCTAGCCAGCCATTCGAAGAAAGAAAGAAAAAAAAAATCCCGAGATTTCTCTTTTCTCCACACGGAGGGTTTTCCCCTGAACATTTTTTTTTCTATCTCCACCTACCTCTCTTTTCTCCCAATGTGATATTGTTCTTTGCAGGGAGTAAAAAACTTTCAAATGGGAGAAGAAATCGCGAATTTCCGAAACTCGAATTTATCGAAATCTTTTAAATATTTCCAGCTGATATGCGAATTAAATACAGGAAATATTCTTAACTAGCTATATTTTAATTTTAAATTTGTGAATCATCCCCATTTTAATTTTAAAAAAAATTATTATTGATGTAATTGTAATGTGTATATTAAAAACAATAATTTTTATGGAATTCAACGCTATTCAAATTTTGTAATTCAACACCCGATATCGTAGTTGAAACGACGTTGGTGAAAATGAAAGATGATCAAGACGAAAGTTAAGAAAATGGAGACTTTCATTTTTTCCCCAGATCTCCTTTTCATCTTTAGTGCTATCATGTTTCATGGCGACTACTGCAACTGCGCAGGGGAAAAGGCTGCAGATTTTCAAGGGGAAGGGATATTACCATGGCAACCACACATCTACCTCAAACTACTCGAAGAACCCATTGAGGAAAAGAAAAAAGAAAATATAAATGCCAGATGCGCAAGCTTCAGACAAGGATTGAAATTAAAACAAAAAAAAAAAAAAAAAAAACTGAAAGCAGGAAAACGTTCTAACTAGTAACACAATTTTAAAAGATGGTTCGAGAAAAATTTACATGGAGGAAGAAAGGATCTCGTCAAATTTATTATTCTTAACTATTTATTATTTTTATTATAAGAATAATTAAAATAAAAATAAAAGCAAAAAACATCACCACTTAAAAAATTAATATTACATTCTATTAAAAAATTAATTTAAAAAAATATTCTAAACGTCTTAACTATTTTGTATAAATTCCTTTATAATTTCAATATAACAAATACTAATCAAGAATTTTAACTATTTTCGCAACAAAAAGAAATATTTTATAACATTTTGAATAATGTTCAGACATTTTTACAGTCAGAAATAAAATAAGAATTTAAATATGATAAGGTCATTTTTTTCCTCCAAATTCTTCTCGTTTCGATTTAAAGGTGCAGGGTCATATTTTGCATACGAGGATTAATGGACTGGGAACTACAGTTTAAAACGTATTTCGAATCACTATACACAACCATATTCGAGATGGGCTAATCGAATCCAAGAACTGTTGAAATGAAGATCAAAGCTAAATTGCGATGCCAGCTTGGCCTTTCGATTCGAATCTAAGTCATAAAGAAAATATGCTGAATACAACAGTATTTCAAAGATTTATTAGCCAACTTTGATCAATTGCAATTTTACTAATGAAAATACAAAAAAACTCATTAATTCAGATTTTTTTAGAGAGTATTCTAAAAAAATTTATTCGTGTTCTTTTTGTAAAACTTAAAAGAATTAATTTAATTCCTTCAAGTATGTATAAAAATGAATAGAAGAAATAAGCAGTTTTTGCAAACAGACAGGTATACCAAATGATGAAAATGCAAATCAGAAGAACCACACAAGTGGACGAATAGTTTGAATAAGCCGCAGTAAAGATTTCACCCGATGTGAGGAAGTTATCCTCATTATATTCTTAATTTATCACATGATAAGGTGACATCTTGAAATGAAGATTATTTGTTTTGATTCTGAACAGTGTAATAAAAGAAGTAGAGTAGTACGCAGTAACATACATTACGAAAAACTGAGGAATCGATGAAGGAACCGAAGTTTTAATTAAGGAACCAACAGCCGAAAGCTGTCGATTATTTGAAGGATATAAAAGCGGAATATGTGATGCCTACACCAAGGAACATTTAATGTCCTACATCAAGGATTCGTTAACATGTGACCACATCTAATATGCCAAGTGGTTTTGAGAGGCCAAAAATATCTTATGGGTTGCAAAAAAAAGTAAGTTTACAAACGCTTATGTTAACGCATAATCATGTATTTGATTATCAATGAATATTAGCATATATTAACACATATTACCAATGTGTCTCCTCTCTCACATTTTAAATCGTTTTTTACTTTACTTCATGTCCAACATTCAGCAACACCATGAAGTACCACAAAATTAAGAACTTCGACCTTCACATCATCAAACATGATAAAGATGAATTCAATTCAGTTTTCATAATACATGCGAAATTAAGATAATCTAAAACGGTCCTTCATCGTTTTGTCTGCAATTGTTATAAATATATACATATTCAACTGCAACATAGCAACTTATGATATCGTTAACTTAATACTCGAGAATCACAGTAGAAATGACCCCGATAGAGGGCGTTGTAATGCTAACAATAAACGATTTCTTTTCTTTCCACGTGTTTCACCTTCCATTTTGCGCAATCGCGTGAAACCTTACGCATGTGCATTAACTGAATTAGACCACGTGGAGGTCTTTAAATGCAGTTGCATTTTCCCCCGCTAGACGTCGTGACATTTTGATGGATTTGCGGACAGGAAAACCCTTTTTTCCAGTACTAGAGATAGATTTCCTTATAGATGATCTGCAAGAAACATATGTCAAATTATAGCTCCGAATTTATCATTCAAATCAGATACCT
Organism: Latrodectus hesperus; assembly: GCA_037975125.1. NCBI lineage: Eukaryota > Metazoa > Arthropoda > Arachnida > Araneae > Theridiidae > Latrodectus > Latrodectus hesperus. The sequence goes on along the minus strand of CM075860.1, from coordinate 6,619,083 downwards.
AAAAATAAATATCAATCATCATCCTTTGAAAAGAATCTAAAATCAAATAAAATCCAAATATGAAAACTTTTTAAGGCATTTTTGATGTTTGAACCTTATGAAAATACATTGCGAATATTTGCACTGAATGTTATTGCACGATCATATTCTTACAAAATCATCCATTAAAATAAAATAATTAAAAAAATTTACATTACTTAAAAAACATATTAAGTTCGACTTATCACATACAGAATGAAGTGAAGAAACAGAACAAATGTTCTCCTTCCAGAGAATAGCAAACTAATAACTAATCAAACATAAGTAATCATTCACTACAAAAGAGAAAAAGGTAAATGGTAATTTATTTCTTTGTAAAATTTGTTAAGTAATTCTATGTAACAACTTAAAAGAGAAAATATTTCAAAATAAAAAAATTCGAAAAATAACTACAACAGAAAAATATCGAGCATTTCATAATAATAATAGAAAAACAGAAAAGTTTTGTTGTTAATTAGCGCAGCTAATTAGCAGTGATGTATGATGCTATCTTTACAGATGAAAAATAATTTACCAAAAATGGCTTAGGAAATAAAATAACAGAATTAGAGTTATATAGAATTCTAATAAATCTTGAATTAACTTAGTGAAAAATATATATCGCGCGTATTGGTAAGCATGTTATTTAAATATTAAATACTTGAAAATATTCCTAGTCATTTAATGAAAGTTTTTCATTTCAGGCAAAATAATACAATCACAATTTTTAACGTCCTGAAAAAAAATTACATTCTACCTTTGTTTTTGAAAATATTTTATAACTTACATTAAATTATTTTGCCCTGAATAGAGAAAAAATTAGCATCAAAATATTTTATAAATATCTTGGAGAAAAATATGTAATATTGTAACAGCAAATTCATAAAGATTTTCTATTTTTTCACATTTAATCCATTAACAGACATATTTTTAGAAAATTTTTGGCCGCGAATAATTAATATATTAATCAGTAAAATTATTTTAATAAAAAACAAATCATTACTATAAACTGTAAATTGCATGTTCATGTACAGTATTAAAATATAAAAACTAAATCAAAATAATGTGATATTTCTATTCCGTTCAACTTACAAAAATTTCAAAATTCGCTAATGGTAGATACAAAAAAAAAAAGGCAAGAGAATCAAATATATTTTAGACGTCGAGTGGTGTAAAATTCCAAAATCTACAAATGGTAATCGGGGCACCTAATCGTTTAATCTAATCAATTGGTTCTGTAATGAGCACATAACACGTTTAGTAAGATTTTATTTCCATAACTTGTTTCGTTTACAAGATTCTTAACTTTTGTTGTAACTGCAAAGATTAAGATAAATTAACTTTCATCACCTTTAAACAGTATCACTTTATTAGGATAGAATATGTACTTTTCTTTTTAGTAAATGATATTAGGAATATTCGTACACATTTTGTTTTTCTACCCAAATTCAGATTTCATTGCTTGAGAAGGAATGGTAAGAGTATTACTACATTTAAAATGAATAAGAGAATGTAGCATGCAATCTGAATTAAGCACATCTGCATGATGTCCACCTTTATTTCTCTTTCTCTCTCTTTTTTTTGGGGGGGGATAGAAACAGAATTAATTATATGAAAAATTTTTCCAAGATTTCCCCCAAAATAAATTCATAAAAAATTTGAAAAATTTCCCAAACTGAACATATTTGACTTCATTTCCAGAACAAAGTGAAGGCTGCCACGTTCAGAAATTTCTTGTTTGTAAAAAAATTTACCGTCTTTTTTTCCCCATTAAGTGGTTGTTTTTCTGTTCTAATTGAGTAAGCCACTTTATTATGATTTGAATCGATTTAAAATATCCATGACGTCAAATAACGTTTCATTTATGTCACATCGTAAATCAGACCTGTCGACGAATTTGCTGCCTGCCTTCCAATCGTTCTTCGAGCGGTAGCAAACAAGGCGAAATTCACCACCGATTGTCTAAGAATATTGTCGAAGTTCATTTTGTTATTAAAACAATTTCGTATGTAAGGACCAAAGCATCGGTTTGTGAGAAGCCGTTTTTCTTTGATTCAAGACATTAACACAAGGACAACAGAACAGCAGAAAAAGCATAACATCCACTTTATAGTTAGTTTAAATCGGCAAAGGCGAGTTAAATTAAAAAAATTTCATTACTTAATAGAATTCTAAATTAATAATTGCAATGTTTGTAAACAATCTCTTTTAAATCTGAAGACTAATACCGTGCTTATGGCAGTCATTTTTATTATTGCCATTTTTTTAATGACTGACGTTCTACATCAATAAACATGAGTGCAAAAATTTTCCAAAATGACATTTAGTAGCAATTGCAGATAGCCTACCTGTACTTTTCATCTAAGAAATGCACGAAGCGAGACCTTCCAGTTTAAAGAAAACGATAAAATCGTAATGAAAACAATTTTCAATGACAAGTGAACAAATAAACGCAATTTTCAGTGAGATGACACCCTAGCATAGATCAGAGACTAAAGAACCACAAGTGGTTCTGCTCTTCACCTAAATTACTAAATCATCCATATATGGAAAATATTGTTTAAAATGTTTCATAGAATTTACTTTAACAGTTTGTAATACAGATTAAAAAATCTAAATATCGCCTGGAAAATAAAACCCTTTATGCTATCTAAAGTAAATTAGACAAGAATTATTGAGGAATGTATGAAATTCAAAAGTGAAATTTGCTATCTATGCTTAAAAATAAATCACTGAACATAAGAAAGGAAAGAAAAGATTGCTTGCGAATTTTTTCATCCAATTAAGTAAATCTGCAGGTGTCTTCAAGAATCTCTGACAAATGTTGCAACGTTCCTGTTATGAGGAACTGTTCGGGCACGAATTTCAATTTTATCAATACTATTACGAAATAAAATTCATAAGAACTTATGGAAAATTATTTCCAATCCCGTCTACTTTATTGATAATAAAGTTTCCATCAATTTGAAAATTGATAAAATTTAAGAAATATTTCATAAAAAAATATAATTTTAAAATTTATAATCATCCTTTTTCCAGCTCTTACTTTTAATCTTAGGCATAAGGTTCAAAATAAAATTAACTAAAAAATGGTGGTGCATTGCGTTATTTTCAAATCACAAAATATATTTACTGTTGCATTAATATTTTTCATAAAAGAAACAAAAAAGTTATATATCACAACGACCTTGATGAGAAAAAGATAAAGTAACCTGCTTACTGATTTGCATCAGTGCTTGCTGGTAACGTTCGGCTAAGATAATTTATTAAATCTGGATTGTGCCAAGGCCGCTATAAAGAGAAATGTCCGAATTTGCTTCCTTTCTCAAGCCTTAATAGACACTGTGAGGGTAGTGGTAATCACAGAAAAAAAAAAGAATTCTTCCCTCAATAACAGTGATTCTGTAGGGGACTAAATGAAAATTCAATGGAATATCTAAGGATTGATAGAAATGTATCTTAACGAACTGTCATCCGAGATTTTCTATTTCACTTTGAGTCTTTTATTCGCAAACACTTAAAATGAAGGAATATTCAGTGGAATTAAATGATTGTTAGAAAACAAGTGTTTGAATTGTTGAAATAATGAAAAGTCGATAGAAATAATTCATATCTTGGAAATATAAACCAGAAAATATTTTTAGCGATGTTTAAATTTGGAATCTTACTTTCCAGAAAAGATCAGGCAATATTTGTGAATATCGATTACCAGTATGTATAGAAAAAAGAAATTGTGTGTGGATAAGCAATAAAATAGCCAATTGTAAATACTTCAAGATATTTCGTAGCAGAATATGAAAGCATATTTTTAATTCTACATAAATTTTAAGAGTTTGGCAAAAAGACTTAACGTGACATGTGTGCCGCATAAAGTTTTTTAGAACAGAAATACAGAGGGTATTAACACATTTTTAGAACGATTTCGGGGGCCGTTTAATTAATATTTAAAATTTAAAGACAATTTTTTTAAATGTTCGATCTGATAGCCTTTTTTCTGGATTATAAGTCTGTATCGTGATTTCGATGGTAGAAGGGCTTTTCGTAAAATTTCCATGAGTATCGCTTTCCATTCCTCTTCTACTACTTTCCAGAGTCCATCTATCGTGGTAGGTTTGCGTTTAGAAAGAGCTCTTTTTAACAGACCAAAGGCACAATAGTCCATAGTTGAAACGTCAGGGGACTTCACAGGAATATGTTGAAAAGGTATATATGCAATACCTGTATTAGTCTTCATTTTTTCAAGGAATGCAGTGGTAGTTTTCGAAATATGACTTGTAGCTTTGTCTTGATGAAGTTTCACTCTTTGAAAGTCTTTGGGATAAAGAAGTGGAATTTCTTCTCTAAATATTGGACGTAAAATCTTCTATAGTATGATGAGTTGATTTTAACAATTTTTTTTTTACTCTTTTTATTTTTAATTTTCCATTGTAGGAGAAACCTGCCAATATCAACAACCCCTTACTGAAACTTTCTTTACATTGACGGAATCAGATTTGTATATTTCCCCCCCCCGTCGTTTCCTATAGTAAATATACCCTTTTTGTTGCAGTCATTTAGGTAAACCCATGCTTCATCAAGGGTTACAATATATTTCCATTCATCTCCTGCTAAATGGTTTTCATACAGGATTCTACAAAATGTTTTGCGTTGAACAACATGCCTCGGCAAAAGTTGGTGAACATTATGTTTTTTAGCTTTTTGTAAGATGTAAATCTTGATTTATTATTTTATTTATTGTTGCTACAGATGTATCTAAAGACTTGGCAATTGTGCGTGTGATTTCTGTGTTGGTGGATTTTCTCTTGTTACCAGGGGTTTCACTTTAGATTCGGATTTCCGTTTGGAGTCTTCTTTCCATGTAGAAAAAAAATGATTGACGGTTTTTACCTGTCCGAATAATAATGTTGCTTATTTTGCACTTAGAAAATTTAATACCATGCATTTCACAACTTTTTTGAATCCTGGAATTAGAATATTTCTCTTCGGAAAGCGCAAAAACATATCCCTCAATCCACATGTAAACAATTGTGCCACATCAAAATGTGGCACAATTGTTTACATGCCACATTTTGAAAGAGGAATAAATTTAAAAGTAGCAGACGGTATTTCTCATTTCAAATAATATGCTGTTGCCAAACATTTTTCTTCTAAAACATTTACTTTTTTAAAATTCTTAATCGAAATCGTTCTAAAAATGTGTTAATACCCTCTGTAATAGTAAATTTTATCACCATACTAAATTCGGCAGGCATTTTAATTTGGAATAAAGTACCTCAACCGCAAAATAATTATCGGGTACAATTTTCTTGTATTGTCATTGATTCATATTTAACTGTCATCAAAATTCATCAGAATCACACAAGTGGTGTACCAGAAACATTGTATTATTTTTAATTTATTAAAATACACATTTACTAAAATTTTATAATTATATTTCTCAGTTAATTTATTTAAAATTTTAATTTATCAAAATATGAATTCGTTTCCTTACGCTCACATCTACTGAATATTCACTTCAATCAAATAGTAAAAAATACTTCAGCCAACCTTCAGATAGAATAGTTTTAGTCGATATTTGGGAAATAACACAAAAATAAACTTTAATTTTCAACAGCAAAATTCAAAAATATTTTGTGAAATTATAAATGCATACTTAAAAGTAAGTTAAATAACCTTAAATAGCAAAATTATCTAAATTACATAATCTTCTTCTTCTTAGAGTTGGGTTTATATGTCATTGGGCACCTTTGCTTTTATCCAAACCCAATGTTTCCTAGTTCCAGTTGCTCGGGTCACCCTCTTTATTAATAAAGTCCGATAACCCTTTAATGGAATCTACGTGTAACTCTCTAGTATGGATGATGCCTAAAGAAGTTAATCTAGGGAGGGCAAGAGCCTCGCATTCGTAAATGATATGCTTGGCCGTTTCCTCTTGCGTATGACATTTAAATTACATAATACAAGTACAAATTTATGTTTCATAATTTGAAGTAAATATATTGATAATTTTCATCATATAAGTTTGTTTTTAATTAAATAAAATGTTATTATTCAATAAGATATGCATTTTATTCAAATTACTGATACCAGGGAAAAATAACTGGAAAATACATTACTTTATAAAAATGTTTTATCAAAACGTTTTAATATTTTAGCTTTTATAAACAATTTATTTTATCCCGTCTTGTTACTCATAAACTTTTAAAAATATTTACAGAATTTTAATAAATCTAAAATATATATATTGTGATGTAAATGCAGAGTTTCTCAACGTATTCTACGAAAATTGCAATTGTTTCATAGTTTTATGAAGAGAAAAAAACAATCATTACAAACACAACTTTTAGGAGTAAAATAAATAAATAAAATAAAATAAATAGCAGGCGTATAACATTTGTCATTTTTTTTTCTTTCTCATTAACTTACATTTTATTTTTCCAAAAAACGAAATTTTTCATTCAAACGAACTTTTTAACATATTTTTTGTTCATTTACTTTTATCAAGGAATTTATTATAAAAACTATTCGCCCATTTTAAGGATGATTTTCACATTGTTTCTGAAATATACATGAATATGTGTTTCAAATGTTAACTTGTTCTTTACTATTAACTAAATCGCAATTTCCATTACACTAATGTGTTTTTGTATATAGTGCCTGTAAAAATATTTTAATCATACTAAAGAGGTTTTCAAACATTATAAAGCGGTCGACGATTAGATAATACACATTTCCCTAGTCTACGATAGATAAATAGAGAGATAAATCATCGGGAGATTAGCAAAAAATGCGGGTAAAGAACACTGCCTTGATACTTGTTTTATAAAGTCTCCTATAAAGTCCTCCACGGTATTAACAGTATAACGTGATGTGATTACTTGCTTTGTCTTACTCAACAGTTGTATTAACTGACCTTAAGTAGCATGGTAATTTAAAACTCAATATTTGCGATAAAATACCTCCCGATAGTATTTGTGTAGTTGATATCTTAGCATTTTTATACATTCTATTTACCTTTCATTTCATGCAAGATTAACAGAATAATCGAATGTATTTAGATTTTTTTTTTTTTTTTTTTTTGAAATGTTCTCGATGTCTTCTCCTGTGTAATGATGATAAACGAAAGGTCAATAGATAAGTTAATGGCGAAAAATTTGAAAACATCCAAGTTACACGATCTGTAACTGCCGTCTTCCACTTTTCCTCCGATAAATGACTACAAAGAATTCCGATTCAAGCTCCAAAATGAGGTTCAAGTTTGGCAATTTGCAGGAAACGGCAGTGTTTTTCTTATCAGTATTAATCATTTTGTTTACCGTTGATATGAAGGATTTTGAAGATTTTACAACCTTTTTATTTGAGAGATTTTCTTTCAAAAATATCATTACCTTTTTAATAGATGTTAGGAACAATTTTTTTCACCATAAGTATGACGCTTTTCATTCGTTTTTAATGACAATATCACATTCTATATGTGTTTATCTTATTTCAGGTATTCACGGTTTTTCTATATCTAAAGTTATTTATCATAGCTTTAAATATTAAAAGCCAAACAATTTCAAAGAGCTTGTTAATAATTGAATATAAACAACTGTCTCTGGAGTGAGAACATGCGTATGTTTCCACGTTTATTTAATAGCGCCATTTTGCTCAAACAAAATTTTTAAGTAAAGGATAATTCATAGAGTAGAACACTATCGATACGAATCGCTGATTATTCGAATAGCTTTCAGAACTTCAGAAAAATAAATTCGAGAGAAAGAGAAATTGGAAAAAGCTCAAGAAAAGGAAAGGTAAGGTAAAAGGAGAGAGAAAGAGAGATGTGACACTTGAGGAATTTAAAAACATTCTTTTAAAAATTCCTGGATGCTCAGAAGTTAGTGCTGAAGACATAAGAGAATGGATAACGAGTTAGATTCTGGACTTAAAATTGCAAATGATGGTAAACTTAGTGACAGTGTTGAGGAAGAGAATCTTAATGTCCAAGTTGAAGATATGGAACCATCAGATAGTGACGGATTTGCCTGCTTTGAAACTGCTTCAAGTGGATGGAGCCAGATTGTGACCACATATAAATTCTCACTGTCAAGCGGTAAAATGGATGAAAGAAGTGAAAAAGATTACTCTGATCAAGATGTTCAGCAAGCAATGACTTTCCTTTATAGCTTTGTACATACATACTGTACTAATGAACAGCACTTGTAAGTACCTTAATATGTAAATGTTTTGCTTTTCATTTAATTAATTAAAAGTTATTTTAAAAATTTGTAGTTTTTCTCACCCATTTTTCAACAAATAAACCTTAATTAAAAGGTACCTTTTTCCGAAAAAATCGAATAAACCGAATATTTGATTATGCGAATGGGTTTGGATACTGATTCGGATAATTGGAGTTCTACTGTATTTGAAAAACACAATTTCAGGGAAAAAAACTCTGATATAGTTATTCTTTTGCATAATTAAATAGGCTAAAATTGTTCTAGTAATCTTTACCTGTATTACCTGAAAGTACAGAAATAGTAATTTACTCACCTTTATAAAGCTTCATATTCGTAACTAGCGATAAATAGTTTGATTATTCCATATTTAACCATATTGTATGAACAAAAGGATTTAATATGTATAACCCATTACTCGATCATTGAATATAATTTATTATTCAATTAATTTATAATTTATTTTTCATACATGTATTATCTTCACCTAATAATCTAAGAAATCAGTAGAGATTTTACATTCTAAAACAATTCCAATTAGATTAATTAAATTACTCGAACAAAATTTGATTACGATTTTAACTTTTGACTTGAAAAATTAAATTTAAAGTTCTTGTGATGCATTTTAATCTAAAAAAAATATTTACGAAAAAGGAATTTATTAAGTGTTAATGATAATTCTGGTAATTATTTAATAATTGAATTAGATCATTCTTGTTTTTTGTTCCAATTTGATTAAAGCTATAATATATGTATTGATTCTCTATTATGGATCTAATTTTAGTTCTTATTAGAGTTCATTTATTCTGTTTTCAAATTATGAATCCCACACATGTCGCCCATTTTGAGAAAATAGATTTGAAATATTGTTATTCTAATCGTGAAAAATAGAGTATTGTGATATTGATTTTTCTTTCTCTGCAAGGTTATGTAACTAGTTGTGCACATTCAGTCAAGGTTGTTTTTTATTACAAAATATTCTTTGTGTTTGGTAAAAACTTTTCTTATAGCACGTTTATTAATAATATTTTTAATCTTTCAAAATACATTTATTTACTACTAGCTATGATAGAAAAAACAATTAAAAACATAAAATTTAAAAATGTTAAAATCTTAAATTCTGAAAGAATTGTTTCGATGTATTTAATTCCGTTTTCAATATTTGCTTTTAACACGAATAAATTAAAGGCAAATAACTATAACATACATTACACAAAAGATTTTTGAAGGTTCACATCACATCAAAAATTTATTGAAAATTTAAAGAGATGGATTTCAATGTAAGAATTATAATTAAAGATAAAATACATAAGAAAAATTATTCGCGTTTTTTAAAAAATCGAAAATTTAAATATATATATATATTTAATATTATTATTATACGAGTCTTTTTTTCATATTAAGCAATATTATAACGAAATATAAAAACATAAGAACATTGATATTTAAATATAATCATATACGTTAATAATAGAATATCTCTTTAACGACACTTTTACTGTCGGCATGAATTAAAAAATAATTGGAATATAAATTATTAAATTAAAAACTATTGAATTAAAGTTTAATTTGATAAATTTTCTTCGTTTAACTAGTTACCAGACATGTGAACATTTAAAATTATTTAGAACATTTAAAACAATCTAAACCAATTTTTTTATCGAACGTAAAAACTGGTTTAAACTGTCACCATGTTACGCCAAAATTCCACTTCCACCATTATTTTTTTTTCCATTAAAGAAACAAGTGCCTGGAACTGATTTACCAGAAATTATGTGCATTAAATCATGAAAAAAAATTTTCTCATGTTCTTCACAGGTGCAAGTCGACGGAATTTATTTAATACTACAACTAATAAACATCGATTAAATTTAAAGCAGAATTTTTCCTCGATAACAGTTAAGAATAATAAAGTACTAATGAAAATATAGTATTAATTTTTTATTGCTTGTATGTTTGTGATGGTCAATTAAGAACGCTAATAAAATTTTTAAAAAATGTAACTAACAAAATTACTAAAATTTAAATACTGAGTGAGTTACTAGATATAAAAAGTTGGCTTTATATAATGTCTATAATACCCGCATACATTTGGATTACCAGCAACGAATATTGGAGTTGAATATTTTATCGAATTGAAAGAAAAGTGAAGAGCAAAACTTTCAAATTTATTCTAAAATATGAATCGAAAGAAAAAAATATAAGTTATGTCAACAAGTCAAACATTGAGACTGCATTCCCAGCCGCTGATATTTCATTACGAATACAACCATTCTTGTCTTCCATTAAAAAACAAAAAAAATAAAATTGTTTAGTAAATTATGTAGTGATAATATATATATATATATATATATATATATATATATATATATATATATATATATATATATGTGTGTGTGTGTGTGTGTGTGTGTGTGTGTGTGCGTGCATTTAAAAATGTATGCATTTTTCTGTTGATTTTCTTTTAAAAAAATCTGCATTTAAGTATAATTTTTGAATGCTAGTAAAACATTGCTTTCAAAGTATTCAAAATATGAAATTCCTAATAAAATTAATTTCTACAACTTATGTCATCTATTTTTCAAATCATTAATTTCATAAACCTTTATTTAATCAAAATAATGCCGAAAATTTACATTCTTAAGACATTTAAAATATGAGCAAAAAATATTTCACATAAGAATTACTATCAATCAACATAGAGGTAATAAATTCGATCTCTAAATCTCACACGCAGAATTTAACTTTTCAACCAACATAGTAAAATGCATGATTCAGCATCTAATTCAAAATGCTGACACATATTTGACACATCGCTTATTTCTTTTTTAATCCCTTTTCATACTGAGTCTTTCTCATAACCATTTAAAAATAAAAGTACTTAAGTCTAGAGACTTAAATCCTGATTATAAAAAAGAAAGAAATTATATATAAATAGAAAATATGTAAAAACGGAACTAGCGATTTTAGGATTATAAATTCTAGAGAGAAAATACTATGTGTATGTTTTCATATTAAATAAATATTTATATTATGTTCCGCTTTTCTACTTAAATTCATTAACAAGTAGTAATCACAATAACAAATATTTCGTCAATTTTCAAACTAAAAAGAAAAAGAGTGAAAAAAATGCCTTAAATAATGAATAACTGTTCCCGATCACTTAAATTTAATTTTTTCGTACATAAATTATGCATAAAATGTAGCTGCTTAAATGGAAAAAAGTAGTAATTTCAGTAAAATTTCGTTTGAACAAAATTAAAACTTTGTTAAGTTGAATATATTTATATCTATTTTCGTAGATCAAAATATACCATGAAATTGATTAATCATATACAACGTGATTTATAAAATCGGAAATAGTATCCAAGAACTATACAAAATTTGCAAGTCAAAATTCCGTTTAAACGTGATTTCAAGGTCATTTCTGATCTTGAATCATTTGACAAAGAATTTTTTCAGAAATGAAAAAAATACTTGATCTTTACGTCAGGATCGTAACCATGACGTCACCTTCAAAGTCAGTAATAGTTTGAGAAGGTGAAAATAACATAAATTGTATGATGTTATTTTCTGATAGAATTTACAATAGTTAAAAAGTTTTATGAATAGAAAAAGCTGCTCGAAGAATAAGAATAATGAAGACCAAGAGTTTCATGATTCAAATTGTTTTTATTTATATATTAATAATATCGCATTCATATATTATAATTTATATCATAAACGTTTCTAACTACATTTATGGATTCCTAGACAATATTTTGTGAAGTACCTCAATTAAAATACATTAGTTATGAAATAGAAAGCCCTTTTTCCAAAAGACACCACACATTTGCAAATAAAAGATTTGGAAAATGTTTCTCATAGTAAGTTTACAAAATAAATAATATCAGAAACGGAATTATAAATTTAGAGGTAGTACCAAAATACACACAAAAATAAAGAACTTTGAACACTGATACTTGTCAAAAAATGTCATTTGGTAATATTGCAAAATGAATGACAAAATAAATGATTAAACGAAATGTTAGTGGTGAATCATTTCACACAATTTCATAAACCTAATCATACAATATATGTTGCACTATAATGCAATAATTTTTATTTATGAATATCTATAAATCCTCTTAAATAAATTAATCCTCATGCAAATATGTCAAACCAAATGATGCAAAGTAATTTTTCCCTAAAAAATTCTAAAATAAATGCAGAATTTTTTTATCATTTTTCCCTCTCATTACATAATTAATGCAATCTGTATAAAATGGCATACAATTCTTTTTAACTACAAATTATTAAATTATTACTGACAGTATACATTTAAGGCAAATACATATAAAAGATTATTTTTTCTTTAAAATTTATAATGTTTAGAATTTATTTACAAATTAAGAATTACAGTGGCTATGCAATAATTGACACCTACTTGATTGATCTTTAAAGCAATTTTACATGTAATTATATTTGTTAAAAATAAGTACTATAAAAACATTATACTGTTTCAGATAAGTTATAATCAATAGTTTAATTTATTGATAAATATATTCCTGTTTTACATATTTTAAAACCATACAAGATTCTTTTAAATGTAAGCTACCCTTAAGATGTTTACCTTATTGGAGAGTTAATAATGGAAATACTTAAAAATTAGTTAAAAACAATTTTTTTTTGTGATTTATTTAAAACAAAATATTTAAAGTAATCTCTTATTTTAAATGACTCTCCATCAAAATACTTTTAAAAGATAAAATAATAAAATTCAAATAAAATTATTTTGCCCTTTAAAAACATATAATTGAAAAATTTTATTATATAGGAGTATTTTAAATTTTTTACCAAACTTAAACAATTGATTAAAATATGACAAATTTTTAACAATCTAATAATTTAGGTGATAAAAAATTTTAAAAAAATGGATTCATTTTAGTATGTTAAAACAATTTTTAATCCCCTAAAGTTGAAAGTTTAATCTTTTATTTTCAATACATTTTATTAAATGTATTCAGTGTTTTTATCAATGAATGACACATTTTATTATAATAAAGTTTGGATTCTCTTAAAAAATGTTTTGTAAAACTATTATTTTAAGTGAGTAAAAAATATTGAAACAATAATATTTTACAATGAGCAAAAACATTTTTATCTTGCTGATTGTGAATTTATCCTTTAATTAGCACAAAAACTTAAAAAAAAAGTTAAGAAAATAAAAAAAAGCAAAAGAGAATAGATGAAAGTAGGCCAGAATGAAATGTCTAGAGCTAACATAAAAACTGAGATATTTCAAAGCTAATAAATGACTGCATAAAATGGAATGAAATTAATCATATTATATGATAGCCCACATTGAAAACACATCTTTTGAACAAGTACTTCTCATAGTAATTATGTTAGCATTTGAATCATAATATTCTATGATGACCCACAATGAAAATACATCTAGTTTTGAATAAGAAGTATTTCCAACAGTAAACACTTCAACGATTTCAGAAACATATTTCAAAAAAAAGTTACACCCATTGTGAAGATTTTAAGAACTAGACTATGTGAGTTTCTAGAATGACTTCTAGGGTAATTGTTTTTAAATGAAAGAAAACAAAAAAAAGAAAACAATAAACAAAGGGTAATAAAAAATATACAATCATATATTCTAAACAATTACAAAAAAAAAATTTTCAAATATACAAAAAATTACAATTTCTTGAAAATTTTAAATATTTTGCTATGCTGGATACTTGTATATTATTATGAAATAAAATTTCTTTTTTCTTTTACACACATTCAAACATTGAATTTGTTACCGAAACAATAGTTATACAAATGCCAAAAACTAATTGGAATAACTAGTCATTTCCATATAATTAAGATAATTATTTTTATAAAAAATTACTTTTATTTATTTTCCAAAAACTTAAAAATTTAATCATTAAAATACAAATTAAATTGATAACCGTTTACAAAACCTATAACTTAATAAAATCATTAAAGAAAATTAAGTTCATTTTTAAAAATAAAAGCTACTTTGTGAAAATAACACTTTTTAGCCTTACAGAAATGTGTTTTTTTTTATTATTTTAATTTATTATAGTCCACAACAATTTTTTTATGTGATATCAATTTACAACAATGGAATCTTTTGTCAATCTTTTTTTGAAAAATAATTATTCATATTAATATTGCTGAAGTAACAACATTTTTATATCATAAGACATTAAAAACTATTTAAAAATAATTTTTGTTAAATTACTTCTAATCTAATGAATCATTATACTAAATTAATTACTTAATCACAATATTTATAATTTAATAATAAACATAATTGATAAAATGAATAAACCTGGAACCAGGGGGTATGCGTACCCCTCTGGGGCTTGAGCTAGCCACCAGGCGCGTAGGCTGGTGGTGGATAGCCGAACGTCCTGTAGGAATGACAGGATAGCCTTGAATATAGAATAAGAGGCCGCGAACCAGCTCCCGTAAACCCTGGTGTTATGCGATCCGTGCCTAGGGCTAATTGGCACCGCGGTATTGGTGTCTTAACGGAGCCTCTAGTTGCCTGGCGAACTTCTAGACTAAATTGCCTTGCCCAGTAACTCAGGCAATGCTGGGTGGACTGTCATATTACCTGAGCTTATTAACTGTTATTATATGGCTGAAAAGACATTAAAAATAACAAACATTTCTGCTTTTGCAGGAGAAACTTCTGAAGCAGACCTTTCTGAAAAAGACAAGGGAACTCAGAGACAATCTAATGAAGGGGTAGCAATGAAACCTTCACAGGAAGTAGAAATGACCTCCAAACCATCTTCTTCTGGTGAGAGTCAGGAAGCTATCTCTAGCATGACTGACTCTCTGACCAGAATCAAGCTTAAAAAGAGAATATCTGGTGCCCAGAAAAAGAAGCTGGTGAAGGAGCGCAAAATCGCTGAGGGGACTTGGGTTGAAAAACCCAAGGCAACCAAAGGCGAGAAGCGTCCTGCCAACCGGATGAACCAGGGCAAGGTCGGAAAGGCTGCCAAGAGAGAAGGACCTGAGGGATTTACTTACAGGGCGGCTCTCACGGCGATCAAGATGGCCGTGCTCTTAGAAGGTCATCCGAAAAAACGGTTAACAGAGAAACAGACCTATGACCTGGAACTCTTGTTAACCAGGAAAATAGGAAGGAATGAGGAGGGTTTTGCCCCAACCTTCCTATCCTGTAAACTTGAAAACGGGGCTCTTATTATCAACTGTTCAGGTCTGGAGAGCTCAAAGTGGCTGGAACAGAATGTCAGTGATATAAGCCCTTGGCAGGAACAAAAACTCTTGGTGGGTGAGGCAAGGAAACTT
The DNA here is from genome assembly GCA_037975125.1 of Latrodectus hesperus. Taxonomy (NCBI): domain Eukaryota; kingdom Metazoa; phylum Arthropoda; class Arachnida; order Araneae; family Theridiidae; genus Latrodectus; species Latrodectus hesperus. Next base: position 6,603,523 of record CM075860.1, on the reverse strand, counting down.
GTCAGAACCACAAAGATAATTGCAAAACTGCCAAAAATTTGTAATGAACTGGAACATAAAGAGCTCCTGAGAAAAATCGAGGCTCAGAACAGTGGGGTCACTCCAATGGAGTGGAACGTTCTTAACACTAAGAACGACCCATCTGGGCGGGCCATCGTTCTTAGTGTGCCTGAATTAGATGCTGCCACACTTCGTGTAAGGGGATATAGGTTTCATATTGGACTTCACCAAGTGCAGGCTAAAGTACTTGACAAACCTGCTCCTGCTGATGGGGGTGAAGGTAGTTCAAGCCAACCTCCACCACAGTAGAAGTGGTACTACTAACCGCAGTAAGAAGTTTCTTGCTGGGGATATACACCTGGCCCTGATTCAGGAACCCTGGTTGGTTAGGGGGAGAATCAGTGGTCTCAAAGGAACTAAAGGTAAGCTTATCTACTGTACTAATGGTAATGCTAGAACTTGTTTACTCTTACATAAAAACATTGAGGTTCTTCCCCTCTCTGAATTTATTCTTAGGGACCTGACAGCTGTGAAAGTCAGACTCAACATAGAGGGTAGGGACAGGGAAATTGTTTTTGGATCTGGATACCTGCCCTATGAAGAGAAGGCTCCACCTAACCATTCTCTGCACAAGCTCATGAACTTTTGCAGAAATAACAACTTACAGGTAATCCTAGGACTAGACTGTAATGCTCATCATGTTGTCTGGGGAAGAACGGACACAAATAAAAGAGGTGAGTACCTTTTGGAATTTATTCTAAACTATGGGTTAGATATTCTAAATGAGGGCAACGAACCAACTTTTATTACTTCCAATCGATCTGAAGTAATTGACATTACTATAAAACAACGCTGATTAGTAAAAATATCAAATACTGGAAAGTAGATGACAGACCTTCTGGTTCAGATCATCAAAACATCCATTTTGAAATTCACTCTAATGTGTGTCTGGATCGCATATTCAGAGACCCAGTTAGGACGGACTGGAAGAAATTCCAAGAAGAACTGACTGGGTTGATTGAGCTCAGGAACAGTCCTATTAGAGACAACTACGATCTAGAAGTTACAGCAGATCTCCTGCAGAGGAGTATTCTAGATTCTTATCATAACAATTGCCCCATTCGCACTAGAAGAGCTAAACTCCAATGCCCTTGGTGGAATGACTCTCTAGCTGCAGAAAGAGCAAATGTTAGAAAACTTTTAACAAAGCTAAGAAAAATGGTGAATGGGAGAACTATAAAATGGCCCTCACTATTTATAACAAACTTGTTAGAAAAAGCAAAATTAACTCCTGGAGGAAGTTCTGTGACGAGATAGATTCTATTTCTGAAGGAGCTAGACTCCAGAAACTCCTTAAAAGGGATGAACCTATTTTGGTTGGTACCCTAAAAGACGAGGAGGGTAATTTTGCTGCTTCCGGAAAAGGGGTTATGGAAATTATGACCAGGACCCACTTCCCGGGAGCTAGAGATATTTATAGCAACGAAGGGGAACATTGCATTGGCTCTTTGCAAAGAGTCAATAGCAATCAGTGGACCATCGCTAAAAATATCATAAACTACAACATTGTTAAATGAGCAATTTTTGCCTTTAAACCTCTAAAATGCCCTGGGCCTGATGGAGTTATGCCCATCATGATCCAGAAGGCAGAGAAGGTTGTCATACCAATGTTAACTAGAATTTATAGAACTAGTTTGGCCCTGGAATATATACCAAAGACATGGCAAAAGACTAGGATTGTTTTCATTCCAAAACCTGGCAAGGACACTTATGACCAGGCCAAGTCATACAGACCAATCAGTCTTTCTTCATTCTTTCTTAAAATTATGGAGAAAATCATTGATCGGCATATTAGAGATTACTTGGGTAGAAATAGTCCCTTGCATGCTCTTCAATTTGCCTATCAACCCGGCAAATCCACAGAGACTGCTCTACATCAGCTAGTTTCCAAGATTGAAGCCACTCTGGATCAAAAGGATATTACCTTGGCAACTTTCCTCGACATCCAGGGTGCTTTTGATAATATTTCCCATCCATCCTCAATGCACTTAGAGGGACAGGGATTAATCAGACCCTGTGTACTTGGATTGAGGCCTTAATTTCGGATAGATATATACAAATGAACATCTTCGGTGAATCATTTGAAAAAAAGACTACTAGAGGTTGTACTCAAGGAGGTGTTCTGTCACCATTACTTTGGAACCTAGTTGTAAATAGCCTTATAAAACATCTAAATGATAAGGGCTATTATACGCAGGGATATGCTGATGACATTGTCATCCTTATCCTTGGTAAAGATTTTGACATAACTTGTCATCTCATGCAGGATGCTCTAAGTTATGTAGGTCAATGGTGCATGGATAGGGACCTGATGGTTAATCCTCAGAAAACCTACCTTGTACCTTTTACACGCAAAAAGAAACGGAAAGGTTTTTTCATACCAAGACTTTTTGATGTTGAAATCAATGTGGCTTCAGAGGTGAAGTATCTGGGCATCTATTTAGACCAGAAACTCACCTGGAATAAGCACATTGATGATAGGATCAACCGAGCAAAGAAAAGCATTATGATTTGCAGGCGAATGCTTAGTAAAAACTGGGGTTTACATCCAAAACTGATGTTATGGATGTACACAGCTTTTGTAAGGCCCATTTTCACATATGCCTGTGTGATCTGGTGGCGTAAGGTGGAACAGAAGACTATGATTGACAGACTGGGGGGTCTGCAAAGACTAGCCTGTCTCTGCATCACAGGAGCAATTTCCACCATGCCAACCAGAGCATTGGAGGTTGTGTTGGATCAGACTCCCTTGGACATCTTCATCTGCAGCGTTGCAAGAGTGAATGCATACAGAATGAAGCTGCAAAACCACTGGTATGACCAGCCTGTTGCCATAGGGCACAAGGGCATCACCAGGAAAATTCAAGACCCTACTTTCATGATGCCATCTGACATCATGGAAAAAACATACATGTTTGATAGGACATTTGATATAGTTTTTCCAACTAGAGACGAATAGGATAATAACATGTTTGAAACTAAAACAGGAGATCTAATCAGGTACACAGATGGATCACTGAAGAACAGCCTCTCAGGACTGGGAGTTTGTGGCGTGTCACCAAGAATCAGCTTGTCTGTAAGCCTTGGGCGATACGCTTCGGTCTTCCAGGCCGAAGTTTTGGCCATTATCCACTGTCTGCAACTGAATATGAAGAAGGGCTACTACGATAAGCGGATTCTCATTTTCAGTGACAGTCAAGCCGCTTTAAAAGCGCTTAATTCCTTCGAAATCAAATCTAAAATGATTCTGGAGTGTAGAAACCTTCTTACAGAACTGGCAACTAGAAACAGGGTGATCCTTGTATGGGTGCCAGGGCATAAAGGTATCGAAGGTAATGAAAGGGCTGATGAGCTTGCTAAACAAGGATCGTCTTTTGTTCCCATTGGTCCAGAACCTTTTTGTGGGATCAATTTGAAGACCGCAAAAACCAATGTTCGTAGATGGGAAAAACGGAAGATGTATGAAGCTTGGCTCAAATCTCCTGGTCAAACCCACGCTAAAGGTATGATCTGTAGGTCATCAGCGAGGATTTCCTATGAAATTCTTAGATGCTCTAGGCAGAAGATACGTTTAATCGTAGGCTTCATAACTGGGCACTACTATTTCAGAAAACATCTCCATAAAATGGGACTGTTTCAGCAAGACCCTATCTGCAGGAAATGTCATATGCAAGAGGAAACGGCCAAGCATATCATTTATGAATGCGAGGCTCTTGCCCTCCCTAGATTAACCTCTTTAGGCATCATCCATACTAGAGAGTTACACCTAGATTCCATTAAAGGGTTATCAGACTTTATTAATAAAGTGGGTGATCCGAGCAACTGGAACTAAGAAACATTGGGTTTGGAGTTAACAGTACAAAATGCTGATAAAAGCAGAGGTGCTCAATGACATACAAACCCAACTCGAAGAAGAAGAAATGAATAAAAATATTTTACTATATGTAACTAAAGAATATAATCATACAAAAATTTATAATTTTTTATTTTTACTAAAAAGCATTTAATAATTTTGACAGCTCTAGGTAATGTATTAATTTTAAGTGCTTTTGCATTTTTCAGAGCATAATGGATAAAAAAACTGACATTAGGCACTAAAAATATATTAAAAACACATAAATAAATTATATTAAAAACAAAGGAAACAGGTTAAAAATAATATTTTTTAAATTTTCTATTTACTACAAAACAAATATACACAATTAATTTTTCCAGCACAGCACCCATACTATTTATGAACTGAAGTAGAGAATATTTAGCATTTAAAAGTTACACATAACAGAAAATGTAATATACACAGTCCCACTACGTTTCTATAATATCTAAGTTTTTATTAACATCTTAACCATATTCAGTTTTGAAAAATATATATTCTAAAATGCATACATAAAACATTTCAATTATCTTTCCAAATACTAATGTTTGATGTAATAATCTCTTTGTAACACAGAGCAATCATCTTGTTTATAATCAGTTGTTTCACATATTTTGCAATTTTTCTACAATACTTAATGCAGAAATGATGCATTCCTCCAAGTTCACAGCACATTTTTAGCAATGATTGTTTACAAACAGGATCCTAGTTACAAGCACATAACAAAGAAAAAAATGCATGGCATAAATCCAAAGATCTTTAATGCCAGGGAAAAAAAGGATAAATCATGGTTACTTGCACAGCCAATCCACAACAAAGGAGCTATTTGTTTAGATATTTAAGATTAGATACTTAATATATCATTGAAAGTTCATACCAAATGTATGAAATTATCAAAGAAATTTTATTTTCATTTATAACTAATTAAATTTATAGTTGTTTCATATGTTTGATGATTATTTTATCACCTATGAATCACGGAATCCCAACAACAAATAATATTTACAATGAAATAACCTTTAACAGAAATTGAAGTCAAAAATTCATTCCAGTTAAAACTATAATAAAACTTTATTTCAAATTTTATATATAGTAAAATAGAAAAATTTCTTTCAAATACTACCATTAGAACTATAAATTTCATTTGTATAACCAAAAATGATTTGATTAATAAATGGTTCAAATTGCAACACCTTTTTCTTAAAAAAATGTCACAAATTGAATAATAATTTTTATCAGCAATTTCACTTATTTTTGCAACACTATATTATTATTCCAAAAATATTAAATTTATAATTCTTGTTATCCAAAAAATAAATATGAACACTTTATTTTGAGAAAATAAAAGTGAAAAATATTAATTGCTAAAAATAGTGAAGTTTCCTTATGGCTCCTAACAATTCATCTAATCATTTTTCTTTAAGCTTATAGAAGTGATGGGCAGTATAAAAATGTATATTTTTATATAGCATAGAAACTAATTCATTTTTATATAGTTAAATTAAGTCTTTTTTGGAATGTACCAATCATTATCCTAACAATTAAAAAATACATTGAAAACTTGTTAACAAGAGATGCGAGGTAAGCTTACTTTTGTAAAAATCCTTATTTAAAATTCAAATTCAGTTGTTATATTAAAAATTTAATCATAATGCAAAAATTTTCAGAAATGACAAAGCTTTAACAATGGATTTATATATATAAATTCCAAATATTACATAACTTACGCAGAATATGCTAAAATATAAAAGAAACAATACTATTTAATGTTTAAAGTTTTTTTGATTTTTCTTAAACACAAATATAATTTCATTAAAGTTAAATTCTGTTTAAAAATATTAAAAAGCACATTAAATTTTCTTTTAAAAAGAATTTTAGAAAATTCTTGATTGAAATATAAACTTATTAAAAAACTTTATAAGCTTAAAAACTATTTTCATATTCCATGTATTTGTATAATGCTAATTTAACCTAAATATTTTCAATTTTATTCAATATAATTATTTATATAAATTTTAAAATAGAAATAAATAAATAAATAAATAGGACAAGGATGGATCTGAATCAACAACATAAAAATAAAATCTGGCTTATTTATGAAAAAAGTAGTACTTGTAGTAATTCAATAATTTAATCATATGTTTTAAATTTGTTTCTGACAAAAAAATGATGCAATAAAATACACTGATTTCCCTGTTTCTTAATTGAAAAGGTAGTGAGATTTATTCAAGCACCAAATCTGAAATATTAAAACTTGTTTTATATAACTAATAACAAAATCATCCTCTAGAAAAAGATGACCTGACAAACAGTGAGAGACATTACATAAAAATCATTGTATGACTTAAAAAATTAGGTATTCCTCATAAAATATTTGTCTCAATGCCTATAAAATTTATGAAAGTTTTTTATAAGAGGAGTTTGAATACTTGAATACTACTATAAAAAAATTAGTTAAAAATTTATTTGTATTAGATACACACACTTCCCTTATTTTATGAAAATAAATAAAAATAGTTAAATAATTAATAGTTTAAACAGTCATAAAGGTGATCAGAAACATCACAAATTATCCTATTGTATTAGTATTTAAAAATATTAGTCACATGTAAAAAATCACTATTAATATAGAAGTAACATCTAGCTTTAAATTGAAATTGATATTCATGAAATGATTTTAGAAACAAGTGCTTATAAAAATAATAATTTAAATTTATGCTAATAATATGAACATTTAAATATTTAGAAGGAAAACAAAAATGCTCATTTTTACAAGATCAACAAAAGGTAGAATTCAAACAATTCATATGCAAAAAATAATTTTTTTCTAAGTTGGCAGGATGTTCTTTCCCCAGTTTAATGGATATTTTTTACGCTTAAAAACAGCTCTACTACTTTTTAACAGAATTTTTCAATTGTTTTAATTTTTTATTTATTTGTTCTGCTCAGAAATTTACTCAGTTAATACAATATTACTTCAAGTCAGTTTGCTATGATATTAAATAATACTTTGATTCGTCAAATTTTCAGAGAATGAATTTTTGCATGAATCCCAGTCTATTCAAAATATCGAGTAATATTTAAAGTTCAAATATAAATGATTATAACAAACAAGATTAGAATAACACATATCTAATCGATTTCTAAATTTTACATAAAAAGATGAATATCAAGCTCTAGCACTTCACAAGATTTTCAATGAGATTATATACATTTGAGGTTTATTTAACAGTGTTAAATTAAAATGGCTAATAACTGCTTTAGTCATTATTTCCCTTTAACAGAGACACCACTTCTGAGATAATTTACCACTAGTAATGTTTAAAAGACAAACAATGGGGCAAAACTAGCATTTTGTCCCAATTCTAAGAGCATCCCTCTATCACGAACATAAGAACAGAATTATCTTTTATTCATATTTTTTAGAAAAGTTTCAAGGAAATTTTGATTTGATATAATAATATTTAATAAATACAAAAATTCTTCTTTTACATTTTTCTCCTAATTTTTACATAATTTTAAAAATTTATTCATGAAAATCTACAAATAAAACAGAAATTTATTTAACTTTGAATTTTATTATAAATTAGTTTTCAAAATATTATATATTTCTTACTGTAATTATTAAGGATAATCGCAGAAGAATTATATTAGTATTTACATACACAACTGAAAAAATAATTAACATAATCAATTGACTTTAATTTATTGTAGCTCTTATGAAATAGATTATATAGGTAATTCAAATAAGAGATCTCTTTTTTCATATTAATAATCTAAAACTATTGCAGGTGAAATTTATTTTAATCATGATAAAAATACATCTAATTAATGTTTTTTGTAATGAGTGAAATATTCCAGTTAGTCAGAAACATATCAGTTCAGAACATGTTTATATTAAATAGGGCATAAATCTAATTATTTATGAAATTCAGCTTTTATATTTCTTACAAAACCTAAAAACAATGCACGTTAAATTCAAGTTTTAATAAATTTCAAAAATTCTCCCTCTTATAGTTGTTTCCTTTATTTGTTCTTAAATATTCCATTATATACAGCATACAATGAAATTTTTTCTGGTGGCCTACATATTATTTTTCAAATAGATATTGCCATTTACAAGTGATTATAGTAGATTCTGGATTCTCTCTTCTCTCTCATTGATATAGTACTTAATACTTCCCTATAAACAGCCTGCTGTACATGATGCAATAGAAATTACAATTAGAATTTTCAAATATATTTTTTTAATTATACAATAAATGGTACTTAAATATTAGCGCCACTGCAGCTTTTTAAGTTGAACGAAAAAAAAATTTCTTATAATTAAAAAATTTATTTTCAGAATTATAAGTCAATTTTTCAAAATTAGAAAAAATGTTCAAATTATAGGATATGCACTAATTCTACTTAAGTTTTGGAACAAAATTAGCTGCAATGACGCTAATACGTAAGTACCCAATAAATTATTCAAAAAGTAATGTACACATTAATAAACTAAAGGTGACACGACACATAAAACATGTAAAATGACATAGCTGCCCACATGGCCTATATCTGTTTTCTTGACCATGGGTTGCAAAGCACAAACATGTATATTATTCTAATAAAAATTTGTAAGATTAGAGCATTGAGTGCTGTGTAAAGAACCTGTACAAAGATGAATTGTGTATATGTAATCAGACGTATATGAAACATAAATTTGATTTTAATATATACAATAACTAGTTACAATTGTCTACAAAGTCACACAAAGTTTTTGTTTTCATGCAGAAAATGAATTCCAATTACAATTTATTCATAACCATACTTAACCTTGATATTTATTATACTAGAATCAAATCTTCAAAAAAGGATAACAATTAAAAGAAATTAAGAATTTCAAGTTTCAAAAGACAGTAATAGATTTAATGAATAAACACAGCTATACCTGTGTATGTAAGTGAAATTCACATAATTTTTAGTTAGGGGGCAACTAATTCTTCCCTTCCCCTTAAAATTTGCTAATCCTCAAAATGCATTTACAATCTAATTTTAAAAAACATTTTAGACTTAGGGACCTAACACTGAAAATGCTTATACATAAATATTAAAAGTGAAGTATACAAAAAAACATAAAAACTAAAATTATAAATTGTACAAAAATAAAACATGTTAATTAATAACATATTTCAGATTTTTACATTTTAAGAAATACAATTTTCAAAAAAATTGTACTGTTTATATCATGTTTATTTATTGCTCAACAGTCATTTCTTACATTTGAGGGCCAATTAGGCAAACACCTGTAGTTTAAATTGGATTCTGAAACACTAAACATTCAAGCTGAGGTGGGATTTGAACCAAAGAACTGTAAAACCAAAATTCTAACCGTTTCATTTGTTTTTTCTTAAAACAAAGAGTCCATTTTGCTATCAAATAATGAAAAAATGTAAGAATAATAGGGTGAGAAAATTGAGCCACTCTTCTCAATCTAATAAGTTAATTTACAGTGCATTTTTATAAGGAAATTCCATACTTCAAAACTTTTTCTTAACAATTTCTTATAAATTTAAATTTAAGAATTAATAAGAGGCAATCTATAATTTTTATATCAATATTACTTTTGATAAATTCAAATGATTATCTTTTTTTAACTTTTTTATCCTAATACCAAAATTTAAGCTAGATTTGAAACATATAAATCAAAGTACTTTTAGTTCTAACTATAGTAGTACTATAATCCTGTTTGGAAAAAAATATTTCACAATTGTTGAAACATTGCTTATTTAAATAAATTAAAAAATAACTAATAAAAATTTTTAATAAAATTAAAAAAATCATAATCAAGATATATTAAATAAATTTAAAATTAGTTTTAAATTTTGCAGCTTAATGGCAATTTTTTTAAAAGCAGTGCTAAATACAGAAATCAAAAATGCACTGCTATGTTCTTACTTGCATAGTTTCATTTGCAAAATTATCATTCGTTTAGCATATATAAACCATTTATAGTTCTGGTTTATATAAACCATTTTATAGATTCAGGAATAAAAATTTATGTTTAGTATAGTTTTCAAAGTGGTTTGGTTTATCTGTTGTACAATGGTCACCTAGTTCACACAATGACAACAATTTAAAGTCAATTCCGAACACTACAAAAATCCAATCCCACGGTGGTATTCAAATGCAGAACTAACAAATAGTTAGTTCTGTGAAACTGAAGTACACAGAACTAATTATTTAGCAATTATAGAAAAGGGAAATCAAAATAAAAGCAAGTAAAATACTATAGATAAGGGAAGGTTTACTGCTAAATATTTATATAATTTTTTATTTGCTCCAAAAAAATTAAATCAAACCCAATTCACTTTTTAAAGAACACTGCTATAGGAAAATAAAAGCATTAATAGAAGACACTAGATTTATTTATTTTAATAATAGAAAGTACACCAACTTTTCTCAAAATTAATAAATGTTTATAATTGATTTTTGAAAAATGAAGTCTGCATATCATTAATAAAAAATCTTGCCTCCCCCCACAATTAAGATTACCCTTGTAAAAATATTATTGTATGATTACCTATATATTATATTATATATACCCATATATATATATATATATATATATATATATATATATATTATTGAATGTATATAAAATATTATTGAAATAAATATTTTCCAACTTTTTCAAAGTATTTGATAAAAATTTTGTTTCTAAAGCATGCTTCTGTAAACTATTTCCATGGCAATAACTTACAAAGGAATAGCCATCAATATGGAAATGATGTAGTTAACAATATTTTTTCATTAAAATAATTTACTAATTTAGTAATAACACTGCAAAATTTTCTCCAGAATTATTGTCATCCTAACTTCAAAGAAGTTTGGATGTGAATTGTGCACTATGTTTTTAACTATGATTACAAAAAATTTTAAGATAGAATTAGAGTAAATATAAATAGCATCTAACAAAGAGCATACCAGTTAATATAACAGAATTTAACAAATTTATGAATAAAAATTTCTGGTTTTCCTTGTAAACTATAATTATTCTATGACCCATTATTTATTTGGTACATTTATAACTATCAGTATATATTTATCAATTTATTATTTTAAATAACACTGTAGATATAATGAAATACATGCAATACATTTGTAGCTATATTTTAAAACAATGTAGAAAATTTATATAATTTAGAGGTTACTTAGAAATATTTGACACCAAATAAAAATTCCTATTATTTATCCTTGATTTTAGACTGACATATTATTTCTAATTTATTCATTAAATTCTTTTTTGTTTTCTCTAATATTCTAAAAACGTGGAATGAAAGAGTCTAAAATATAAAATAAAAATGTTGATGGTAACGGCATATTGACCAAAAAAATTATAAGTTTAATTACAAATTTTTGTAAATTAATATTAATTTACATTCAGCCACCTGTTTTTTTTTTTTTTTTGCGGAGAAATAATAACAATACAATAATATTCTTATGTACTACGTGACTAAACGCACGTAATGCTGTACCGCGTAGTTAACACTTATGTTCAATCCAATAAGCAAATATTTAAAAATCAATTATAGCGCAAAAATAAATTTCACCATCGAAACGTTCATAACGGTAACTGAAAACTTATTTAGTTTACCGTTACAAAATAGGGGTAGGGCACAAAAAATATCTTATTGTAATATTTGAAACTGATCATTAAGCAATTTTAAATATTATGATAAAAATTAAGGAAAATATCAATATCATTGTTTACGAGGTCATTTAATGACAAAAATATGTTGCAGTAGGAAATGATTACAAACATGAATTTAAATGATTCTAAAATAAAATATCAACAGCTAATCATGAATCAAATTTTAACGCTATACTCATTATTAACAGTGAACCGGTGATGATGATTCCTTCCGCATTTAAGCATAAACAGTTATACACAGGCGCTGTTTACGGCCGAGAAATAAGCAATTTTTAAAACTCCGCTACACTTTCTGGATAGTAAGAATTGTAAATTTAATGAAACTAGGATATGTTAGAGAAATTAATGTTACCTCTTCAACAGTAGGAGGCCGAGTTTTCTCCTCAAGTTTATTTTTGGGTTGATTTTGTTTAATCCCTGATGTTGTGGGACTTGGAGCGGCGGCCATTTTAATTTCACTTGTCAGTTATGTCAGGGGAAGCTCCGCACTCTGATTGGTTGTTTTGAGCTTTATCCTTCATTATTGACCAAAACCGCTAGCAGCAAGAAACAGATGTTTCTGTAGAGCTCTGAAATATTTAAACAAAAAAATATTATCAAATTTCAATTTTTGCATTTTATGATTGTGATAAGAAACAACTGTAAGATGATAACATAAACTTATTATTCAAAATATAAATATAATATTGCCACAAGAGAAATATTTTTATCTTTATTTTATTGAGTATAATAATCCTTTAAAATTAATTAATTATATTTTTATCTGAAAATTTTGGGAAAACGAATCTTGATAGTTAAGAAATATTTTATGTTAAAAAATTAAGTTATTTCTCTGGGGTAAAATATGTGTTTTATTATCCTATAATTTACTAATACACTTTTTCGTTAATATACAATAATGGAAATTTAAATAATTTTTGCTTAAATTACTTGATTTGAAAAATATTTTTATTATTGTGATTTTAAACAGTAAAAGTGCATATATTTCAATTATTTTTAAATAATAATTTTATGACTATTATAAAATTTCGTTTTATTACCCAAATATGCCAACTATTGACAGGAAAAATTCATTTAACTTTGGAAAATACTTGCATATTTTATAATGAATGATGCATCAATATTTTTTAATTATATATTAATTATAATAAGCATTTTTATATTTGTATTCATATAAAAGGGAGGATTGTATATATATTGTTTAAAATATTAATTAATAGATGGCACTACTGATCAAATGTTTCAATCGTAAAAAAATCCACTGAAAGAATTTAAAAATTGATCAAGTACGTAATATGAATTGAGAAACGAGAAGAAAGTGCGTCATTATCTTAAAATAGAATTCGCAAACCCAAAACGAATTAAAAATTCCTTCAATTTTTAAGGTCCTTTGGGGAAAATGTTTTTGATACTTAAATTCTGCAGAAATTATAAGCCTTTTAAAATAAAATTTCAATATTATTAGATATATGTGAAGATAATTTAACTACATTATAAAAGGGTTAAATGCAAGATTTTTGCTTACAGTATAATATTTTTATTTTATAATAAAATTTTTGCTTGTTATAAAATACTTCAATATTTTTTAAGTTATATAAGGCTTTTAATCTTTGCCACTTATAAAATAGCTTTCTCTAGATTATCTAATTAAATTAACCATTCAATTAACTCAGTTTTTGGATTATATTTGAATATTTTGAAAACAGATTGTTTTAGGAAATTGCATAGTCTTTTAAATAAAAATAAAAATTCCTCAAGTAACATACAACGAGTTAACATATTACGAGTCTATTTATGATCGTGAATATATACTATTATTGAAATAATAATAAATTTGTCAAAAATAAAATATAGCAGTTAAAAAATAACAATAGTTCTCAAAACATATTATAATTCAACCCGGATGCTATCTTCATATAAGCAAAAATAATTCTATGATTTTAATCTACAGAAAAAAACACCCCTCTTGATAATTTTATCAATTTATTTTCATATTTTTTGTAGAGGCAAGTTTAGGGCCGTGGGTGAGGAGTTAGTGGGGTTAGTGGTACAGAATAATTTACGTGGTTTTTAAGGGTACGCGGATTTCCTTTCCCCTAATGATATCGGTTAGACTAGGGCCAGAGTGGCTGATATAAAAATAAGAATTTAACGGTTATATGTTCAGCAATTGGAACACGCTACGTCATATTGTTCTTATTTTTTAATTTTAATTTTATTATTGGTTATCAAATTCTTTAATTTATTTAAAGTAATAAATTAACCAATTTCTTCAATTTTTTATTTTATTTCTTTTAATGCATATTTTTATGAATTTCTTTAAAGTTAAAAATTTTTTTCCAGAAAAATTGCATTTAATACAAACTGTAAAACATTCAGGAAACTTCCTGATTAATATTAAGATAAGATTATGATATATATGGTGTGATCTTATCTCTTGATTTGTTTTATTACAAAGTTTTCTTAACAGTAAATAAAAAAGTGTTATTCATTCATAGCAATTTTATAAACAGCTTAAGCAACATTCGTTACATAATGGATAGTTTAAATAACATTTAATTTACTAATGCCATTTTCCATATAAACTTCATTAATACTGTTATTCAGATAGAGGGAATTATTAGAAACATCATATATTAAATCGATTTGATTCAAAATGAATGAATAAAGTTATTATTTTCCATAAAAACATTTTTTTTTCAATTTCCCAACAATTTTTACGTTGAGAATATTAATATACAGGGTGATTCTAAATTGTTTTTACAAATTAAGAGGGTTGATAGTACCCATCCATACAAGCAATAATTACATAAGAACATAGAGTCGCATTCCAATCTGAGAGGCAGAAAAGAGCAATTCTCACCTGACAGTGCTTGCTCAACACTTACAATAGGGTTGGGTATGCGAAAAAATAATATCAAAAGTTTCACAATCATATTTATTGTTTAGGGAAAACCTCACAGCAAATGCTCAAAATACCGCCCATGTGTGTCGTTGCACAGTTGACACTGGAGAAGGAACGACTGGCGCACCCTCTCGAAGATTCTTGGAGCCATGTTAATTTTGCCCCCAACAACAACAATTCTAGCCACGAAATCTACAGTTGAGTCCACAGGTGTATCGTACAATAAAGATTTCATGTGCCCCCAGAAGAAAAAATCTAGTGGATTGAGGTCTGGTGAGCGAGGAGGCCAAGCCACAGGTCCGCTACGTCCAATCCATCGTGCGAGATATGTGGCATTCAAAAAGTTACAGACCGTGAAGGAAAAATGTACTGGGGCTCCATTGTGCATAAGCCACGTGTCTCTCAGGATAGGGAATGGAACAGCCTGCAATAAATTGGGAAGCACTTGTTCCAAGAAGATACTGTATTTTGGTCCGGTCAAAAACGGTCTGGCATGATGTAAAGGCTTACCAGATAATCACCAAGAATACCTGCCCAGATGTTCACGGATAATTTCTGCTGGTGTCTATCTACGAGGGGTTGTACAGTGGGCATTGTTGTCAGACCAAACGTGTTAATTGCGTTTTTAAAAGACAATGTCTACTCTGATTGGCTTTCTCCGAAAACCAATAAGAGCAAAATGCTGCATCTTCTCTGTGGAAATTTGCATACGTGATAGATTCTTGATGCGTTCTTCTTTCCTCTTTTCTGCCTCTCAGAGTGGAATGCGATCCCATGTTCCTATGTAATTATTGCTTGTATGGATGGGTACTGTCATCCCTATTTATTTGTAAAAACAATTTAGAAACACCCTGTATATATCTTAAAGAGAGAGAATATAATTGAAGAAGTTTTTATGTCGAATTATAAAATTTGAGTTCTTAATTTTAATTCCATTGGTTTCATTTGAATTCTAATTGATTAATTTATAGTTAAATTAGAGTTTATCTAATTATAATTTAATTACTATATGGTGAAGTGAAAAGATTATAATGCTACTTTATTTATTTTGAATTTTATACCTTGAGCTTACTTGAATAAGTTTTTAAAATTGAGAAAAATATATATAAAGATTCTATTGTAAAAATATTAATACTGTGATGACACTTCTTTGTAAAAGAATTTAAATATATTATTGAATATTAAGAACAAAAAAGGATAATAATCAGAACTGAAAAACTAACATTTTCAGTTTTTTAAGAATTTAAATCGCATATTTTTGAAAAATATTTAATATCATTTCACAATTCCATTTTATTCAAAAATATAAGAAAATTATTTTACTTCTCTCTAAAATTTGATTAAGCTACTTCATAAAAACTGAAAGGTTTTTTAAGATTTTACTTTTATGTTAGAGTTTAGTAAATATCTTGTTATAGATAGACTGAAGACTGAGATAGACTATTGTAGATACTGATAGGCTGGTATAGATAGACTTGTTATAGATAGATATCAAAGAAATTACATTACATAAATTACATTACAAAATATTATTAACTATATAATTATGAATATCCTACAGTTCTTGTGTGTGTACATATTTTTAAATATTCATTCATTTGTTTTTCACTCATCAGTAATGTAGGCCTTTTTTTCAATGAAAGTTTTTGTTATTGCTTAATATATTTAATAAAGTACAAGGTAATAGATTTAAAGTACGTTAAGATAAATTGGTATGAGTCAATAATATTTTAATATTTATTTCAATTATTATGTTAAAATATAAATGAATAATAAAATTCACAAACTTAAATTTTGTTAATAATTAATTTATATAAATAATTAACAAAATTAAGATAATGTATCAAACGTCTTGAATTTTCTATAGAAATGTTAATAGTTATAATTATTTCTTGACAGAAATTTAATTTCTTTCTCTATTATTTCTTAGAACGCAAATAAAGTTTTTTTTTTATCCTACACCCGACCTTGGTTTTTCAACCATCAGTCTCTGTCGGGCAGCCCAATACAACCTTGAGGTGAATGAAAAGTCATCTTCCGCAGAATTTCTAACTGCGACGTCCGAAAGTCTAAGGCAAGTGTAAAGGTGGTCACCAGTCATGTCCTCTAATCCACAAAAAGGGCAGATCGGAGAGTCCTTCAAACCTAAACGATGAAGGTGTTTTTGCAGATAATCATGCCCAGTTTTAAGGCGAAATAGCCACTCCCACAGCTCTGTGGAGGTTGCACGGAATAGGCTTTGTTAGTAAGGAAGTCCATGCTTTCTCTTTTGTGCACATCTTGTAAACATTTCTACGATAGGAGGCTATATTGGACTTAATAAGCCTTTTAACAGTATAGTACTCCAAGGCCGGAGAAGGCTGTTGTAGATCTGAATCAGCCTTTGCCAATTTGTTAGCTGCGTCATTTCTCGCGATACCACAGTGGCTGGGTATCCATTGCAGCACAATTTGACGTCCCTCTTCCAGTACAGAACTAATTGTCCATTTGACAGAGATAAACAGACCCAATACTGCAAGGAGCAATTGAAGAGAGAGATCTGATGGTGGCCTGAGAGTCTATAAAAATATTTAGTTGTTTGCCTAACCCTTTCTGATCTCTTCAAGTGCTAATTGCACAGCGGCCACTTCACCATTGTAGCTGTTATAGTATTTCCCAACAGCCTGAAACTCTTAAGAGTATACTCCTGCACCAGCATTTCTAATGGCATCCACAGCTGAACCATCTGTATAGACATGGAACCAAACAGATGAAGGATAATGCTCATCGATAGTAGCTAGGGTAACCATCCTTAGCTCAGAATCTCAGTGGAGACCTTCTTACTAACAGGTAGTATCGAGTCTAGACAGTAATCAGATCTATAATGAAGTATCAGTATTAAAAAAATTAATATATATATAAATCTGATATATTATTTTGAAAATCAAAAATAAATTAGAGAGAATTAAATAAATATAAAAAGAGTTTGTATATAAAAACATATATTCATTTTTTTTAAATTGCATTCTTAAAAAGAATGTGTGTGAGAGAGAGAGAGTGTGTGTGAAACACAATATTAACATTTATACAGAAGATTAATATTTCGTTTTTTTCTCTTTTTGAATATAAAACTTTTTTCTAAAATTTTTACTTCCAATTTAAAATTATAAAATTCACCTACTGGTCAATCGCAGGAAAAAAATTAATTTTGAATATCAGTGCTCTAATTAATATTATTGAATTTTTACATACAAAAACGTGTATTTTATACTAAATTCTTGTTTTTTTTATGTTTAAAATTTTACTTTTAGTAAATTCATGAAATAAATTTACTTTGATGAATCTCATATATTTAAATAAAGTAAATTTTAAATTCACACACAGGAGAGGAATCTCTATTTTCTGCGACATCATTGTTTATTTATTTATTTATATTTTACTCCTTGTCTAGATAAAATCATATTTCAATGAATATTTTAGCATGAACATCATTGTAAATTCTCCAAATGCAAAAAAATCAAACAGTTTTCGCAATTCTGAATAATATTCATTTTAAATTCCTGCATTTTACGGGATATATAAGGAAAAAGACAAATTGTCTACTTCAGTGAAGAACTAAATAATAGAAATAGGCAGGTAAATATCCACCAAATATATTTCATTGTACATAATATTTATCATTTTCAAGAAAGAGTACAAACTACCCGTTGTGAAAAACGTTTGTCATTCTGTTGTGACGCTTGAAAAATATTTCGAAGTTTTAAAATGGATTTTTGAACTGTTGGTGAGCAAAATGTGTTGGTCCACACATTTCCGATATTAAATTAAATTAGATAGTATTAAAACTCCAATATTAATTAATACATAATGGCTAGTCATAGAAGAATGATTTTTATGAGTGACTGACTTAACTTTTCTTTGGCACTTACACGTTAACAAAGGAAAGTTAAGGCAAGGAAACTAAGAATTTGATGGAGTTGGTGACATAATAAGTGAAAACCTGGCAAGACAAGATGAAAGCAAAAATTGAGCAGTGACAAGAAACTTTAACGAAGTTAATTAACATATTGTTTCTTTGTTTGCCATGCTTTTCATATTGCTGCCGACTGAAACAGCCGCTAAACACAATCAATCGTCTCGTAAGTTTGAGTCCCTGACGAAGTCGACACCTGAGCTGGCACTGTTCTCTCCACATCATGCTACACCAGTAAAAGTTCTTTCAGGACCAATTTAAGGTACTCAAGTCACCAAAGGGGAACACGACGAATCTTATTCGTCGTGTACCCTTTGGTGACGGCTAAATCGGATACAGGACTCGTATTTCTCGTCTGCCTCAATCAGCTGAAGAAACTAAGCGAAGCAAAATTGGATCATGTTTAACAGCAACCGATGGAAGAAAATTATATAGCTGTGGAAAGAACTGAAAAACTGAGAGAAGAAACCGAAGTTAAATTTGAAGATGTCGGTGTAAAATTTAAAAAAAAGTTCTGAAAAGAAACGAACTTTATAAGAGGAAACTATATGATTACGCGAAAGTGTTAAACTTATTTCAGTTTCTGATTATGCCAAAATCATCGGCGCATATTTAATGGAAAGACATCGTCTTCATAAGCGTATTTCAGCCTATTACAGTCATAGGCTACCTCTCCAAGCTTACTCCACCTGATTCTGTTCCGCACATCTTTTTCTACACTATCTAACCATCTAGGGTCTTTCCTTTCAGCGTATTCCCTTTATTCTTGAAAAAGTTGAAAAGGCAATTACAAGCTCTAATTAGAGACCTCTGTGCCCTGGTACGTTAAAGATTCGTTCTCATTATCGAAAGATAGTGAGTTCGAATCGCTGCTTAGCCAAAGATCCTTCGTATTCTCAAACGATGGCTGGGGTACTTCTTCTTCTTCTTAGAGTTGGGTTTGAATGTCATTGGGCACCTCTGCTTTTATCAGCATTTTGTACCATTAACTCCAAACCCAATGTTTCCTAGTTCCAGTTGCTCGGGTCACTCACTTTATTAATAAAGTCCGATAACCCTTTAATGGAGTCTAGGTGTAACTCTCTAGTATGGATGATGCCTAAAGAAGTTAATCTAGGGAGGGCAAGAGCCTCGCATTCGTAAATGATATGCTCTGCCGTTTCCTCTTGCGTATGACATTTCCAGCAGATAGGGTCTTTCTGAAACAGTCCCATCTGGTCAGAAAGTCAGTCATGCTAGCGATAGCTTCCTGACTTTCACCAGAAGAAGATGGTTTGGAGGTCATTTCTACCTCAAGTGAAGGATTCATTGTTGCCCCTTTACTAGATTGCCTCTGAGTTCCCTTGTCTTTTGCAGCAAGGTCTACTTCAGAGGCTTCACTTGCAAATGTAGAAAGGCTTGTTATTTCTTGTGTCTTTTCAGCCACAAGATAACAATTAATAAGCTCAGGTAATATAAGTCCACCCAGCATTGCCTGAGTTACTGGGCAAGGCAAATTACTATAGAAGTTCGCCAGGCAACTAGAGGCTCCGTTAAGACACCATTACCGCGGTGCCAAATAACCCTAGGCACGGGTCGCATAACACCAGGGTTTACGGGAGCTGGTTCGCGGCTTCTGATTCTATATTCAAGGCTATCCTGTCATTCCTACAGGACATTCTGTGATCCACCATCTGCCGACGCGCCTGGTGGCTGATCAAGCGCCAGGAAGGTACGCGTACCCCCTGGTTCCAGGATGGCTGGGGTACACTAAATAGATAGAAGTAGCAATGTCCTCCAAATTAATATCTATAGGGGTGTCAGATCAAGTATCAGAAAGTCTTCTACTTGATCCCTGCTTCTAAATCTGCCTAATACCTAAGTGATAGAGCCTAACTCAGTCCAAGGTACAGGGAAGTATACTGGTGTAACAAAAAATACCTTCTATTACGATTCTGTTTTCATATGTGTCGGATATCCATGAATGAAATTCTGGTAAAAAAATACAAACAGTTTACTGCGTCGACGCACTAAACTGTTTGATCGCTTTGCGATCGCTTTGCAGTGCTACCACATTCATCTTTGCACAAGTAAAATAAACGAACTTTACTTCTCTCCTGAATGTTTTGGAACTTTGATTCGAAGGAATATCCCTCAGAGATTATAGCTAATTGCATTTAAAATTTCACCAACAAAGGATCTATAAGAATTTTCGATGGGCATTGAGAGCTGTGAGTATCATGTTTTTCCAGAGTGTCCATCTGAAGTTGATGAAAACATGATGTTGATGCATTTGGTTTATTCAGTCAAGGACTTGGAGATTTCCGCGGATTCCAGAATCTTTGAAAAATCGAAAATCTGCTTTTGAGCTACGTAGTGAAGGTCAAATAGGCTCAACAAACGACACAAAAAGACTGACATCTCATCAAAATGGCAAAAGTTGACGATTCAAATTTTAACTTCAAATCAAAGGAGAATCTGCTGAAAAGAGAAATTCACTGAACACACACAAAAAAAGAAAGAAAAAGAAAAGAAAGCAGCCAAGCGTTTAAATTGTGGAATAATAGGACATCTCAATAAGCTCTGTCCTTCGATCAGGAGAATTCTGGTGTGAAATCGAATCAAAGAAAGCAACGGTTGAATTTCTTTCATAAAAGTATTGATATCCTATCCTTTTAGGTACCCTCCTGCCCTACAGGGGGGATGTTGTTGAGATGAGCAATGTGAGCTGTACAATACAGAGCTTAGCTGCAAATTCGTGCTTCCTTTGTGCAAGAAGAAAACATTTGTCCTATTTTTACATTGTGCGATTTTATGCATGTTTCTCCGATTTATATATATATATATATATACATATATATATATATATATGTATATATATATATATATATATATATATATATATATATATATATATATATATATATATATGTTTATTTATTCATGTATATATATATCTTCTTCTTCATTGGCCTGACAGCCCAGGGTGGGCCTTTGCCTTCCTCAGAAGTGCATACCAGGATCCCCTTTTTGTAGATAAGGTCATTCAGTTTGTCACTTTTAGTGTTTTTATGTCGTTTTCAAGGCAGTCACGCCATCGGAGTTTCGGTCGTCCTCTTCTTCTGGTGCCATGGGGTGAGCCAAGAAAATTTTTTCGTCACCCGATTGCCGTTCATCCGGCTCAAATGTGTCCTGCCCATTTTAATCTCTGTATTGAGATAAATTTAATAATATCTGGTTCTTTTTATTGTTTATAGAGCTCATAATTAGTTCTTCTTCGCCATGTATTCTCACATTTTATTCCATCAAAGATGCTTCTTAAAGTTTTTTTTCTTTCGAAAATGGAGATGGTTTCTTTGTCAATGTACACGTTTCAGATGAGTAAGTGAGAATAGGCCGAATCAAGCATTTGTATATCAAAATTTTTGTTTTTCGACTGACGAAAGTAGATTTTAGGTATTTTTTTAAGCCGAGAAAGCATCGGTGAGCAGCTGTAACCCTGCTGCGGATCTCAGGTGCGATGTCGTTGGATGCATTCAATTCAGATCCCAAATATTTAAAGTTGCGAACAGTTTCAAACTTGCAGTTTCCTATCTCTAAATAGGGTGTGCTATATTTTTCGGTGGTCATGTATTTTGTTTTGTCTTGGTTGATTGCAAGATGCATTTTACTAATATATATATATATATATATATATATATATATATATATATATATATATATATATATATATATATATATATATATATATATATATATATATATATACGAGGGTAAGTTGAAAAATAAGTTTCCCCTGTCGACTGTGGTCAGAGTTGTGTATGAAAGTCAAAAAATAGAATGAGACCTTAAAAATATGACATACCTTTATTTTTACACATAGGTACCAAGTACATTGAGACATTTGTCACATCGCTTAATAAGCTTCAAAAAGTCCTCCAGGAAAAAATCAGGGCTTTGCATATGGAAGAAGCGTTGAACGGTTTGTTTCACTTCAGTATTGCTTCCAAAGCGCCTTCCCCGAGATTTTTCTTCAAAGCCGGAAACAGATGGAAGTCACTTGGTGCGATATCAGAACTGTATGGTGGAGACCAGTTGCAATATGGTTTTGCGTTGCTGTCACCGAATGTGGTCTGACATTGTCATCCAACAGCAGAATGCCAGATGTGAGAAGGCCAGGCCGCTTTTTCCGAATCGCCTCTTTCAATTTCGACAGGGTGTCACAGTAGCACGTAGCTTTGATGGTTCCAACCTCCAAAAAGTTCAGCAACAAAACTCCTTGAGCATCCCAGAAAACTGTGAGGAGCACTTTAACTGCAGAGGGTGTTATCTTGAACTTCTTTCAGACAGGTGATGACGGATGTTTCCACTCCATAGATGCGGCCTTCGATTCTGGCGTGAAATGGTGGACCCACGTTTTATCCCCCTTCACAATCCGAACAGAAAGTCACTGACATCTTCGGACCTCTACCCAATGGTGTATCGGTGACTTGCGGGTTTTCCTGCTGTGTTGCCTTTCGCCCATAGCCGTTCAATGCTTCTTCCATATGCAAAGCCCTGATTTTTTCCAGGAGGGCTTTTTGAAGCTTACTAAGCGATATGACAAATGTCTCAATGTACTTGGTACCTATGTTGAAAAATAAAGGTATGTCATATTTTTAAGGTCTCATTCTATTTTTTGACTTTCATACACAACTCTGACCACAGTCGACAGGGGAAACTTATTTTTCAACTTACCCTCGTATATATATATATATATATATATATATATATATATATATATATATATATATATATATATATATATATATATATATATATATATATATATATATATATATGTTTGTGTGTGTAATGTATTACGTAGTTACCTCCTTGTCTTAGTGAAGTTTAAGTTAAGAAGCATTATTGAAGATGCAGAGATTTTCAAGAAAAAAGTTTTTTTATTATTGGAACAATTTTTTTGTGTGAAGACCAACCATCACATCTGTAATACGTCTGCTTGATCAGAGATCTCAACCAGAAAAAGCCTCGAAGAAACTTAACAGACACAGAAGGGTACAGCATACTGGTCACTCATTCATTGAGAATAGTGGCACGAGATGACATCATTGGTCACAATTCGAAATTTCTTAACATTATTTGGTAATGTACATTTTTTTATTTTCTACAACAGGGGTGGTGTAACTCATACATTTGTTAAAAGGGATCATATATGCAATAAAGAAGTACAAATTGCAGGATACGAATATATTACATATATGTGTGTGCATGTATGTAAAGATTAAAATAGTAGGTGCTCACACATTTTTGTAATGATTTTGCAAAAATATGCAATTAAATAAATATAAGAATTTTGTTTTCTAATGTGTTTAGTTTCATAGCCCTTTCTCTGCACCGTCATATTACATCTTGATTTCTAAGATATAAGTCATTTTCTTAAAATATCGAAGGTGATATGGTTGTACTCTTCCTTCAGAATATTTTGGGATGTCGCTTATGAAGAGCTTATTTTAAAAATTCAAATGCATGGTAATCCATAGGTGAAAGGTTTAAAGGGAATGGCTTCAATTCTGGTTTCATTTTTTCAAAAAAATAGAGCCGTAGATATTGAGGTATGGCTGGAGCCTTATCCTGATGGAGCTTAACACGGTGAAGATTGTTTATAGTTAACGGATTGGGATTTCTTCTTTGAAAGTAGTTGTTAAAACATACTTCTGATAGTAATCAGAATTAATTTTAACATTTTTTTATATTTTCCCTTATTATAAGTTTTCCGTTATAAGAGAATAATCGTAAAACCTTTAGAAAACTTTCCATTTGTTCTACACCAAACTTTTAAGTCTTTATTTTTCTATTTTCCAATAATATATCGATCTTTTTTGTTGTAGTTGGATAAATATATCAGCGCTTCTTCAATTTTAATTACATATTTCCATTTTTCAACAGCCATTTTTATACAACAATCTGTAGATAATCTTACGCTGAGAAATATGTTTCGGTGTTAGGGGATAAACACCGTGTTTTTTTTATTTTTTTTTATTTTTTTTTTTATTTTTTTATTTGATTAACTTAAATCAGATCTTATATTTTGTTCACAGTTCCAACTGAGATATTTAAAGATTTTGCAATAGTGGGCACAGATGCCGTATAATCCAGGATGCCAAATTCTAAGTTCGGTGATTTTTTTGGTAGATTTTCTTATGCATCTGGCAACCTGGCTTTTATTACGCTATAGATATGGAGACCTATGAGAATTATGCAGAAAATTCTATTTTGACAACCCTAGTATTTAAGTCATCACACACGTCACAATACGTCATCTGGGCTACATTTCTTCATCGCCAAAAAATTCAAAATTTGACATCCTTCATTATATGGCATTTGTGCTGCAAGAGTGATTTGGGTAGTAGGAGTTTTTTTTTAAATATGACATACGACTTTAAATTTAATGAGAGCCGTACTTAACTTTATTAGGTAAATATATAAATAAATAAATAAATATATATATATATATTGATTTTTTTCCTATCATATGTAAAACTTGACGTTTCTTTCCATTCATATTAATTATGTCACTTATTTTACGACTAGAAATATTTAAAACATGGTTTTTACAGCTTTTTTTAATAACTAAATAAGAGCGTTTCTCTTCGGATAGCGCCAAAATATAAACTTCAATCCATTGTTTATTTTTCAGTGACATTTTAAAACAACGAATATTTTTAATTCTGCAGACGATAATTAAGCCCCATAACAATTAGATACTTGCATATCCAGGCAATTGGATCTTCGCGGACAGAGGGCTCTGCTTACTTTTTAGAGGAAAATTGAAAATAATCACGAGTTTCGATTCATCTTGTGAAATGTACGCAGTAACCCTTGACGAATCGTTTGCATACTGAAATGAAGAGGAAAAGAAATTAGAATTCCACATGAATATAGAATTATGGTAAAAAAAGCATTTTTATTTATGCATTCAATTTTAGTGATTCTCAAAAGGTCTGCTAAAATATATGGAAAACATACAAGGAAGCGCGATGTTTTCCGTCTTCAGCTATCTTCTTCTCGAAATGAAACTAATTTGATGCCAATTAAATTTTTATTTTTAAATTATATATATATATATATATATATATATATATATATATATATATATATATATATATATATATATATACACTGTCTGACATTGAAAATGCAACACCAAGAAGGAGTTGAAAAAAAAATGAAGAAATTCGGCTTACTGAGAGAGAGAGCAACGAACAATAAAAGATATGTGTTTCGAAATGATATGCGTAATACAGAGCGTAAACAGGATCAGTGAGTAGGTTGGAAGGCCCACGTGGATGGCCTACACGAAGCAACTCGCTTAGGCACAGAGTCAATGAGGGGTCCTAATGAATGGCTCTCCTTTTAATGACAACCATTTGCCAAAATACATTTATTGAAAGAAACAGTGGCAGCGTCTGCAAATCGCGTTCAATTATATTATAAACGTATTCGATTGGTGAGAGATGTGGTGAACACGGTGGCCAAGGAAGCAGATGTAAACCTTATTGGGCATGTTGGGTGATGCGATATATGCGCGGTCGGCGTTATTCTTCTGATATAATGTATTGGGTTCCCTTTGAATGTAGGAGAGTGTCACCAGCGCAGCACATCATCCACGCAACGTTGGATTGTCATAGTGCCGTGAATAGGCAATAGAAATGACCTGGAATCGTACGCAATGGCGCCCCAAACCATGATGTCGCATAGTCACTGGTAGACAGTCTCACAATTGCTGCAGTATTGGGCCTATCTCCACGTCAACACCACACTCGTATGGGTCGACTATCACTGTAGAAACAAAAGCGTGATTCATTCGAAAAGTCGATCTTGTATCACTTCATCACTCAGATTGCTCTAATCCGCCACCATTCCAAACATTGGAGTCTATGCTATGTGAACAGTCTTATCACCATGCCATGAACGCAGGCTCCTACTAACCAATGGACGGCAAATAGTTCTGCTCGATATGGGAATATCCAGGTTGTCTTGCACATGCTGCAGAATTTCGGTAGATGTGCTTTGCGGGGTCACCGTCGGACGCGTCGATCCACACGTGCTGACGTCACTTTGGCTACATTGGCATTCACAAACGCTCCATAGTTGCTTGTTCTATCATATTCGCCACAGCAGTTCACTGTGGACGCGTCTAGGTGTCTGTCAGCTGCGATTTCCTGTAAGGACCAACTTGTCTTTCTCAGTCGGATCACCATGTCCCTCGTAAACTTGTTTGTCTGCTGGAACTGATTACGTCTACGATGGCCTGGCATTCTTTGCAAATACAGGCGCCCTTTGCGAAAAGAACAGATTTTCAACGATTATTTTCTGCGTAGCAATAAAGAAGCGCCATCTCCTCATCTCATATCTAATTCTACGTGCTCTGGAGAGCTGCGCATATCACATTATTTATATAACTCTATAAGGCGTGTCTACTCAGAAATTTTCACAATATTTTGGCCATTCCTTTTTGGTGTTGCATTTTCAATATAGGCAGAGTACTTACAAACTTATATATATTGTTATCGGTTTCATTCTATTTGTCAGATGACGAGTCAGTAGCTTAGGTGGGGAAGGAAGAAGTTCTATATAAATTTACTAATATTTAAAGGTTTATTTACAGAATATTTACAGATTACTTTAAGGTAGCTCCTTCATAGTGAGCTCCTTCTTACAATCTCTCTTCTCAATTGCTTGTACATACCTCTCAACATGACATATTAAACACTGCCATCTAGTGGCCACTCATTTTTTAAGTAATATTACAGCTTGATGCTAACATTCGGCCAGACTGACCTTACAATTGTCCTCAATTTATGTAATAATACTAAATTACTAATTAATACAACAAATATTAACATTAACAATTAAATTAAACACATCAGATTAAATAAAATTATTAACTACATAACTATCATTATTTTTCATTCACACAAACAAATACTGTAATTATAATCATTAATAATACACATCTTCCATTAAAAGTAGAAAATTATTAAGTTAGATTACAAAAAAACTATAATAATATATAATACACTTTTTTCCACAAAAGTAATTCTTGATACAATTCTAATAAAACTACTTACAACAAAAGTTTAATAGAAAATAAATGAACTTAGGAATATTAAATCATTCACAGAATAAATTTAACAAATTTTCATAATACTTGATGAATACTTCAGTATACAGTAAATGATCTTTAAAGTTATTTATTTTTAGAGTCAATAGTTTATGATAAGTTCATTGTCTTTTAATTGCAACGTTTTCTTTAAATAAAATTGGAAAGATCTCACCATTTAGGATCCCTCATTCAGCTTTAGTCCTTGCGAGTGGATCTATGTGGATTGCGTCTAGGGCTGTAGTCCTCATCATCACTATTGGCACTATCGGTATCACTATCTTCATCCGAATCTGGTTCATTTAGCCATGGTTTTAGTTGACTAATGTGAGCTGTTGTTGCGTAGAAGTGGCCTTTCTTTTTTCTTCTAGCTGAGTCACACGGTAGACATCGTTCGGCAATACCTCGGTAACAATAAGAGGGCCTCGGTACTTAAATTGTGTCTTCGTAGGTTGGCCTGAAGATTTCGGGGCTCTTTTCATTACGACGATTTCTCCTCGTTCAAACGTCATTGCTCTACATCTCTTTTTATCATAATACTGCTTCATTTTTTGTTGACTTTCTTCTATTTGTCTTCGAGATTCTTCCTGCACTATAGATGGATCTTGCCAACTCTGAGCTTCTTCATCAGCTAACTTTCTCAAAATTCCATCGTTGAATCGTGGAGAATAACCATGGAGCAATTCAAATGGTGTCTTGTTCGTTGACTTGTTTACAAAATTGTTCAAGTTTCTCTCAACTTCATGTATTTTAACATCCCAGTCTTTGTGATTCTGATCTTCCATACCAGTTGTTATGGTAGACAATATTGTTCTATTAACTCTTTCAACCATTCCATTTGCACATGGTCGCTTCGTACAATTGAGTGTATGATGTATACCATTTTCAGTACAATATTGTTGAAATTGATGCGAAGTGAAACAAGTTCCTCGATCTGTTATTATTTTCTCAGGTAGACCATAAGTATTTACAAACTTTTTCAGAGCCTTCAGCACATGGGATGTTGACGTACTCTTTACTGGAGTCAATTGGACAAATCTTGTGAAATTATCTATTATGACCAGAAGTTCTTGATTACCTTTAGAACTCTTAACAAAAGGTCCTAAATGATCCATATGTATAATTGAAAAAGGTTTACGACCTGCTTTAATTGGATTTAACAAGCCAGGCTGTTTTCCTGATGGCGTTTTGTTCATTAAACATTCAAAACATTTCGAAATGTGCCTTCGTACATAACGTTTCATATAAGGAAACCAATACAATTCTCTTATCTTATTTACAGTTCTGTCAACAGAAAAATGTCCCATAAGATCATGGAATTTAATTACTGTACTTTTTCTCATATTCTTTGGAATAACATAGAGAAATTTTTCTTTTCCATTTTCGTTTATGCATCTAAATAATCTATTTCTCTTAAAGATGTAATTTCTTATAAGCTGTTTTTCTTCTTTTGTTCTATCCTGATCTTTTTTTCTGAATATTTCTATTAATTTTCGTATTTCTGGATCAGCCTGCTGTATCATCAATATTTGCTCATCTTCACTCAAGGTCAAACAAACTTCAAATTTTCTCTCAATAATACTGTGCAAAGTATCTTCTGGCTCTTCAACAGCTGCTCTGCTTAGTGCATCTACGTGTTTCATTCGTTCACCTGATCTATGCCGGATCTCAAAATCGTATTCTTGCATGAGGTTAAACCATCTTGCCATCTGAGGATTTGATGACTTTTTAGCGTTTAGATACACGAGTACTTGACAGTCTGTAACGATTGTGAACTTTATTCCTATCAGAAACTGCCTTAACCTTTCTAATGTCCACACAATTGACATCAACTCTAATTTACTCGAATGGTACTTTTGTTCAGTTTCTGTAGTTTTCTTGCTAACGCAATAAACCATCCTCCAATTCCCTTTACTATCTCTTTGAAACAATATTCCGGCCAATCCAATTGAACTTGCATCACAATGTACCTCAGTTTCACTTTGAGGATCATAATGAGCTAGGATCGGTGCTTTAATTAGATTACTTTTAAGTTCCTCGAAAGCCTCACTTTGCTCTTTTTCCCAAACAAACTTTGCATCTTTTTTCGTAAGTTCAGACAATGGTGCTGCCTTGAGAGAATACTTTGGAACAAATCTTCTAAAGAAACTAGTAAGCCCTAAAAATCTTTGGATGTCGTGCGTATTTTTCGGAATAGGAAATTTTTCAATAGCTGCTACTTTACGTGGTCCAGGTTTCAAACCATCTTTACTAAGTATGAAACCAAGAAATTCAGTCTCTAATTTTCCAAATTCACATTTTGGTAATTTTAAAGTTAAATTGGCTTTTATTAAGCATTCAAATACTTCAGTAAGCTTTTGTATCATTTCGGTCCATGTTTTAGCTGGAATCAATATATCATCTAAGTAGCACAGTACTTTTTTGTTGAATAATGGGCCCAAAACAAGATTCATGAGTCTTTGGAATTCTGCTGGAGCATTCGCCAATCCAAAGATCATTCGCTCAAATTGACCTGTATCGTCTGGAGTTATGAAAGCAGTTTTCAATTTTGCTTCTTCAGTCAATGGTAACTGTAAATAACCACTAGCTAAATCTAAAGTAGTATAAAATTGGCTTCCTCCTAGACATTCTAAAATGTCATCAATTTTAGGTAATGGAAATTTATCCTTGATTGTTTGAGAGTTTAATTTCCTATAATCTATAACCAATCGCTGTTCCCCTGTCTTTTTCTTAACTAATAATACAGGACTAGAATAAGGAGATCTTGTATCTGAAACTATTCCATACCTCTTCCATTCGGATACAATTTCTTTTATTTGTTTCCTCTCTTCAGAATTAGTTTTATATGGTTTTTGAAAAATGGGCTTACTGCCCTCTATTTCTTTTATGTCCATTTTGCATAAATTCGTGCAGCCTAACTCGCTTATGTTTAAAGCAAAACAATCACGATATTTATTTAATAAATTCAAAAGTTCCAATTTTTTATCACTTTCTAAGGATTTGTCGAAATTAATATCTTTCATTAAAATAGGAGACTTCTCTTTGTTAATTGTTATAACTTCAACTTTTTCATTATTACTTTTAACTTTATTAGATAGGGTTAAGCTTTCCTCACTTACTTCCATTCCTCTACCTAAGCACTGTCCTTTCCTAATTTTAAAGTTAAATTCTTCTTTATTTATTACTGGTACAACTGTTTCACCGTTAACTACTTCAAGAATAGAATCGAAATTCTGTCCTATACTTTTGACTAAAATTGTTCCATTAACTATCGAATTTTCGGTTTCTTCAATTTTCGCTCTAATTAAATTAATTGACTTACTTCCGATTTCTGTTTCATTTAATGTTTTCAATTTAATTGTATTTTCCTTTAAATCTACTTGAATTTCTGAAAAAACATCGTCATTTGCGTATTCAAATTTTAAATTACCCCCAATACACGTAAAAGCAATGTATGGTAAATCTAACCATGTTCTACCTAAAATTAAATCGCATGGTTGGGAATTATCTTCGACAATTAATAAAGGAATAAATTTTCCAACTACATCATCTACACGAATATTTACTACAGCTTTTCCAAGAGCTTTAGTTACTGGGTTATTTTGATTTCCAAAACCGAATAAATTACTGCTATCTGGGGTCATATTCAGATTCATTTTCATTGCGATACTTTCTTTTAAGAGACAACAGCTGCTTCCTGTATCAATTAATGCAACTACTTTATTTCCATAAATATAAGCATCTTTCAAGTAGTTCGTAGGCGCCAACAACGCACTTGAATCCGAATTGTTTTGACTGACAGATAAATTATTCCCCTCGCGCTTTTGATCGGTTTCAAACTTACACATTCTCTGAGAATGACCTAGTTTTTTGCATTTCTTACAGTAAGCTGAAGTCTTAGGCGCCGGGCATTCGCGAGCTATATGATCATAATCATTACAATTAAAACATTTAAATTCCCCTTTTTCATTTCGAATATCCGAGCTAACTAGCTTTTTTCGATTAACACCTTTATTCTCACTAAACGGAAATGATTTCTTTTCTACCTGAAATTTATTGTTACGAGAATTATAATTCGATGAGTTTCTTAATTTAAAACTGTTAATAGATCGAACATTATCATAATTATCCAATTTATCGGCTAACTGGTCTGGCGAATTAATTTTAGGCCATTCATCTACAAAATGTTCCCGAGTTGTTGAATTTACTTGTTTCTTTAATTGTTCAGTAATAATTAAATTTTTTAAACTATTAAAATCTGAAATCTCGAGTCCCGTTATCCATTCCTCAAAATAGTTTTGTAATTCAAATGAATAATCCTTCCATGTACTTTCTGGATTTTTAACATGATTTAAAAATTTAAATCTAAACTTATCAGCACTTAACTTATATCTCTTAAGCAATAACGATTTTACATATTTATAATTATTTGCATTATCTTCGTTTTCACGCGCTATTAGTTGCGTAATTTCATATGGGAGCAATCCCAATAATTGTGACACCCAATACTCTTCATTCAACCCAATTCGTCTTGCCTGCCGTTCAAATAAAACTAAATAAAAATTTATATCCCCATCTTTAATTTTATATTCGTGCATTAACTTTCGAAAATCTATGTGTACGTTTCTACTTTCATCGTTGCTACTTATATCTGAAATATTTACATTTTGAACTCTATTTTCGATACGTAAACGTTCAAGTTCATGCTCACGGTCAGCCAACGTTTTGGCGGCTATTTCTGACGCAATTCGATCTTCAGTAATTCTACTTAATAAGTTCTTACTAAACTCTTCATCATACGTCTCTGGTTCCGTTATAATACGTTAAATCAATTATTTTAGCATCTTCAGGTACGGAGAGACCTAATTCTGTAGCTAATTCTATTAAATCTACTTTTTTAGCCTTTCCCCAAAAGGCCATACTTTACAAATTATAATACTTAATTATTTTATACATAAAAATACTTTATATCAATAACGAAATTATTACTTTTACTTCACCCAAAACGAAAATGATTGTTTCTTTAAAAACGAAATTACATTTTGCAAACGAAATTAAGAAAATACTTTATACTTATACTAATAATTCTTAAATCTCGTTTAGTACTTCAAAATATGTTACTTAATACGTTAATATACATTTCGAAACGAAACAATTAAAACTCGCCTACCTCAATTCCGAAAGCGTCGCGAGTTATATCCCTCTTCTGATTTGTTTCGGTTTCATTCTATTTGTCAGATGACGAGTCAGTAGCTTAGGTGGGGAAGGAAGAAGTTCTTATAAATTTACTAATATTTAAAGGTTTATTTACAGAATATTTACAGATTACTTTAAGGTAGCTCCTTCATAGTGAGCTCCTTCTTACAATCTCTCTTCTCAATTGCTTGTACATATCTCTCAACATGACATATTAAACACTGCCATCTAGTGGCCACAATTTTTAAGTAATATTACAATTTGATGCTAACAATATATTGTTACAAATTTATAAATAATATGATTGTATTTGTCTTAAAATATCTCAGACAGATCGGAAATTCACACATTTTGGGCAAAAATTGCGGTATTTAGACGTGTTGTAGTTTAAAAGCGGATTTCCCAGTGATTTGGCGACAGTTGGCGAGATTCTTGGCGACTTAGCGAGAAATAGATACTTCTGGAAACATCCATCACCTAATCTCTAGGACCAATATTTTTCGAGATAGCCTAGAAGCTTCCAGAACCTTGGCGAAACTGGTAGATTTCTCCGCCAAATCAGGTATAAATACCGCAGCCCGACATGGAAGAGGCAGTTTTGTGAAGACGATTAGTCGTGATTGCTAGTTGTTCTCTGTCTGAGGTATTTGAAACCTGTGATTGGAAGCTGTTTCTTATTATATCTGACAAATTGTAGCTGTATAATTGTGATTGTTACAGCGGGAATTTCTTATATCTAGTGGAATTTTTACGAATAAAAGTCTTGTGTTCATTAAGTGGTTGCTTTATTCAACTCTCAATCGACACGAACCCGTGAAGCTTGGTACAATATATATATATATATATATATATATATATATATATATATATATATATATATATATATATATATATATATATTTTACTTATGTATCAATTTATTCATGTTTATGACACTCAGCTATACAATAAATATATAAATACGAAATATAAAAGGCAATATCTTGAGAAGTTAAGCCTTCTTTTTTTCTCTTTTCGAGAAGAAATTAAGTGAGCAATGATTAGCGTGAATACCACAATAATATAAGATTATATTTGATATTTTATGAGGCATGAACATTGTGTTTAAGTGACGAGGTCGACATCGTCACTTAACCACGATTCAAAGCATTTGGGAGAGTGTATGTGTTTAATATGGTTTCACAGTCGAGAACAATACACAGTCGAAATTTATTATCAAACAAATAATTGCTATTTTTAATTGTTATTAGCATATTAAAAAAATATGAGGTTCGCATAACCAATGAAATAACACAAAACCTCTGGCCACATTAAATCTCTTATATGGTTTTATAAGTAAAATAAATGCAAATGCTATAAGAAAAATTGATAAAAGTATTTTAAAAAGATGAATTATACAATGTGTATATGAATATATTAAATTAAACAAACGTTAAATATGTTTAAAAAATGAATTTAAGAGTGCTTAAATTACCACAGAAATGTATTGTTAAAATACTATAACTATATGAAAATTTATTTTATCAAATTAAGCTGCCGAGAGTGGGAAACTTCGTAATTTAGAAACAGAAAATTCCTCAATATATCACCCTCAGAAGTATTATTTCACTTAGAAGGCATTGTGACCACCACCTATTTAACATGCCCCTGTCTCCTTCCAGGGCTAGGGAAAGAGGCTATGTTTTCCCTAGCCCTGCACCCCACCACTCTTCTCGACTGCAGAGAAAAAAGGGTTGCATAGAGATAAGGGGAGGTTTTTTTTTTTTTTTTGTTAGTTTTGGTGGGGGTGTGGTACAGAGAAGACCCTGGCCTGTAACGACAACTTCTGTTATGGCTTCTTAAGCCTATTTTTACAGGATTATTATGCTTTTGGAGACGACAATCTCATTATGATTAATTAACAGATTAGTTAGGCTTCTCAAGCCATTTTATGAATAAGTGTTTTATTATTGGAGATAATAGTCTCGAAATTATTGATTAGTTAATTGTTTGCGCTTCTTAAACCAGCTTTAAATGTAATTAATTAATATTTGAAACGCCAATCTCTTATATATAAATATATATATCAAACATGGCTTGAAGAGCCAATAGATGTATACATACTAAGTATATTTTATTTATTTATTACATTGCATATATTCAGACTTGTATGCTTGATTCTTGAGATCCGCTTTTAAGTCTTCGTCGATAATAGGACAAATAGCACAATGACAGATGTACAAACACAGAAGAATAACGAAGAAAACACCCAGGGCCACGGTGGGAATCGAACCCACACTCCTACGCTCTCAAGCGATTAGCAGTGATGCCTTTGACCACTCAGCCACGGAGCGCCCTACTAAGTATATATATATATATATATATATATATATATATATATATATATATATATATATATATATATATATATATATATATATATATATATATATATATATATATATATATATATATATATATATATATATATTGACTCTTCAA
>CM075860.1:6455717-6563217 GCA_037975125.1 Latrodectus hesperus | reverse complement strand
AAATTAAAGTTAAAAAAATATTTGAAAAGAGAAAAAATATGTTTCCTAACATTAAATAATATTCACGATTAATCCCTTGAAAAAATATAATTAGGACTAGTTCTCAATTAAAACGATTTTTTATTCTAAGATTGCACAAGAATACCGAGTAACCCATTGGCATGAATCCAGTTTTCCTCGATATACCGAATTCAGGCATTGCTGATGATGAACAATATTTTGATACTTCTGCTTACTTCATCATCATTGAATTAGTGACTTAAAGTGGCTGGAAGTGTAAACTCGAGATTAAATTCCCTTGCGGAAAAACTCGGGAAATTTGAACGCGAAGAAGTCAGTAAGTGCTTGGCGCATGCTTCATTGGTGAAGGATTTTCCACAAAGTATCATCAGGGAATGGAAGAGATGGTAATTTGATGGTGTTAGGTCAGGTGAGTAAGGAGAATGGCAGAAAGTCTCACAATCAAGTCTCTGTATAGTATTCCTGTCCAGTGCGTGACATGTTGAACTGGTCGGGGTTGAGTGGGACATTAAATGGTAATGTTTAATGAACCATTGTTTTAGTGTGGATGATTTCATCACAAGTGTCAACTATCTAGCTCGAACGTGGTTCAAAATTATGAGTTGAGTGATGTAAATGTGAAAGACTCGCATTTACATCAGTCAACTCATAAATTTGAACCTTTAAGTAATTAACACTGTCAAAGATTCATATGCAAGTATGAATGTTCCTTCAACATATAAGAAAGTCTTTTTGTGAAAAAGAGATATCATGACCACCATAAATTTTCCTTTACGCAAAAAAGGATCAAATCGGTTTAAAAATTTCATTATTGTAAGACTGTGATACCAAGCTTTAAAAGAAAGCGCCTATCTACCCTTCCTATCTACGGAAGGTGGTGGGTACGATACATGATACAGGTCAAAGTTACTGTACAACGAGGATTTCTTCTTCTTCTTAATGGGTTTTGCACGGTACTGGGCACTACAACGAGGATTTACACACTTAATTTTTTTTTTAAATTTTGAATAAACCCCTCTCTTTTGGTCTGGAGAGTAGAATGCCAGCTTAGATGTCTACCTTGTCTTTCTTACTGGGGTTCAAATTACGAGATGGCTGACTATGAATTTTCAGCAAGCAAAATTTTGGCAGCCACAGAAACATTTTAATAACTTAGCTTTTTTATTGCCTATTAATGTGAGAATTTTGTTTAGGTTTCAAATAAAAACTCAATCTTACTCAATGCGAGGTATAAGCCTATGAGCATAAAGCTCCAGAACAGTCTTTTGTCGTAACCTAACCTATTAATGTGAGTTATAGTCGTTTGAGTATAGAGCTCCAAAAGTGTCCACCATAACCTATTTGTTATTGCCTATTTGTGTAGTCTAAATAGGGCCTAAATATAAAATCTGAATTTAAACACTAAACAAATTTCTATTCCGAACAAATAAAGAACATTCTGTTTATGAAAAACTTGCAACGTTCATAAGAGTCATTTTAAGTTTTCTAGAGCTGTACATTAATTATCTATTTTTTTTATGAATGAATGCAGATCTATTCCCGCTAGCACTTACTTTTATTTGCATTTCTAGATAAACTTGAATGTGTTTTTAAGATTTATCTCTCAATTAGGGTTTTGAGTATAAAATAACCTGCTTTCATGGCATTATTCTTATTATAACTTTAATCATATACAGTTAAAAAAAAAAAATTGAAAAAAATTATTTATGATTTTAAAAAAATTTTTCCGTAAAAAACATTTGTCCGAAATGCGAAATAAAAAAAATTTATACGCAATTCAAGAAGTTGTTGTTGTTGTCGTGTGCCAGCTAGGCTGGCAATTTGGGGTGCGCTGCTCCACTTTTTCAACTGAACCTTATTTGGTGTGGAGTCCGACTTCCTCAGTACACACATGCCATAGTGACCCGTTTATAGGGTAGACAACCATTCACACCTCATTCATACAAGGAAAGGAAAAAGACAGGAGAGATAGAAAGTACATCCATGCCCGAACCGGGATACCAACCCAGGACCTCCCTATCTGTAGTCAGGCACTCTGACCACTAGACAGGGTGGGCGGCATTCAAGAAGAAAGTATTTATTTTAAACACGATTTAATGTATATCTTTTCGTGCACTAGTAATATGTACTAAAAACCTCACCTTGGATAAGATCTAAGACAACACTCTTCGTAAAGAGAAATCACTAGTTCGAATGTAAG
Organism: Latrodectus hesperus; assembly: GCA_037975125.1. Taxonomy (NCBI): domain Eukaryota; kingdom Metazoa; phylum Arthropoda; class Arachnida; order Araneae; family Theridiidae; genus Latrodectus; species Latrodectus hesperus. The sequence continues at coordinate 6,560,996 of CM075860.1, read as the reverse complement.
CACTGTTGTTGTACAACAATAAAGAAATGCCCCATGATTCATTATTCTTTCCTGCGCGGATGACTTGTTCAAAATTTCTTCTTTTGTGAGACATGAATAAAATCCACTATCTTATAAAAAATCTGAGCTTCACGACACTCCCCGTTTAAATCAACAAAGTGAAGCCTCATTTGCGACGCGTAGTGACTGGTAGGGTGACCATATTCTCCCTCAATGATTTATTGGAGATCCGTGGGTTGGAAATGTCTACGTTCAGCTGTGACGTCATAAGTGCTTCCGCTGGTGTGACGTAGATGAGGAGAGGAGAGTGCCAGCCCTGGTGTCCACTATCTTAAAAAAATCTGAGCTTCACGGCACTTCCCGTTAAGATCAACAAAGTGAAGCCTCATTTGCGACGCGTAGTGACTGGTAGGGTGACCATATTCTCCCTCAATGATTTATTGGAGATCCGTGGGTTGGAAATGTCTACGTTCAGCTGTGACGTCATAAGTGCTTCCGCTGGTGTGACGTAGATGAGGAGAGGAGAGTGCCAGCCCTGGTGTCCACTATCTTAAAAAAAATCTGAGCTTCACGGCACTTCCCGTTAAGATCAACAAAGTGAAGCCTCATTTGCGACGCGTAGTGACTGGTAGGGTGACCATATTCTCCCTCAATGATTTATTGGAGATCCGTGGGTTGGAAATGTCTACGTTCAGCTGTGACGTCATAAGTGCTTCCGCTGGTGTGACGTAGATGAGGAGAGGAGAGTGCCAGCCCTGTTGTCCACTATCTTAAAAAAAATCTGAGCTTCACGGCACTTCCCGTTAAGATCAACAAAGTGAAGCCTCATTTGCGACGCGTAGTGACTGGTAGGGTGACCATATTCTCCCTCAATGATTTATTGGAGATCCGTGGGTTGGAAATGTCTACGTTCAGCTGTGACGTCATAAGTGCTTCCGCTGGTGTGACGTAGATGAGGAGAGGAGAGTGCCAGCCCTGGTGTCCACTATCTTAAAAAAATCTGAGCTTCACGGCACTTCCCGTTAAGATCAACAAAGTGAAGCCTCATTTGCGACGCGTAGTGACTGGTAGGGTGACCATATTCTCCCTCAATGATTTATTGGAGATCCGTGGGTTGGAAATGTCTACGTTCATCTGTGACGTCATAAGTGCTTCCGCTGGTGTGACGTAGATGAGGAGAGGAGAGTGCCAGCCCTGGTGTCCACTATCTTAAAAAAAATCTGAGCTTCACGGCACTTCCCGTTAAGATCAACAAAGTGAAGCCTCATTTGCGACGCGTAGTGACTGGTAGGGTGACCATATTCTCCCTCAATGATTTATTGGAGATCCGTGGGTTGGAAATGTCTACGTTCAGCTGTGACGTCATAAGTGCTTCCGCTGGTGTGACGTAGATGAGGAGAGGAGAGTGCCAGCCCTGGTGTCCACTATCTTAAAAAAAATCTGAGCTTCACGGCACTTCCCGTTAAGATCAACAAAGTGAAGCCTCATTTGCGACGCGTAGTGACTGGTAGGGTGACCATATTCTCCCTCAATGATTTATTGGAGATCCGTGGGTTGGAAATGTCTACGTTCAGCTGTGACGTCATAAGTGCTTCCGCTGGTGTGACGTAGATGAGGAGAGGAGAGTGCCAGCCCTGGTGTCCACTATCTTAAAAAAAATCTGAGCTTCACGGCACTTCCCGTTAAGATCAACAAAGTGAAGCCTCATTTGCGACGCGTAGTGACTGGTAGGGTGACCATATTCTCCCTCAATGATTTATTGGAGATCCGTGGGTTGGAAATGTCTACGTTCAGCTGTGACGTCATAAGTGCTTCCGCTGGTGTGACGTAGATGAGGAGAGGAGAGTGCCAGCCCTGGTGTCCACTATCTTAAAAAAAATCTGAGCTTCACGGCACTTCCCGTTAAGATCAACAAAGTGAAGCCTCATTTGCGACGCGTAGTGACTGGTAGGGTGACCATATTCTCCCTCAATGATTTATTGGAGATCCGTGGGTTGGAAATGTCTACGTTCAGCTGTGACGTCATAAGTGCTTCCGCTGGTGTGACGTAGATGAGGAGAGGAGAGTGCCAGCCCTGGTGTCCACTATCTTAAAAAAAATCTGAGCTTCACGGCACTTCCCGTTAAGATCAACAAAGTGAAGCCTCATTTGCGACGCGTAGTGACTGGTAGGGTGACCATATTCTCCCTCAATGATTTATTGGAGATCCGTGGGTTGGAAATGTCTACGTTCAGCTGTGACGTCATAAGTGCTTCCGCTGGTGTGACGTAGATGAGGAGAGGAGAGTGCCAGCCCTGGTGTCCACTATCTTAAAAAAATCTGAGCTTCACGGCACTTCCCGTTAAGATCAACAAAGTGAAGCCTCATTTGCGACGCGTAGTGACTGGTAGGGTGACCATATTCTCCCTCAATGATTTATTGGAGATCCGTGGGTTGGAAATGTCTACGTTCAGCTGTGACGTCATAAGTGCTTCCGCTGGTGTGACGTAGATGAGGAGAGGAGAGTGCCAGCCCTGGTGTCCACTATCTTAAAAAAAATCTGAGCTTCACGGCACTTCCCGTTAAGATCAACAAAGTGAAGCCTCATTTGCGACGCGTAGTGACTGGTAGGGTGACCATATTCTCCCTCAATGATTTATTGGAGATCCGTGGGTTGGAAATGTCTACGTTCAGCTGTGACGTCATAAGTGCTTCCGCTGGTGTGACGTAGATGAGGAGAGGAGAGTGCCAGCCCTGGTGTCCACTATCTTAAAAAAAATCTGAGCTTCACGGCACTTCCCGTTAAGATCAACAAAGTGAAGCCTCATTTGCGACGCGTAGTGACTGGTAGGGTGACCATATTCTCCCTCAATGATTTATTGGAGATCCGTGGGTTGGAAATGTCTACGTTCAGCTGTGACGTCATAAGTGCTTCCGCTGGTGTGACGTAGATGAGGAGAGGAGAGTGCCAGCCCTGGTGTCCACTATCTTAAAAAAATCTGAGCTTCACGGCACTTCCCGTTAAGATCAACAAAGTGAAGCCTCATTTGCGACGCGTAGTGACTGGTAGGGTGACCATATTCTCCCTCAATGATTTATTGGAGATCCGTGGGTTGGAAATGTCTACGTTCAGCTGTGACGTCATAAGTGCTTCCGCTGGTGTGACGTAGATGAGGAGAGGAGAGTGCCAGCCCTGGTGTCCACTATCTTAAAAAAAATCTGAGCTTCACGGCACTTCCCGTTAAGATCAACAAAGTGAAGCCTCATTTGCGACGCGTAGTGACTGGTAGGGTGACCATATTCTCCCTCAATGATTTATTGGAGATCCGTGGGTTGGAAATGTCTACGTTCAGCTGTGACGTCATAAGTGCTTCCGCTGGTGTGACGTAGATGAGGAGAGGAGAGTGCCAGCCCTGGTGTCCACTATCTTAAAAAAAATCTGAGCTTCACGGCACTTCCCGTTAAGATCAACAAAGTGAAGCCTCATTTGCGACGCGTAGTGACTGGTAGGGTGACCATATTCTCCCTCAATGATTTATTGGAGCTCCGTGGGTTGGAAATGTCTACGTTCAGCTGTGACGTCATAAGTGCTTCCGCTGGTGTGACGTAAATGAGGAGAGGAGCGTGCCAGCCCTGGTGTCCACTATCTTAAAAAAATCTTAGCTTCACGGCACTTCCCGTTAAGATCAACAAAATGAAGCCTCATTTGCGACGCGTAGTGACTGGTAGGGTGACCACATTCTCCCTCAATGATTTATTGGAGCTCCGTGGGTTGGAAGTGTCTACGTTCAGCTGTGACGTCCTAAGTGCTTCCGCTGGTGTGACGTAAATGAGGAGAGGAGGGTGCCAGCCCAGGTGTTCACTATCTTATAAAAAAATCTGAGCTTCACGGCACTTCCCGTTAAGATCAACAAAGTGAAGCCTCATTTGCGACGCGTAGTGACTGGTAGGGTGACCATATTCTCCCTCAATGATTTATTGGAGCTCCGTGGGTTGGAAGTGTCTACGTTCATCTGTGACGTCCTAAGTGCTTCCGCTGGTGTGACGTAGATGAGGAGAGGAGGGTGCCAGCCCAGGTGTCCACTTTCTTATAAAAAATCTGAGCTTCACGGCACTTCCCGTTAAGATCAACAAAGTGAAGCCTCATTTGCGACGCGTAGTGATTGGTAGGGTGACCACATTCTCCCTCAATGATATATTAGAGCTCCGTGGGTTGGAAGTGTCTACGTTCATCTTTGACGTCATAAGTGCTTCCGCTGGTGTGACGTAGATGAGGAGAGAAGGGTGCCAGCCCAGGTGTGACATCGTCACTTGACCGTGGTTCAAAGTTATGAAGCACTTGGTGATGGATGATTGTTCCAAACTCGTAAATTTTAAGTTCGGTACTCACCTGCACCACTATGTAAGTATCTATTACAAATCATTCTCGAAGACAATATGAAGTACGTGCTTAAACAGGCGTCAGGTATTAAACTGTCCATTACACGGTGTCTGATAATTCAGAGTTGCTAGTGGTAGGATCAAACTTCTCTGAATAGAAGGTCCAAGTTCGATTGTGAACACTATTAAACAATGGATGGTGCGAACAATTTTACTGTCCACAAATTTGTCGAGGTAATTGCTTGGTAGTGTAGCTGATTTTCCACCCTTGTGATGCATGAATAAATGAAGATAAGTATACCGGAAGACACACAAAACGCAGTGGATATTAAAACCACCTTACAGCAGCTTCTACTACTTGGTTAACTTTACCACTACTTGGTGCCATGGTATTATACAGTTGTTGTATTAAAATAATTTCCAAAGTTCTCTGGAAATGGTTATATCTCGTTTATAGTTAAAACAATATTTCTTTCTCATTTTAAATATGAATAAAGTGTGTAAAATCATTAAAATTCAGAATAGCTAATTCAATTCTAACTTTAATGAATGCTTGTTGAATATTACTGGCTAATAAATGTTCAATGATGATTGTAGCCCGATGAATTTCCAAATAGATGCATCGAATATTGATAAGTGTATAATCTAACCATATTTCACGTATAAAATTTGACCTGCAATCAAACAATTGTTTACTATCAAGCATTCTACCCATGAATATAAAATTCATGAACTGTATTGAAGTTGCACAAAAGGGAAGATAGAGAGTAAGGGCATGCGGTACATTATTTTATAAATATGTTATTGTTAAATTAATTTAAAAGGGCCCATGTTAGTTCAGTAGCAGCATGGAGCCGTTCTCTACTCGGAAAATGACGGGTTTGATACTTGAACTCACTAAAGAAGGTCGATACAAAAGAACGTAAAATATTTATAGGATTACATGTACACAGTCGTAATGAAGATTAAAAAAACAGACATTGCTACTAGCTCAGGTGTCGACCTCGTTACTTCTTCATGGTCCAAATTAAGAGTGTTGGCTGCTTTTCGCAGCTTCAGTTAGCACGATGACCGGAATACAAAAGGGAACATACCGCTATAGACTAATCTAAAAGGGCGCTCCGTGGCTGAGTGGTCAAAGTATCACTCCGCTAATCGCTTGAGAGCGTAGGAGTGTGGGTTCGATTCCCACCGTGGCCCTGGTTGTTTTCTTCGTTATTCTTCTGTGGTTGTACATCTGTCATTGTGCTATTTGTCCTATTATCGACGAAGACTTACAAGCGGATCTCAAGAATCAAGCATACAAATCTGAATATATGTAATGTAATAAATAAACTAATCTAACTTAACTTGAAACAACGGCCATGGTGGCCTGGTTGGAAAAGGCGTCATTGTCGGGATTGGAAGGTGATAAGTTCAATACTTGATACCCTTGAGGATTGTCGCATTCACTAATAATCACTAGAGTATGTAAAACATATCACCGCAATGTTTTTCCATAAGGATGTGTTGAGAGGATGATGTCAGCTCAGGTGTCGACGTCATCGCTTCACAGTGGTTCAAAAATTTGAGCTGTCTCTAGCAGCTTCTATGTATACAGCAGTATATAGCAAACAAACAAACCTGGAACAACAATATTACTGAAAAAAGAAATGGAGTTGTGCCCACATACGAGAGAATGTTTCTATTCCATAAATGAATCTTTTTAAAAATCATTGCTCGTATAGTTGGCGTATTTATTTTTATGAAATCTTTCACTCTTTTCCTGCGATTATAAAATTAATCGTTTATTAGAATTTATAAAAGATTATATGAATAAATTTCTGGTTTCATATTACTTCAACAATCTTTGTCCAATTAATACTTTTTGACTTAGTGAAAACATTGATGTGTGTTTTTTAGACAATAGAACACCAAATGTCTTTCATACTTACCAGGTGTATGCAGATAAAATGAGACGATTATTTAAAAAAAGACACAATAAATTTGCGAAAACTGTTAATACGTCTTTATTTGAAACAATATCCATCGCTAGCTACATATTCTCCCCATCTTTCGGGCAATTTGTGAATACTACACCAAAAAATGTGATCGGTCTTTTGAGGCCAGCCATAAATCAAGCTAAGATTTGACGTTTTCATAAGAAGTGAAGTGCTGGTCAGCCAATGCATGCAGCAATGATGCAAATAGGTGGTAATAGAAAGGTGCTAAGTCTGGAGAATAAGTCGCATGCTCTAAAGGCTCCAGGCTGAAGTGCCTTATCGATGTCCTTGGTCGATTTAGCACAGTGGCTAGCGGTGTTGTCATTAAGGAAAATCACTTTGTGCTGCCATTTCTTGTATTGCTCGCGTTTTTCAAGTATAGCATCGTTCAAATAAAGTAATTGTTGCTTGTAGCGATCAATATTAACGGTTTCGCCGGGTTTGAGAAGCTCATAATAGATTGGCCCCTCCTGATACCCCAGAAAATACACAGCATTGTCTTGCCTTGCGATCGAAGCGATTCGGGCTTGCGGTCGATTTGGACGGCTGTCCGGGGGTCAACATATGATCGATTACGCTTGAGATTCTCAAAATAAGTCCATTTTTCATCGCCAGTCACAATACGATGGAGATATGACATGCGTTTGTAGCGAGCAAGCAACATTTCGCACACGATTTTTCGGTTTTCCTGATGACGGTCCGTTAGGTCGTGTGGTATCTATCTACCGATTTTTATTATCTTGCCCGTTGCTTTGAGACGACGGGAAACAGTGTTCTGGTCAACATTCAATTGTTCTGCAAGATGTTCTGGCGTTTGGCCATCATTTTCATCGAGTAATTTCAGCATCTTCAAATTTTTTCTCTGGTCTGCCACGCTCCTCGTTTCTCACATTGAAATCACCCTTTTGAAACTTTTCAAACCACCTGTAGCACTGCGCACGGCTCAGAGCATTGTCATATTATGTTTGCTTCTACAAGCATTTGATGTGATTCGGCAGCATTTTTCTTCAGATTGTAACAAAAAATTAATGCTGTCCGCAAATCGTGGTTGGAAGGCATAAAATTCGACATTTTCAACACAGGAAAAAAAAAAAAAAAAAAATGTATGCAAAAACTTGTTCAAATGTAAACTATACGTGACTATCAAAAATCAAACTATAAAAAATCACGTGTCACAGTTTCGCAGTGTTTGCATACATGCGTGGCAACATCTGTTAGCAATCGTCTCATTTGATATGAATACACCTGATAAAAGAGTCACGAGTATACATTCTAAAGTTTTCGCAAATATAAATAAACCTATCATACTTCAATTGTGTGTATATGTGTTGTGAGATTACAGAACATAAACTTTTACTAGCCAGTTCGTCTACATCTATCAAGATTAAATGCGTGTGTGCAGCGGCATATTTCTCGGTACCTAACCTAAAGTTAGGCTCTACCAGTTAGGTGGAAATTGCTCGCTCAGAGTCTTCACATTTTAGAAGCAGGGCCCAAGTGGAAGACCCTCCAATACATGGCTTCCCACTCCAGTGGTATCATTTCACATGGAGGACATAGGGTATGGTCGCAATGTCCTCCAAGTGAAATGATACCTCTGGGGTTGCAGGTCAAGCATTGGGAGTCTTCTACTTGCTGCTTCAAAATCACGAAGACTTCACCCGGCTGCTTCAATCTAACTAGTAGAGCCCAACTCAAGGCTTGGTAAAGGAAAGCAAGCTGGTGCAACAATAAGACGGAGGACATTGCAAACCATAACCTATTTAATGTGCCGAAGTTACCTATCCATTGTACCAGCAATGCATACTATAAGGATGTGGAATTGAAATCCAGTACCCCCCTCCCAACTGTAAACTGTACCAGGTGCAGGAGCAGTGTGGCGATACATAACGCAGCAGTTCAGCAGTCCTTCTCCGCTGTGGCCTGGTTGGTTAGGGCGTCGTTCTTATTATATGAAGGTAGTGAGTTCGAATCCCGGGTTAACCAAAGATTCGCCGTGTTCGCTAAAGATGGCTGGGTCGCAATGTCTTTCTAGTAAAATGATACCTCTGGGGACGGTAGGCCAAGTATGGGTTTCTTCTGCTTGATCTTTGCTTCAAAATCACGAAGACTCCACTCGACAGCTTACATCTAACTGGTAGAGTCCAACTCTAGGGCTAGGTACAGCGAAGTATGCTGATGCAAAACAAAAACATCGTGGGGTTGTTGGCAGAGAAGGGATTCGATCCTCTATAGAATGAACACAGCTATCCTGGTTGTAGAGGGAGATTCCTTCGTTTTCTTGATCAGGAGAAAGCAAGTTCAATACCTGAACCATTGGAGAGTAGTCTCGCTTAAGCTGAGATTTTGGTTTCAGTTCAACAGTTTATGGGATCGGATGCTACTTTGGGTTTCGACTTTTGTATTAGTTCAGAATACATGTTAAATTCAAGATTCTAGTTTAATTAGCGCTCATGTTCAAAAGGGAACTGTTCACATTGTGACAAACTAACCAAACCATTTTTACGCGAGCTCTTTTGATATTGCACCACTGTACGCGCTGTGGCAGGTGATGAGAGAAAAAGGCGTAAATATTTTTAAGAATTTTCTTAAAAATACGTATAAGATTTAGAATTTTCTTAAATGTTTTTCGAATGCTTGGCTCTCAGATTACGTGCTATGCAGATTGGAAACCAATGGGTCATGATAACATGTAATATTGGGGTGTAGGTAGTCTGTTGCAAATAATTTGCTACTTTTTTCCGTTGTCTGCTGTTTATTCTTCTCGGATGTAAGACAATATGAACACGACAGTTGTGCTTTGATCATTGTACTTCAAAAGTGAAGTCATCATTAAACTTTCCTGGTTCGTGAAATAAAGCTAGGAGCATTTATCTTTTTCCAACATTTTGATCTTCTGATTTCCCAACATGACCTCCTATAAACTAATCTAGAAGACGTTTCTCGAATTAACTATCACAGTCATACACTAATCTAGACTGAACATCATTGGAAACCACTACCAACATTGTCCAACAGATTTCAATGAACGGCTCCACATTGAAAAATTAAAATAATATAATTAATATCTAAAATCGAAAGAGTGCATTCAAAACACGGCTCGGGAAATTAAATAACAGATCATACATTATATAAATAAACAAAAACAATTTTAATAAGCTCAAAAAGTACACATTGAACAATATACATATAAATTTAAAACAATCAATCATATTCTAAAAATCTGAAGGAACTTCTAGTTCTATCAATATAGGTGGGGAGAACTTCCTCCCTAAATCAAAAAAATCTAAAGTGATTGAAATCATACATAATAATCAGCGACAGCACCATCTATTCAAACTTTTGTTGTTGTTGCTTATGACACTTGGACAAGCCAAGCTCGTTATGCCTATGGCTGTGCGAATTAAGTCAAAGAGAGTGTCTTTGGTTTGGATCAGAGCACCATGAAGGTGAAAATACGACTTTGCTCTTTTTAAGGTGCCTCGTAATTTTGAAGCAGATTTGCGCCAAGCACTCACTGACTTCTTTGCGTTCAAATTTCCCGAGTTTTTCCGCAAGGGAATTTAATCTCGAGTTTATACTTCCAACCACTTTAAGTCACTAATTCAATGATGAAGTAAGCAGAAGTATCAAAATATTGTTCATCATCAGCAATGCCTGAATTCGGTACATCAAGGAAAACTGGATTCCTGCTAATGGGTTACTCGGTATTCTTGTGCAATCTTAGAGTAAAAAATCGTTTTAATTGAGAACTAGTCCTAATTATATTTTTTCAAGGGATTAAGCGTGAATATTTTTTAATATTAGGAAATATATATTTTTCTCTCTCTTCTCAAATAATTTTTTAACTTTACTTTTTTTAAAGGATCTATATTCATATATTTTATCACATAAATGAAACTTATTTTACAATTCTTTGGAAATTTGTTGTTTGTTTGTTGTTTTCCTATGACACTTGGACAAGCCAAGCTCGCTTTTGCCTTTGGCAGTGGGAATTAAGTCAAAGGGAGTGTCTTTCGTTTGGATCAGAGCACCATGAAGGTGAAAATACGATTTTGCTCTTTTTAAGGTGCCTCGTAATTTTGATCCACGGTCAGATGACGAGGCCCTACCTCAACTGGCACCCTCCTCTCTACATCCACGCCACACCAGCGGAAGGACTTTGGACGTCACATATTAACGTGGACACGTCCCCAACCCACGGCGTTCCAGCAACCCAGTGAAGGAGAGTACACCATGGTCACCCTCCCAACCACTGCCCGCGGCAAATGATGCTTCACTTTGCTGAGCTTACAGGAAACGGCGTGAAGCTACTGAGACACTGAACCTCAAACTCTTTCATCTCAACCTATACACTTTATTTAACAACATACACATACATAGCAGTGCAGGCGAGCACCGGACTGTAGCTTTAGGTTAACGACATTCGTCTATCACCACGGTCAGGTGACGAGGTCTCACCTGAGCTTTCACTCTCTTCACATCCACACCACACCAGCGGAAGGGCATATTAATGTGGACACATACCCAACCCAAGGAGCCCCAGCAATTCAATGTGTGTGAGGGAGTGTACGTGATCACCCTCCCAACCACTGTCCACGGCAAATGATGCTTCACTTCGCTGCTCTTAATGGGAAGCAGCGTGAAGCTACTGAGCCACTTACCAACATATAAAGCAGATTTGGTTTGTTTATCGCTCATTTTTTTGCTAATTAGATCGGGACCTACAATTTTTAAAGTGGATTCATATAACCACTACAAACATCCAAGCCCAAGTGGGATTCGAAACCAAGAACTGTTAAAGGCAAAAGCGCTAACCATTCAGTTGTCCGCTCAGTCAACATAATCTGCAGAAACAAAAGCTAGCTAATCAGCGGATTGAATTTTTGGTCACTCGTTTCATTCTACATTTTTGAACTGAAGTATTATGTCTACCGGAAAGTTCTATCCGTTTTAGAATGAAACAAAGGAATACATTTTTTCATACTTTGGATAAACTTTATTGAATAATATAATTTCCATCATTATTTATGACTTCTTGCCAGCGTGATGGCAATTTGTATATCCCATTTTTAAAAAATGTCTTATCTCTAGAGGCCAAAAATTGAACCAGTGCTTGTCTGATATCTTCTTCGTTCTTGAATTGTTTGCCCTGCAAGAAATTTTGTAAGGACAGAAACAAGTGATAATCAGATGGAGCTAGGTCCGGATGAGTATGGTGGATGAGACAGAATTTCCCAGCCTAGCTCTGCGGCTTTCTGACGAGTCCCCAAAGCAGCATGTGGCCTGGCATTGTCATGAAGCAGTATGATGACCTTCCTATTGAACATCGCCGGCCTCTTTTCTTGAAGAGCTGTTTTAAATTTATCCAATTGCTGACAGTACCACTCCGAATTTAGCCATTCGTTTGGTTTCAACAGCTCAAAATGTATTGGTTCTCGAATGTCCCACCATATACACAACATTCTCTTGTACAGGCTCAACTTCGGTTTAGAGGTAGAGGGGGCAGGTTTTCCAGGTTCACAATATGCCCTTTTTCTTATGATGTTTTCATAGGTAATCCACTTTTCATCCCGGAACGGATCAGTTATGATCCGTTCCAAGAAGGGTTCGATTTTGTTACGATGCAAGCAGAGATGTGCATATGATGATTCGATCATTCAAATTCTTCTCACTTAACTTGTGTGGCACCCATCTCGAATACTTCCACACAAACCCTAATTTCCGAATATGGTCGGAAATGGTTTGTTGAGCTGAATACTTGTTGAAACTGATTGTAACCGGAGCGGACAGAACTTTCCAGTAGACCTAATATATATAAAAAAGGAATACAATTGAGTATTAATGAAAAGATAATAAACATCCATGTGATAAGAATTTTTGGTATAAAAACTGAAACGAAATTTTAACTATTTAGAAATAAGCATTAAAGCAGTGAGTAAATACTGATTTTTCTGCCACAGGAAAACTAAAGATAAATAAGTCGATCCAATTTTTCAACCAAAACAAAATCAATGAAAAATCGTTTTTAAGAATTATCAAATAAAATACTGCTTCAGCAATGAAGATTGTTTTCACATTGTATTTAATGTAACTTTTAGACAGGGCCTGACTTAGCTGAGTTATGGCTCAGAGCAAAAACTGTTTTGGGGGGTTCCGCTGCTTCCCAAATGCAAAATTTCTATTGGATTTTAACAATGTAAAAAAAATTTTCGATTCGATTTGGGGGCCCCTGCCCTAGTCAGGTTCTGATTTTAGACACATTTATAAAACTTCTTTTAAAAAATTGAATAGCTACAAACTTTGTCACATAGACACCTATTTATAATAATCAAATTTAAAGAAAAGCATGTATTGACATTTCAAAAATGATAACATCCAATGGAGAATACTTGCATTTCAGTAAAGAAATAACGAAAGATGCAATGTATGTCACTTTATATTCTCGATTAAATATGACCCCCTTCTCCCCAAAACATTTGCATTTGTTGAGATAGCAGCACAAAAACATTCATAGTCATAAGAATTCAAAGTTTTTTCATTGTAATTAAATAATTTGTAATAACTTTAAATAAATTTAATTATTAATTGTTGCGCAATTTGTGATAACTTAGTTTAAGATTAAATATGTACTGAAATTGCATGTGTGGTTTTATAAGAGTATACATACAATGTTTTAGTAAGATAATTATGAGTAACACATACTACCAGTCAGAATATATTTAAATTGAAAAAAATAACTCTTAGGAAATCCTACTTAGAATTTTATAAATAATTGTCATTTTTAAATGAATTATCAGTTCTCATTTTAGTGAATGTATGTTTTCTATCATAAATTTTAACTATACAAACATCTTTTTTTGATATTTATTATCAACAGCAACAATAAGCACTTTTGTAGAATTCATACAAAAATATAAATCTTAAATGTAACTTTTCTCTCATAGTTTGATTGCATTTCAATTATAATAAGACTAATTATTATGAATTCAGATATTCATGATCATATAAAACATTTCCTACTCTTAAAAAGCATAATCTACAATGAATATTTATCTATTTAGAGGGAGAAGGATTGTAACATTTTAAAAATGTATTAGTTTTCAATGCATATTTCAATATCATTAAATTTACACATTAAATATGTTTGAAGCTCATAACAATTATAATCATATAAATCTAATATAATTTATAATATAGAAATTTATAATTCTTTTAAAAATATAGTTTTTGAAAGAACAAAAGTTTGAAAACATTGAATATAAATGTGAGCAATAATTTCATAAATATGATGCTAACATATATTTTATATTCTAAAATAATAAATGTTACATGAACAATAATCTATACATAAATCAACAAACAATACAGAAATGTATATATATATATATATATATATATATATATATATATATATATATATATATATATATATATATATATATATATATAAAAGCTACCATTTTTACACAAGTTTATATACATATACGGTAAACCCCGATATCCATGTGATGTCTAATTTCCAATGGAACTTCATACAGAAGTGTTTCAATGCAAGGAAACAGATTTTAAATGATTTTCTAAACTAAATCTATATATTTGCAAAAAGTGAATAATGTTATTATTCTTCAAATACAAAGTTTATTCATATTACTAAGTGTATATAGAAATTGTTCAAATGCATATTCGAGTTGATTTGTTTTCGTTTTTCATAATTTTGTATACTATCTGTGAAACAAACTTTGCAGATGATCGGGAATTTACTTATTTTCACAACAAAAATCAAGTAATTTATACACATAAGATACACGCTTTTTATGCACCAATAGCTGCTTTTAGAAAGCAGTTGAGATTACAACCTCCATTGCATTTATATATTCAACTCACAAAATTTAGAGAACATCTACAAGTAAAGATAAAAAATTAAATAATTACTCTAAAATGAAATTATAATAAATAAAAATAATTATATCAATTAATTTTTTTAAAATCTTTTAAACAAATTACAAAATAAATGCATTTTAATTTCAGAAACAAAATTTATATTTGAAAAATTCTATATAATGAAAGTACACGTTTATCAGAAGATTAATAAATAAAATATTATTTTAAATTGCAATTTAAACCATTTAAAAAATAACAGTTCGATTATATAATTACAAGAAAATAACAAACTTAATAAATAAGTAAATAGAGACTCAAAGTAATATACAACATGGATTTCATGTAGAACTTCTTATAATGGATTTTTAACTCTTGTAAACTTGGAAGATACACAAAATTGTTAGTAGCGTTAATAATAAATAAAACATAATTCATAAATATTAGTTTTTTTTTTAAATATGTAGTGAAAACATTATCCATACAGATAGAATGTATTCTCTTACAAATATTTTACATTATACTCAAACACAAAAATGCACATAAAATATGTCTGAGACTTTTCATGCCATATATATTTCATTAATTAAATAACCTGTCAATTATAAGAGAGTCACATTATAAAACCTCTAGGATACTGCTCATAACTCAGGTATCAAACATACTCATGGAAGTTACAAAAATAATTTTAAAAATTTTCAATTTCCAAAAAGAAATTTAAAGTTTAACTCAACCCTTTTTAAGAATAAAATATTCTGCTTTACACAGGATAAAGATTTAAAGCAATATTCAACATAAACTTATTTTTTTAAAAAATGCAGCAATGGTACATTTATTTTTACAGTAAACATACTTACAAGTACAATTAATACTTAAGTACCACTTAATAATCATTATCTCATAATTTGACTTTGTAATTTTTCTCAACATAAATCAATTAAGATTATATTAGAAAGAGAAATAAATTTTATTTAATCCAAATTTGAAGATTTACTGATTTCAAATAAGGAATTATCAAATAAAAATAAGCAATGTTTTTATACAAAAAAAAAACAAAAAAAATACAATAAATAAAATTAAAATATTTTTTATTTGTAAATAAAGTTAATTTTTTTATTTAAATCATGAATTAATTGCATTATATATTCTTAATTATTAACTTTTAAATTGTTTTCAGTTAAAAATAGTTTCATAAAAGTTTGAAATTAATTCCATTAAGAATGATTTTATCAACTCTGATGTTTTCTGTACTTCACTACTAAAAATGGAACTTTCATCTTCATATTGTTGCCGCAATTCATTTGTCTTTTCCTTCTCATTATATATATATATATTTTTATTTCAAATGCAGCAGGCGAAAGCGAACACAGTTCTATCGCCAAGAAAGTGGATACAAAGAAAAATACAAAATAAAGAATAAACAAGACAGAAAATATGTACAGAATTATGGCCTAAGGCCGATAAGAAGTTCTCTAGCCTCCCAATACTGGGAGTAGATGCAATTTTTCTTCAAAGCGTGACACCTTCTCATTACATAGGAGAAGGAAAATGAGAAAACAGAATAGCTAAAAAGAAAGTAAAGTAAGAGAAGAGAGAAGAGGAGAATGAGAGAGACAAGTCATTTTTGGAATTCAGAAGCATTCTTTCGTAAATTTCTGGATGTTCAGAAGTATTTGCTGAAGATAATAGAAGATTGGATAACGAGTCAGACATCGGATTTCAAGTTGCAAATGATAGTCAACTCATTGAAAGTATCAAGGAAGAAAAATGACCTTTATGTTCAAGTCGAAGCAGACATGGGACTATCAGTTATTTACTGACTTTGAAGTGGATAGAGTATCCACCCGAGTGTGACCACAAGCAAATTCTAATTCAAAGGTAGTGAAGCAGCTTGCTCTGAGTGAAGTGTTTTCATTTACAAAACTATATTAATGTACATCACTTGTAAGTACCTTAACATGTAAAAGTGTTGCCTTTTCGTTAAATTCTTTTCTTCTAATTTCAAGATCCAATTAATTAAAATGAACCATTTTTTAAAAAAATCCTATTAACTTAATTTTTGACAATCTGAATACAGTCAATTAATTTGAATGGAGTACTGTTTTCTGTAGTATTGTACTACAAAAAAAACATTTTATTTTTTAAAGTAATCTTTCTAAACTTTTTATTTGACAAGGGCAAAATAAAAAGTCTTTTTCTCATTTCTTCTTTCCTCAGCAAATTTGATTTTAATCATCACAAAAGAATTTATAAAGTAGAAATTTTTAAAAAATTTTCTACACATATTTCTACTAGCTTTTTAGATTTGAGAATAATAAATTGCTTATTTTTGTAACCTGTGAGTTAATAAAGCAGTAATGTGATGCAACCTGTATTATAAAATAAATTTATAATTTTTACAACAAAATTTTATATAAAAGAATGGAATGAAGTATTTGTGCTCATGAACTATTATAGAAAACTAAAGCATATGACACAAATTTTCTGAAACTCCATTTAATGTAAGAAGTTATTTACATTTTAATAACAAAATAAGAATATTTTTAAAACACATAAGTTTTTTATGCTAATATAGTTAAAAGATTAAATATAATTATTCTTAACAAATATTATCTTTGGTACATCAAGCACACAATTTAATAGTTCAAAGAGTTTTCTCAAATAATAATGGAGCAAATGATTATGATGTAAATATCACTAAATACATAATAAATAATTGTGTGTGTGATAACTACTAAATAACAATATAATAAATGAGTAAATATGTGCTAAAAAAATTGTGCCTTGCATACTAAGAGAAAATAAATTTTATTCAATTTTAAACTTAATATGAAATTTTATGCTATCCTAAAGGTATAAACACTAAATTAGATATACACTAAAAATATGATACTATTGAATATACCCTCTGATTTACTATGTCAGAAATATATACCACATTTGCTTCAAACATCTTGCTGAAACTACATTTGTAGATATATTTTGCAATCAAAAACTATGGATTTTTTTAATTAATGTGTCCAAAAAAGGGTTTAATAAATTCTCTGACATTTTACAATGTTACTGTGAGAACTATAAGCTATATATCTTCTTGCATTTGATATTTTGTAACATCAGAAAAATTTCAAATTATATTTCAACAGATATCAAGTAAAGAATCTCAAAGTGTATAAAAAAAGGAATATAAAAAAGTAGACTCTCATGTACACATCATAAGCTTTCAGAACATCTCATAACAACTATACACAATAAAATATGGAAATACAACTACTTGCAAGCATTACAAATGAAAGCAAAATATCCTAAGTTCCTTATCATTACCACAATATATGCTATATCACAATGCACAGCTCGCACAAATAACATTAGCACCAGATAGAAAAACAAAAAGCTCATGCTTATTATAAATCTATGGAAGTCCCATCATATCCAATAAGGAATTGATTTTGTAGTTTAAATATTCCCTGTTCTTCTGCTTGAGTCCTTCAACCCAGTGTTTTGGCAATTGAGAATATCCATACTTGCATCCAAGTAATGACCCACTGATGCACCCAGTCATGCTACTATAGCCACCAAGCATAAGAAGATTGCTCAAAGCGTTCCTATGTAGAGATATAATTAGCTATTTTTTTAATTGATAAAATTTCAGTATACTATGACACATAAAATTAAGTATAACTTTTTATAGGCAACATTAGTTTAAATGAATTCTTAAAAAAATGGCAACAAAAAAAAGATATATCATAAATTTAACATTAGAAGGCAAAATTGTCAATTAAATGGTATTCTGTATTAAATTCAATTTATATAAAAAAATCTAAGAAATTAAGAAACAATCAAATAAAGTTAAATTTCTAGAGCTAATACATTTTTCTAATTTTCCTGCTTATATTTTCTCATTCTGTAAATTATGCTTATATGTATACTTACTAAGAAATTTAATTGTTAAAAATTGTATAAATAAATATATTTGTTTATAACAATTGATTAAATAGCCCATTTTATCCAGATAAAAAAGACTATAGTTTATGGTTTTGCAAGGAAATTGAAAAATGATAGTTAACAGTATTTATTGGTTAAGAGGAAAACAAAATTAATAACAATTTGTGGGCAATGTGATAAACATGAAGTACCTATTCTAAAAATTGTCAGACACAAACCATGAAAAATGAAAAAAAAAAGAAAAAATTGGTTTGCACATGAATTTTAGCATAGTAACAGAACACATAAACGCTAGTTGTCAGTTTGTTTGCTACTCAAAGGTCATTTTTGGCACAAAAATACTAATTATTCAGTTTTGAGGAATTCTGAACCACTACAAACATACAGGAACTAGATAGGATTCAAATCTACAAATTGCTGAATTAAAGGGCAGAGTAACTAGATATCATTAAACACATTTGCATATGAAAAGTATTAGGATGTGATTTAAAAAAGTGTTTTATCAACTGGAAAATTATGTCCTTTCTGACATATTCAGTGACATATCTTTAACATTTTCACTGTTTTGAATTATATAAAGTAATGAACTACAAAAGACAACTCCAAAATCCAACAGGCATCCTCATTTTGGCAAGAGTGTGTCCCTACTCCTGTTAGAGTCACCCAAGACATGGCCAGCTAAACAGTAAAAAATAAAGGACAAGCTAATCTTCCACCTCTTCGGCAACAGAAGCTTTGCTATTTCCTCCATCTATGATTATGTCACTCTCCTACTACAGGAAGTGCCATGCTAAAACTCAAATGTTGTAAGTGGAATCACAGTCATCAACAAGCTTATCAGTGGACACTTGAGATTTATGTCCTGTTCTTAAGGAAAAAAAGGTTTTATCAGCCTGTTTTAAGTGTACTAACCATCAAGCCACTCATGACAATATTCTAGATTATCTAGGGTTTTCCAGAATTGATATTTACAAGCCATATTTTAGTGTTAGATTTTTCAGATTTCATAGACCTGATTTATCATTACTAAATAATAGAAATATGCAGCAACAACAAAATGGAATAACTCCTCAGTAGAAAGAAAATTGAAAAGATGAATACTTGCTGCTCAAAAAAAGAAAGATGTTATCATTGAAGAAGGAAAATGTAAAATGTAACACACCAAGTGCTTGAATAAAATTCTAGTCTATAATAAATGTCTATTTCAGATAAAAATTGAGAGGATAATCGATTTCTGAATGCAGACACAATAACAGTTAGACAGATGAAAAAGGGAAAAATTGAGGAAGAATATTGGAAAATATCAAGACATGGATGTTATGACTGTAATGAACACTTTAAACTTTTTATTACAAATGAAAAATGCATTATTTTATTAAAAGTTCATTATAACAATTATTTTTCACAAATATGCCTTTCAGTTACTAACTAGTCCAAAAATATAAAGTGACATAAAAATATTGAGTGATTTCTGTCAACTCAATTGTGTAATAACTTTTAACTGAAAACTTTTTGCATCAATAAGTAAAAAAGAAAACATCCTTGATACCCTAATCTATGTAATTATTAATATCACTGTTCACATTTTAATTTAAATTAAATATTACCTAATATAATTAAAGATAGTTCATTAAATTATTTCATTTTCAATCTTACCCACTTTAAATCATCAAAATTTGTTCTAGCTTAGTAATTATTTTTTAAAGTATTTTATATTAAAAAAAGAATGCATATGTAAAGGAATGAAACTTTTATATTCATTTTGCATTGGATAGTAATTAATTGTCTGCTAATAATTATTTATTGTTTGCTAATAATTATTGCATTATAATAAATTTATATATGTAATTAGCACTAAATTTATCTTCAACTCTTATTTATATCTAAATTTTAAAAAAGTAAAATAGAAAATTAAGAATATTATTAAACATTGCAAATGCTGAATAATAAACATAAAAACTGAAAAAATAAAAATAGCAATGAAACTACATCACAAAGAACAAAGAGAAATAATTAAATATTTAATAAAAATTACAGATGACAAAAATAATTTAAGATTTTGTTATTTTTTTTACGATATTTTAAGGGCCTATAAATAGTGAATGGTGAACAATTATGTGCTTCATTTATATCATGAATGATTGACTAAAAAAGACCCAATAACCGAGAATAATTTTAGAATAACTAACTTTTAGAACAAATAATTAATTTTCAGAATTTTAAATAATAAAATGAAGTACAAATATGATCTTACTTAAAATTTTTCCCTTTTCGAAGTGACGTAAAGGCAGCAGCACAAGCTTTAAAAGGATGACAAGCTTTACCAATTTCAGAGATGCCTATGCTAAGAGCAAGAGAAGATACAAAGTATTAGAATAAATACATTTTCTTGGCTCTCTATCATAAAAAGGCTCAAAAATAATTAAAAAAAAACTGTACCAAAAACTTAATAATGGAAAAAACATGAACTAAAAAAGTTTACATTTTAAACTACTTAATAATGTATTCTCTTAAGAAACCATAGATATTTGATGAAAGAAATTACAATTTAAATTAACATTTTTAAAGTGTGGTAGCAAAAAAAAACATTAATATTTATATAAAAATATACAGAAATTTTTGTTTTCTTGATTGTAACATTTAAATGAATCAGTTACAATAAAGAAATCTAAAACTTAGTACATATATTATTATATAAAAATGTAATAAAACATAAATACATCTTAAGTAAATGAATAAAAAATTTTTATTTCTATAATAAATTATAAGTTTAGATAAGTTTGAAAAAAAAACAAAAGATTAAATTTTAAACTAGTAATATTTCTTGATTAAAAAACATTCAATCATGATATCAGAAATGTTCTTTCTCATAAAACTAAAATACACAAATTAATATAAACTATATAAATAAATATAAATACACTAATAGGAACTTTAATCACAATTACTATTTGTGTAGTTATTGGAAATTAAACTAAAAATACTGTATTTCATAGGCTGACATTTCACATATGACAGTACTACTTGGTACTGAACTATATTTCATGCCATCATAGATATGCAGATATTTAAAGAATCAATACTTAATCATGATTTCTTATTGATTCTTAAATGCATCTAAACACAGTGTTTAATTGCTACATGATAACTTTCTTACACCTAAAGAAATTGTTTACGTATGAAGAAATCAGTATCAAAACAGTAGAAATCCAACTATCGACATCGCTAATTACCTGAATCGTTTACAAAATTTCAGAAAAATAAATTAGACTGAAGAGGAGGAAAATGAGAAAAAGGAAAAAGCTTAAGAAAGGAAAGGTAAGAGAAAGGAGAAGATGGGTATGAAACATGTCATTTGAGGAATTTTAAAAGATTCTTTTGAAAATTCCTGGATGTACAGAAGTATATAATATATAGGTGATATTCTAGTGCTGAAGATATTATAAGTGAGACGCTAGATTTCTAATTGCAAATGATGGTAAACTTATTTAAAATTTCAATTAAGAAAATGACTTTAATGTCCAAGTTGAATAAGATACGGCCAGCACCATCAGCTAGTGAAGCATTTGTAGGCCTTGAAGTGCATAGAGCATTAGCTCAAGAGTGATCACATGCATATTCTGACTGTCAAGGGAATGTGTGAGTTGGTGCATAAAAATGGATAAAGGCAGTGAAACACCTTACTTTGACCAATGATTCATCAAGCATTGATTTTCATTTACAGTATTGTATTTACATACTGTATTAATGTACAGCTTTTGTAAGTACCTTAATATGCAAAAGTGTTGCAGACTTTACTTTTAAAATATGTTGTTATTTTCTTATTTTCTACATACAATAATTAATTAAAATATGCCCTTTTTTTTAAAAAAAAAATCCAACTATCTGAATATTTGATTATCTGAAAGGAGTCCAATCCCAATTGATTTAGATAATTGGAGTTCTACTATAGTAAGAAACAAAGATATCTATAACATTAGGGTTTTACTCTGTATGTGTGATATATATATATATATATATATATATATATATATATATATATATATATATATATATATATATATATA
Source organism: Latrodectus hesperus (assembly GCA_037975125.1). NCBI lineage: Eukaryota > Metazoa > Arthropoda > Arachnida > Araneae > Theridiidae > Latrodectus > Latrodectus hesperus. The sequence continues at coordinate 6,538,765 of CM075860.1, read as the reverse complement.
TATATATATATATATCGCTAGAGAAATTTATTTCAAATTCAGGTAAAAAGGAATACTGAAGTTCAATTTGACCATGGTCAGCCCTGCACCTATAACTTCATCAAACAGCCAGTTTTATGGTATTAAAATTAGCTATTTGATGAAATCACCAGTGTAGCTGATAGGTGTCAAACATAGTATTCTAACCTAAATAGATTAGATTGAAATACAAGAAAACTGTCACATTACAGATAAACATTGATTTAGTACAATAAGAAAATTTGAAACTTTTTTATGCATGTTATTACAGTCTTAAAGCATGCATTGGGTCATATGTTCTAAGTTCTGAAATCATGAAACCTGGTAGAAAGGAGTATCTAATGATCATTTTATAATCATCATTATTTTTCATTTATACTAAAGTAATTTATATACACTTGAAAATTATACTTTTTTTTTATTCCATGTGATATCCGTTTTATATATCTTCTTCACAAATGCCCATTCACACAAGTATATTTTTTTAATGAATCAATATTGCAATAATTGTATCTTTTCCCTACTACATACAATTTCTGTGATCATTATTTATGAATGAAATTGATGGTAGAAGTGATAAGCAATTACCTCACATAATATATAATATAATATATTGCTATGGATTAATATATTGATATTGATTGATACATCGATATTATTATCTATGCTTTTATGATTAGTTATAAATAACCAGAAGAAAATTTCTTTTCAATTTTCAGTTATAATTAAGATGAAGGAATCTACTTTAATGGAGTAATTTTATATATTTACCTTTATTTTATAATCTATTTACATAATTTTTATAATTAATAGTTATGTAATTTATTATAATTTTAATCTTATTAGTTTCAACTTTAGGAATGTACAGTATGAAACTGCATAATTTACTTTTTATAATCGGCACAAGTGCAATAATAATTGAATTCTTTCTTTATGCCTTCATCTTTGCTGTAACTAAGTCCATACTGAGTAGCCATCTTTAACAAATCATCAATAGAGGAAGAGTCATCTAAGGAATACTTGCCCTGGAAAGCATAAAATAACTTGAACAATTAAAATATTCAGCATTTTTTAAAACAAAATTTAATTTTATTTTAATTAAGCAATAAACCTTTCAAATCTACTAATATGTATGCAAAAATGTATCTGTTATGTGTATGTAAAAAAAAAATTCAAGTTCTATTCTGCTCAGTTACAAAAAATAAAGGCTTACTTTACTTTTCTTTCCTTAAATAGTGAAATTCACTTACGATTTCATTTTTATTAAAATAAATTCCTGAAATGAACAATTTTAATCATTTTTTAAATTTAACAGTTTGATTATTTTTTTCACAAGTATACCAAAAGTACCATTTGTTATCAAACATAAATCCTTTCATGAAATGGAGTAATGAAAAATGTATAGTATACCAAAGTATTTTATGTTTACATAGCACATAAAAAAATATCTACAATTCCTTGTGCAATAAAAAATAAATGTATTTAATTTTAACTTATTATTTACACAAAAAATTAAAGGTTCAAAAAATACAATTTAAATAATTCAAATTTCAAAATCATTCAGCATAAAACATTTTAATTTCAAAATCATTCAATTTAAGTTTCAATTTAAAGCCTACAAATCTCTTAATTTAAGAAGTTCTAACTTGAAACTTTATACATTTACTTCACCTTCAAAATTAAATAATAGTAGTAAGCAATATCTAATAAGATAGAAGGATTTAAATGCATAATTTAAAATTGTAAATTAAATTCAGTGAACTGAAAGCTAACATAAAACTGCAAACATTCAGAGCACACACACTAGTGATTTATTTTGCGAAAACATATCTTCTTGCATAATCAGAAAAAGATTCAGCTAGTTTTAAAAACAGCACTAAGATTTATTCCTACGATGGCACTGATCTGAAAAATTTTATCTTGGAATTTTTTTACTCATCACATATAAAACTTATAAACACTTATTAAAGTTTGAAAAATTTAAAGTTAGTGTTTAGGTAACAAACAAATCAAAGTTTCTCTTTTTAAGGAAAATATTTAAAAATAATCGTTTTTATCTACATTTCCTGACCAGGCATTTTTTGATTTACAAAATTTGCATTTTTTTGCAATTTTATCAAACTTTTGTTCCAGGATTTTAAAAATATAACAAAGAAATTAGGAACTTCAAATTTTATGTATATATATATATATATATATATATATATATATATATATATATATATATATATATATATATATATATATATATATATATATATATATATATATACAGAGAGAGAGAGAGCTACAAGGCATCTATTTATACACCTGAATATTCAAATTTAATGTAACACAATATTATCATTAACTAAATATATTCCACATGAAAAGATTAATTGTGAAAGCAACATTACAGTTTGTTATTAATATTATTTTAAGAGATACCAGACAAAGCTAATTTTAATTCAAAACTTAATTTTCTATAAACCTATATCATAAGCTAATGATAAAATTGCAAAATTTTGTAAAGTTAAACCATACGTGCCAGCAAAACTTCATGTTTAAAGAGATAATTATGGTGAATAAGATGATTCATAACTAATTATTTATACAGAAATAAGATTCTATGGAAATACATTTCAGTATATATATAAATAATACAAGATATCTTACTTGCAACATTAAGGCAATAGCTACACTTAATGTGACGCAAACCATGACACATCTTTCATCAAAGTGAGTTGCTAAACATATTCTAACAGAATTTGAAATTACTTCACTTAAGTCATGAAAGCGTGGTACTCCTAAGAAAAAAATTAATTTGAAATAGAGATGCAGAATTTGAAACTTTTTTGAAACAAAATTGGAATAAATCTAATAACATAAATTACAATAACTACTTAAACAATTGAATAGTAAATGTGCAGGAATGTCTTATGCTAATAATATCCAATGATTCTTCACATAACCATTAGTGAAACATTTCCATTATTTATAATTTAAATCAAATTAGTCACAGATAATTCCATTCACAAAAATATTTGAAATAAAATAACTAAAGATGTTAAAATTTAAGAAATATGAAAAATTTAAAAATGTAAGTTTATAAAAACATCAGGTTTTACAAAATATATTTTTAAAAAATTCTGTAAAACATGTGGAACTGAAAAAACTTCAATAATGTACACTCAAAATTGTTTCTAATCCAAGAAAGCATAGTGCTGCTACACCCTCTTCACATAACCAAAAATTTTCTAAAAATAGATATGAAACACTCAAAATTAATTGAATTATAGCTATTCAAATATGGAATTTTTTCCCAAAAAAGAATTGTAAACAAAATAATTTGATTAAAAGTATTCCCATAATTATGGTAATTTAGAAAGTTAAAATTAAGTAATTTGTAGTAGTCTGTAATACAAAAATATAGAGATTATCTGAATACATACAAGTAAAATAAATCTGTTACAAATACAATAATTTAGTCTTCAGTGGGTCTTTTCCACTTATTTGACACAATGGGAAAGCCCAATGCAACTCAAATCAGAAATGTTAATTTCCTTTCTTTCTAAATCTAAAAATATGATAAACGATTATTTTTGATAATATAGAAAATGTATTGTAGCATGTAAAGAAACATTTATTTAAGTTTATAGAACCAAAAAACTAGATAAAATCTTACATTCTTACAAGAATGCATTTATTAAATTCAAAAACTTTTAAAATAATGAGTTATTGTCTTCTAAACAATTTTGTAACTACAGCTATATAATTTTGGCAAAAAACTGAAGAAATAATAACTAATAAACACATGTTTTTATTACTAACAAACACATGGATGATCCTTTACAGTGGATTTTTAATTTTTAAAGATTTAACTCCCTCTTTAAAAAATATTTTCATTTTAGAAAATGCACTAAAAATAGAAAAATTTTGTTATAAAAACAAAATAAAAAAACTTTGATGCATTTTAAAACTTTGAGTTTTTCAACAAACACATTTTGTGTATAAAAACTTCATTTGGATATTTACAATAATTCTTCACATAACAAATATACCCTATATTAGAGCTCTCTGATTAGTATTCCACCAACAATTCAACTACTTATAGAATCAATAGGAATCTACTTGTAGAATTCAATGGTTTGGAATCTACTTGTAGAATTTAGTGTTTTGGAATCCACATCAAAGTGTAGGTTCTATCAAATAAATATTTATGTGTAAAGAAATGACCAAATAGAAGGCTGATTTAGTTTGATTGTCACTCAAAGATTATTTTTTTTATGTATAAGTGCTTTATAGAACGAGTCAAATGGATTAAGGTTGATTCTAAACCCTAGTACAACATCCCAGCTCAAGGTGGAATTTGAAATCACAAACTGTTGAACCAAAGGCCAGAGTGTAAACCATTCAGAGACCAAATACAGGGAAAAATCAACAAATATACAAGTGATGAGTGTGAGCAATACTAATGGACATTTTCACAACAAGAAATAGAATGTATCTGATTTGGCAAAACTAAAATACTATAGAGTTTAGATAAAAATGAATTTTTATTGCTTTTATTTGTGGTTAAAAATTTGTGATATTCAGAGAAATAAATCTTAGATTTGATCTAAGACATCATTGTGCAATGAAATATGGAAGTAGTCTTTTTGCTTTCTGCAAGTACATCTTTGGAGTTGTCCTAAAAAATCAATGAAACTAAGATTAAAAGAAAACTATTAGTCCTCAATTTGCATAATAATTAACTAAAAGGGAAGAAATATTTTTAAACGGTTTTTTTTAAACATTTTACAAGCAACAGTTCATTATTTTTCATTATTACACAGATTGTGAAAAAAAATGTGTTAAAATATTAGATATATACAATAGAATAAATTAGTTATGAATTTTACAAAAATTACTTAATTTGTTGTTACATGCTCTTTAATTTAACAATCTATAAATTTCCATTTACATTATTTTGCAAATTTGTTTTTACTAATTTTGATCACATGAGTGAAAATATCTTCTTCCACAAGCATCAAATTCACATTGTTTGAAACTGCAGATTTATACAAAGTAAATACAAAACTATGGTTGTAATGTAATTAACATGCTATAATTAAAAATATGGCTGTAATGTTTCATTTATTTGCCAAAAATTGCAGAGGTATACATAAGTAGAAAATTGACAAAAAATTACTTGTGCATAGAAAATTTTAGTACATAAATTTCATTTGATGGGAAAAAAACTTATAAACTGCTAAATATTGTTATTACAGTATATACAAAAATAAAGTAACTCCATAAATGAAGAAATATATGAAATACAGTCAATTATATCTGCCACAAGAAAACTAATGGTCAACTAATTAAAATACATACTTTTTTATTTTTACAGTTAAAAGATATCTTAAAGTAAAAGTTATTATTTTATTTGAAATGTTTAATTATATATTTGTGAAATATTAAATAGAAATAAAAACAATTTTAAGTCATTATTTCAGATCAATAATTATATACATAAACCTATTTCAATAAATTTAATAGTTATAAAAAAATGGAAGCACTGATTTCTATTCTAGAAACAAATTTTTAATTAATTTAAAAAAGTAAAAAATGCTTAAGACATATTTTTAAAAGAAATTCACAAAAAGTATTTACATCAAGAATATGATGCTTTTAAAGGCACTCCATCTTGATACTAAATCAAATCAGCATATATATTCTTACATAATCCAAGAACTTACCAAGAATAAGGGATCTTGAAAGACAACCACTATCAGCAAATAAAGAAGATTTAACTGCATTACTTGTACCATTTGAGAGGCCAAAACAATCATTTTTATGTACATCTTCAGCAACTTGATGAGGATTTTGGTCATAAGTAGATGATTGCAAAACCTAGAGATAAGAGCCAAATTAATTTCATATTTATTAAACAATACAGAAAAATATATTTTATTATAAATAGATATAATTACTTTAATCTAAACGTTTGTATTTATCTAGTACTAATATGAAAACCAATATACTTGCATTATGGCTTTTTCATTATAGTATAAGTTTTCTTTAAAATTAACATCACTTATATTTTCATTTTTAAACAAATTAATTAAATTACCAGATTTAATAAATTAATAACTTTTTTAGTAATAAATGAACACATAATTAAGTATTTCTATGAAAACCTAAAGCTATGTAAAATGTACATAGTTAAAAGAATCAAAAGTCAACAATATTATAAATCTTACAAATATTACACATTTTAGATGACAATAAAAGAAACTCAAGAGAGTAATACATGTAAAACTTAAATTATACGATTAGAGTGTCCAAATAGTTTAAATCTTATAAATTTCCTACAAATAAAATTTCAAAGTGAAGAAAAATATACAATTTTATAAATTTCTTAAATTAGCATCCTAATTCTATAAAATTTGGCAATCATTAAACTATCTGTAAACAACACAGTTGCAATCTAGAGATATGAATGTAGTTAAATATAATACATCCAAATTGCACGTCAATATCACATAATATTTAAGCTAATTCATAATAAATGCGTTAAAGTTCTGCATATTAATTCCACAATTTCAACACATTTTAGATAAATTACTGTCTTAGATGAAATGCAGTAACAATATACTTCAACTTTCCATGAAGAAAGTTAAAACAAAATTATTTATACTTCAACTTTCCATGAAGAAAGTTAAAACAAAATTAAAGTTATCTTAAAGCATTTAATTTTTTAATTAAAGTGATTTAAAAGTTTTGTTTAACTTTTCATATGATTTGTCATACAGTATTAATAAATGTGAAGAAATAGATCTTTTTCTCATAATGCAGAACGAGAAAATCAGTTATCATAGTTTTATTACTATATAATTATCAATTACCTTCTCTTTAGCTTAAATACTTTTCTAGCTAACTTGGTAAATTTGAAATGATTTTCATTATAAATTTTATGCCACAATTATGCAAAGTAACTGATTCTTTTCTTTGTTTCTTATGTTCAACCTGTTAGCAAATTTAAAATAATGAAAATTTTATTATATAAGGTTAATAATGGAAATTTGAAGAATGTGCTAAGTAAAATACATAACTTTTAAGAAAAAACTTATAATTTTTACAAGAAATTACATTTTCTGAAATATTAATATTTAATAAACATTTTTTAACAATTATTTCACATTCTTGATTACAATTGAATTATTTTTACAGTTTGTTTTAATAACTCAGATGAACATTCAGAATTATAGAATAACGTAAGAATAATCATTGTATTTTCCTGTATATAATCCACAGCAGCATATCATCCACAAAACATTTTTCTGAGTAAAAGAAAAAAAAGCGTCACATAATTTGCAGCAATTTATTCCCCTGAATAGTTAAAATATGTACAGCTGATAATGTGGGTGTCACATAAAAAATGCACATTATGATTAAAAATATAATAAATTGTACAGAAAAAAACATTTATTATGAAAAAAATCTGTTTGAATCCACCTCATTGCAAAGCACAAATAAACTGAGATGAAAGCACGAGATCGATCAAGAGTAATAATTCCAGGAAGCAAGTAAAAATTGTTGATTTTTATTTTTATTAACTTTCAAAATGAAATTTGACACATTTTTATAAGCAAAATCTGTTTTTTTAATAATTAAATGGAAGAAATGGATTATTTTTCGAATTGAGAATTGCACTAAGTGTTTCATTTCTACTTTTGCACTAAGTGTTTTTTTTTTTAAATTTTATTTTAACATGTATGTCAAGATTTTTTATTTGCCTTTCCTAATCTTTTAGTTTAGAACCTACTATGTGTTTTAAAAATATTTGCTTCCACATGACAATGGAGGAACTTGTATATTTTTGAAACGAAAAAACTCAGGATAATACAAAAAGCAAAATGATGACAGCACCTATTTTTGCAACTGTAATATCTTTAAGAGACCCCAAATTCATTCTTGAATGTAATTGGACAAAATGATTGTAGATTAAATAAGACAGCTGTGCCATGGCGCCATCTATTATTTGTTTTATGAAACAAAAATGGCCTTTTTTTTCAAAACTTTATAGTAAGCTTTTTTTGATGGAGAGTTTTTCATCAGATTATCCATTGTGGTGCATAACACGCACAAGAAAATGTGAAACTTTTTTTACATATAATTCATGGATTATGTACAGGAAAATACAGTAAATTAATTATTTGTTAATTGCATTTTTATTATAATAATAAAAATTTAATTTCTATCCTTACAAGGTTGATAGTTGTTGAAAACATATAACTTTCCCTTTGTCCTAACTCTGGAATACCACTTTTTTTCCAAATAACTAAACGCTTAGCAAATTCCAATTCATCTACAACACCAGCCCATTGTAATAAGGAATCAAGAACAAGCAGCTGAAATAAAGAATATAATTAACATTTCTACTTAAAAACATTTATTTTCCTTAAAGTAATTTACATAATTGTAGAACACAAAAGAAATTTAAAACATTTCATACATTTTCATTTGAATCAAATTATTGTTCAAATTTTATGAGTATGTGAAAGAGAAGTTAAGGAACATTTTAAAAATCAGTGTCCAAAAAACTTTAAAAAAATTTACCTTTCTCTAATCTTTTTTTAAATAACTATTATATGTAACATTTTGTAAAGTCAAAAGTAGCTGTCACTTTTAGTAACTTTCTATTTTGGAAAACAAGTTAACATTACAATGATAAATAAAAGAATAAATAAGGATTCTATTTCATTGCTTTATTACACTTAAAATAAGATAGTATTTTGCCTTTTAAATGTATTAATGCCATCAAGAAAAAAACAGTTGATTATAACTTAAAGGACTAAGTGTAGAGAAAATGGTTAATATTCAATACCAAAACAATTTTAAAATGTGAAAAAAAAAAATCTTTTTGTATTTAAATTCAGAAATGTTCCTTTCCTTTTCTAAATTTAATTGTTACATATATTATTATAAGCAGTAAAAATTTCATTTACAATATGACAATAATCTTTTTTCAATAGAAAACAGCTGGATCATTATACTGATATATAATATTTGATGGTAAATTTTAAATAAATTTTTATCTAAAGTAAAAGAATGCAACAAATTCAAAAACTATTTCATATATTGACTTTTCCTGTAAATGTGTTTAGAATAGAGAAATGAAATAAAAATAATTTTTTTAAATAAATATTGAATACCTATTCACAATAAAATATTAAAATTTGAACACCTTCAATAAAACTAGAGACAAATTTTTTGTATATTTACAGAATATAGTTTAAGCAGAAAATTCACATCATGAGAAAAAGTCACACCATTTGATCAGAATTTGAAGTCCAATCACCTCTACTCCAATGAACTCGATGTTCATCTCGAATAATATCACTATAAGTAAGGCTTTCTTCATCATAATGAAATCGACATTCATCTAAAGATAAGAACTCAGTGGCAACTCCAAGAGCATCTCCAATTACAGCACCATACAGCAACCCTATTTTAAAACAAAAATAATTTAGTATCTTTTTTTTGAAATAATGAAAAATTTAAACCAAAAGAATCTCTAAAATACAAATAGGATAAATAGACACAATGAAGTAAATACAATGTATATGCATTTGATTCTACAACACTAAAAAATTAGTCAATAACATTAAAAATGGAAGTTAGCAAAGAATGAAGGGCTTTTAACAAAGAAAAGCAAAGAAAAACTAACTTTAGTTTTTATACTTTAATTTAAGCATTAAATACTCTTATTTGACAATCAATAAATTTTAATCAAAATGATATTTTTCAAAATAAATAAATAGTGAGATGGAACCTAAGAAATGATAAATTAAAGAACACACAGTGCAGAGACAATTAATTGAATAAATATAAATAACTACCTGCCTTTAAACCATCTAAAGTTGTGTAAAGTAGTTGTTGAGATATTTCTAAACTAATTTTTACCAGCAAAGTTATACATTCAAATATAAATAAATCTGTAGCAACATGAGCTATAGAACAAATTATACAAAAATGTAATCAAAATACTGCAATTGATAAAAAGTATAATAATTTAAATACCAATAGATATATTAATACATTTCAGTTAATCAGTTGTGAAATAACTGGTAAATAATTTACTTGTGCTATTGAAGTTAAGCATATAATATTTCAAACAGTATGTAAGACTTTTAGAATGGTTTATTTTGTTTCTTGACCATCAGTTTTTGTACTCAAGGTTAATCAGACTAGGTCCTACAGTTTCAAATGGATTTTAAACCATTACAAATATCCAAACACAAGGTGAGATTTAAATCCACAAACTGAAGACAAAGGCAAGACCACTAACCATCCAACTGCTAGCTTGGCAATTAATTTTAGAAAAAAATCATTTCAATTTTTGAATAATTTACCATTTTTAATGAATTTACCACTGTGTGTTTTACCAAAGGTTAATAAAATCTGATTTCAACATTTTTCAATATTTTTTGTAATAAAGTGAAGAAAAAGTAAAAATTTTATTTGCGATATTAATTATAACATGCAAATTCATACCAATAATTCTGTCTTTTAACTCATCTGGATGCAGCTGGGTAGCATCATATGGTGGAAGCAATGGCGTTCTGATCCGGCTTGCTGTATTCATAGTTGCAGTTTGTATCTGTACATATTGAGCTCTTGCAGAATCTGGGTTTGGAGTTGCTGTTTGTATAACATTACCTCTAACTCTTGGAAAAATGTTCATTTCATTCTCCCGTCTTGAAAGTATTTTTCCTGATGCCAACTGTTTCAAAAATCTGATAGTTTGGTCCGAACCACTATCACAGATTTGTTGAGGTGGCTGAGATTCGCAGCAGTTAGAACTCGCAAGAAGAACTTCTAAAGTGTCACTGCAACCCAAGGATTTTGGAAGACTAATTAATTTATTATTACTAACATTTAGCTTCTTAAGGCATTCCATTTCTCCTATTTTTTCAGGTAGTGATATTAGTTTATTATAAGAAAGATCAATCTTCTGCAATTTGACTAAGCGTGTAAGGTTGTCTGGGACTTCTTCTAACTGGTTATGGGAGAGAAGAAGTTCTTTCAAATGAAAAAATAAGCCTATACTATCTGGAAGAGTAGTGATTTTATTAAAGCTAAGATCTAAAAATGAAATATGAGGTATTCTTAATGGCAGTTCAGCAGGCAAAGTAGATAGGCAATTAAAAGATAAGTTTATTCTCTCATGAAGTGATATAGAATCTGTAATGGCTGATGGAATTTCTGTTAAACACTTATGAGAATACTCTCCTTTTACATGCTGAAAATAAAAAAAAATTTGTATGAAACAGGTACAAAGCAAGGAATACAATCTCTTGAGCATCAGTATAATAAATCAAAACTTTATATTTATGAAATATTTTTGCTTTTTATATAAAAGTCTATTTCATAAAAATTACATTTATCTAAAACTGGAATACTCTTTAATTCTAAATTTATTGAAGTTTTAAATATCATTGCAAATAATAAACTGTTATTAACATTAAAAACTATTAATTACAGAAATAAAAATATTTAATGTTAAGAAAATCACAAAAACCATAGCATTGTAGAATAATCTTTAAAAAAAAGTTAATGCTTAGAAAAAATATTATATTCTTAAAAAATGTTATTTGTAGCATATAATTCTATAGCAATGATTGCTGTTTCATAATAAAGCCAATAAAATATTTAAAGTATACTGAGATAAAAAAAAATGGATTCTTTTATTCAAATTTTTATAAATAATGTTAAGAATTTCTGAAGAAACAAGGAAATTTATATTAGTAATAATGATATTAAACTTTTAAATAATAATTTAAAAGTTAAACAAATTATAAAGTCCATAAATTTCGACTAAACATAAAATGTTCAGTATAAATTAAAAACAAAAATTTAGATTAACAAGATCTTTTTTAAGTTCAAGTTTAGATTAACAATCAAAATTTATTATTCCCACTGTGAATGATAACTTCTATTTTAAAGGTATATCTAACAATTTTATTTTAAAAAGTAAAAAATAAAAACATTAACTTTTAAATGAGCAGAGTTTTGAAATCGGGAATTGTTCAAGTCAGAGGATTAAAATGATTTATTGACCAATGACCAAGATCAGTACAGATGGGCATTCTGTATCCTTTTTGAAAGTTAAATTTTTGCTTTTTTCTATTTTACTATAAGACAAATAATAAAAAAAAATCAAAATAAATTAAGTAAATGTATTTTGTCATTGCTTTTAAAAAACAAAAAGAAATTGCAGTATATAGAAACTATTTTATATTTCAAATATATATGCAAACCTTTCTTCAATTTAATCTACGAGAAATTTCTAAACTAAGCAAATTTATTCACAATGATTTCTTAGGAAGTTTTCTATTATACAATCTTTTTCTGATTATTTTAAATTATTGATTATTTTAAAAACATAGAGCACTATTGCTCAAAAAATGATATTTAAAACATTTATAGAGCTGATGAAAAATTATTACTTATGAAAATTTTTTTAGAAAAAAATCAATCGTATAATTTTTAACTAAAAATTTTATTTGGGACAAATAAATATTAAATGCAAATCTAGAAAAAGAATTTAATTCAATAAAACATATTATATCTAAAGTATTTCCCATTTGTATTTTATATTTTCTCTGAAAACACAATTTGACTTTAAAAGTAAGCGATTTGGTTTAGTTTTGTTTGTCACTCAACTGTCATTTTTTGCACATAAGGGCTAATTAGACCAGGACCTATGGTTTAAAGTAGCTTCCAAACCAATACAAACATCCACACCCAAGGTGGGATTTGAAACCACAAACAGTTGAGCCGAAAGCAAGTATGCGAACCATTTTTGGTTGCAATTTAAGCAAAACTGTTAAATAATACACAAGTTTGACAAACTGATTTTAATGAATAATGTTCATTAGTCTTCGTTTACAGATTTTAAACTTGATGCTGTATCACACACAATGAAAGGATTTTACAAAGCAAAGCTAAAAGCATTAGTAACAAACTTACATTTTGTTGAAGCAATATATTGATATTTAGCTTTCTTATTTTCTGTTTCTTTTTTAAAAAAGAACAAAGCTTTGATATTTTAAGGAATGCTTTTCATTTGGAATACCCATGTTATAAATAAGTTAAATTTTTATTCACATGTGTGCTATTTTAATCTTAATGTTTCAACAATTTGAGTAGTGCAACAAGTAATTATTATAATCGCACCCACATTTAATTAATTTCAAATATTGTTTTATGAACACTTAAATACTTTCCACATTACATGTTAAACTTATTGTCCAAATGCCCTTGTTATAAATAAGAACATTCAAAAATTAAACTTTTTTCAGACATACAATGTTTGTATGGGAAATATAATAATAAACTTAGCAAATAAAAAACTCGTAATTCTATATTTGCCTTAAAAATTTTGCCTGCCAATAAAATCTTAGAATTTAATTTAGATAATTAAAAAGCAGGAGTAAATTAAAAAAAAGTAGCACCATCAAATAATGAATGAAAAAATGATAAAAATATATTAACTACTAGGGAAGAAAAATTAAAATCATGAGGCATAAAGTATGCTTCTGTACAACATAAATAAAAAAAATATTTTAGTAGTAAAAGAAAATTGAAAAGATATCTGTATAATAGTCAACATATAATTTAAATATGTTAAGTGAAATTCAAAAAATTGTTTTAAATACATCTCTTTTGTAATGAAGAAAAATGATAATTCTCTTTGTATTTTAAATTCAGAAATTAAATATAGCAATTATTCACGAGTGAAATGATTTGACAGATAAACATTGGTTAGAATGAATGAGCAACTTAAAATTAACACAAGGTATAATAAAATGCCATTTTGTACAAGATCATTCAAATTTGGCACAAGCATTATTTCCGTCTATTTTATATATAAATAAAGCTATATAATGTATCATATACACATAATAACTAAAAAGCAAGTGTAGTGATCAAATTGGTAAATTATATAACGATTGAATCGGTTTATCGCTCAGTAAGCATGTGAAGATTAATTCTATATTGAAATAGTTTTAAATGAATACAATATCATTAAGCAACCTTGTCCAATTTGCAAGTCTAATTCATGAATTGCTAACCAAATGACAGTATGTCTTATATTCTTAGTACAATTTACAGCATTTTATTGTACTTGAAAGAACTGCTAAAAATATGCATTAAAACATTGTTAAACATTTACCATAAAAAAATGGTTTACCACAGTTCTTACATTGTTTATTATTGAAGATTTGACTTGTTTATCACTCTACCATCATGTTTTGCACAAAATGCTGATTATATAACCAAAAGAAAATCTTCATCAATTCAAAGTTAAAATATGATGTTCATGTCATAAAATACCTGGCACCTAATTTCTTTTTCATGATTTTATGAAAAGTATAATACATCAATGTAAATTACTAAGAAGTCTAATTCTGATGATAGCAAAATAAAAATCAGTGCAAATATCATTGAATATAAAAGTTTTTGGAGTTACATAAAAATAAAATATATTTACTTTACAAAAGGCTTGATAGTCAATAGGTATGCTTAAATCCAATTCTTCTCTTTCATCAGCTCTCACTGGAGCTAGCTGATGCATTTCCACATTTCCCATGATTATAAGTCTGTAATAAATATTCTTTTTCATAAAAATGAATAACTACAAAATTAAAGATAATACTAAATTAACATAATATAGTCATTAAATACTATTCATAATAATCAAATAATTTTATTAAAAAAAAAACATTTATGATTATCGAGTTTTCTCAAAATGAAGCGGTAAAATTGTAAACTTTAAGCATTATATTACCATGCACAAAATATTTTTTATTGAATAAAACGCATGTATTACAAGGTGCTTAATTTATAACGACATATCTCAGGATAATAAATAAGTGGAGAAATATGTATCACTTATTTCTTTTCATTTAACTTTGCTTAAAAATCATATTGTATAAATTATGTAAAAGATAAATATTTCAACAAATAAATTCTAATAATAATTCTTTTGTTGTAACTCAGTTTTATAATCTTTAAACAGAAAACAATAATTTAATTTAGAGATACTAAAATAAAAAATTTTGCTTACAAAAAATAATGAAAATTGAAGTATTACTAAAAATAAAAATGGGGAAAAAAATGCAATATGTAAAGCAAATTTATCTAAAGTGATTTATATATCAGAATTTCACAATCATAAATAGATATCATAATATATTCGTCTTCTTTTTCTCATAATTAGTCAGCGATATTATTAAAATTAAAATTATTAGTTTATTTTGCAAGACCGTCTGCTTTGTTTTGGAGTCGTGGCGCGAAAATATACAGTTTAGTTGTTTAGCTACTACCAAAGATTTTTTCCTGACTGTTGGAAAATTTCTGCTTCCACTTGATACGAGATAACGTATTGCAGTCAGTATATTGCATTATAAGAAATGTTGACAATTTACAATCTAAACTTGAGTTTAGATATTGGAATATAAAAATTAATCTTTAAACTATATTTAAAAATTACTTTATTGATAGTGTATACACTGCTGAAATTTGAAGCTCGAAATGCTGGAAACTAAAACACATTCAAATATCAAAGGAGGAACTTATTTGATGTCAAAATCACATATGAAAGGAAGAAGATGTTGGAATATGCAAATGACTAGCATTTCAGCAAATATTTAAGTGATATAAGAGACAAAGATGACACATAAAAGAGAAATAAAATAAAATTACTTCAACATAATAAACTCTATCTATTCGATAAAATCATTCCGGAAGTGAAAACCATTAAATATCTTGGATTAACATTTACTACTCAACTTTCATGGACTGCACATATCAATAACGTTATTAAAAAAGCCAATCAAGCTTATGGATGCCTATTCAACTTAATTGGAAAAAACTCAAATTTAACACTTAAACTCAAGAGACTGTTCTACCTTACAATGTTAAGACCCATCATCACCTATGCTTCACCTGTGTGGAATACTATTACGCCAAGAGACAAACACAAACTTAGAGTGTATCAACATAAAATACTTAGAAAAATTACGAAGTCGCCCTACTCTATTCGCAATAAAAACATTTCAAAAGATCTGAAAATTATTGATATTCTAAAGCATATTGCTAACCTAAATAAAAAATTCTACGATAAAGGAATTAACTGCACAGATGGTGCATTTAATCAAGTTTTTCGCTATGAGTATCTCATAGAAGACTGTAAATATAGGCCAATCGCCAGACATTATTTAGATGAATATATTTAATATAATTTTTGTATATAGAGTATATAGCCTTACATAACTTCATATCACTCTTCATTTATTCAGGATTATTTCTTATTTTTTCTATTTTCACTGTATATAACAATTTTATTTTAACTTTATTATTTCCTCTATTCTCGAGTAGAATAAAAATTTTCAACTCATTTCAAAAATAAAATTTTTTTTTCCAACTCATTGCTCTGCCCCTCAACTCTCTACTGATTGGCTCTCACCGCCAAGACTCGGTTCTTCACGCTTCAAGACTAGCGTTCCCTCTCAGTACCGCCATGTCTTCCTTCAAGGACTTATCACAGATGAAGAAGTAAAGGCCTGCTCCACAGGCCGACACTTCGTAAACAAAAATAGATACAGATACAAATGGCACATAGAACGCTGCATAAAAAAACTTGTGCAGTAAATTTCTCATTTGGGAATCACTTTAAAAACTTGGAAAGCTTAGTATTTTCTTAGAATGTTATGCCTTGATTAAAAAAAGAAATGCAAACTAAGTAAGTGTTGGAATTAAATTAGAGGCAGCATCGTGAGTTGCTTATCGAGAGTGTGGATTATTGTTCCATGGTATTGCCACTCGCTTTGTTTAAAACCCAATTAATGTCATGCAAATATGGAATCAATGTGTTAATATATATATATTGGAAAAAGTAAATAGTTATTGCATTTTCAATATTTTAACGAAAAGTTCGAATATTATTAAAAAATTAACCTACCTATATTGGTTTTCTAATTTAAGTTTTGTTGACACTTTACATGTGAGACAGAAATAATGATTAGCATATCATGAGAATGTTCTGATATTTAATCTGAGAAAAACTCATATTCCTGTAAATGTTTGTGGAAAAAAATCGTAGTGATACAAGATTATTAACTCTTCTACAGTTTCTAGTTCAACCTGTTCATATATCGAAAGTCCTGTGTTGATATAGTAAGACATTCGCCAATTGAATTCAAAAAAGGTAAAATAATATATTTGGACACTATTTTTTAAAAGGGACAAACACTAACTAGATAAGCTAAAAAGTTATCAAAGTGAAACATGAAAGATTGAATAATAATTTATCTGTATTAATAATTTTTAATATTTAATGGGAAATTCGAGTGTATTTGAAAAAGATATTTGTTAAATGCAAAACAGCTTTGTTGAGAGGACAACATCTGATGTTTGCTATTGCTCTAATTATCCTCCCAATAGAACACATAATATCTTAATATATCGAGAAAGCTTGTAGTAATTGTTGATTAATGTGATTGCTTACTATCAAAATTACAGATATTTTTAATCTGTCCATCACTGATAGCTCTGCTATCAGCGAGCGTAGTGAATGGGTACAAAAATCTTGCGCGGGTGCTGTTAGATCCCCCCCGTGCCAGCTCTGAAGTGTGATAAATATATTTGGTTTCATTTTGGTAATATATGTGTAAGATATTTAACTTTACACATTGAGTAATTGAAGCAAATAGTGGTTGTGCGATGTGATGCTCGAAATGATTTAATATTTTAGGGTGCCGGTATGTTAAGGAACGGATGTTACTCTCTCGTTCATTAAACTCGCTACTGTTCAAATAAAGAAACAATTGCTCCTTTTTGTCATTTTCATTCGCTTCAAACCGTTCCATACAAACCGATGATGTTTGTTCCTACAAACATCATTGCTCAACTTTTCAACTACACGGGAATATTTCAAAAAATAGAATGACTAAATATTTCATTTTCAAATGACAATCTGTATATCCTTATCCAGCAATTTGAGTTGTCCTAAGTTTACAATAGAAGCAGTGTATCTTTTGTGAATAAAAAATTACATAAATTGAAAAATTAAAACTTCGGGATAGGTATTATATTACTAATAAATTAAAAAATATTTTACCATGAAAATATTTCAAGACTTCAATAAAATATACGCGCTATGTTAAAGTGTGCTATGAAATAAGAAATTCAGTCTACAGCATAGCATCTATGAAAAAGTAAAATATTTGAAAAAAGTTTACCAATACTTTAAAAAAAATTTTTTTTTAATATTTTAACAAACATATTTTGTATATAACAAATTAAATATTATAGTTTATTTAAGTAAAGTGTGTGTGAATTTTAACTTTTGTATATCTTGTTTAAAAGGAAAAGCACAAATTGAGGATAATTTTAACTTCGGCAATACTAGATCCAGAATTTCTCTTTAAATGACTATTTGTTTTTAAAAAAAAACAATTTAACGCGAATTTTGACACCTCAATATATTTCTTTTAAGCTTCATACTTTGTTCAACATTTGTAACATTATATTTTGTATAAATGACAACAAAAATTTAATTTTTTCTGTTAAAGTTCCTGGTATTTTACATTACTCAGTTCCATTTTTATGAACTTCTTTTTTTATTTTAGAGAATTTAGTTACTAAATTATGTGTTGATATTATAGTTATGTAGACTACTGAATAGAGTTGATATTATCGTTATTTATGGATTTAATAATTAAAGAGCTTATAAAATGGTTAAATCATGAGATATATGTAATTTAACTTAAAAGTCACTGCAACAAAGTTCTTAATGTTCTTTATGAGTTCTAATATTTCTGGTTGTCTAAGACAAAATAGATGCCTATGGAAAATTATAATTCTAGTATGATTAAGCAAAAAAAATCTTTTCAAATAAAAAAATATCCAATTAATATTATTTCAACTAACCAATACATCTCAATATTTTGTCAACATTTCCTATTGTTTAGTGAAGAGCTAATTTTGTTAATCTTATTTAAAGCAAAGTCAATCTCTTATTTTAATCTCTAATCATTAATCTTATTTTGATTATCTAATAACAGAGTAAAAATATAACTCGCAAAAAAAATGTCATAAAAATGCAATATCATTAGTGAAAACTTGTGAGAATGTAAGGAAAAAAAATTCATATTTAGAGGATTTTAAAATTAACGTTTTTAATAATCAATAGGAGATGTGTATAACCTACGAAAAATTCCTTTTGAATAAAATGAAAGAATATATGTATCTTCATGTCCAATTTCTCAATAGATTGCTTTTATAATAATCATTATTATGATAAGCACATAAATTATGTGAAATTTTACTAACTTCAATTTCGTTTAGACAACATAAAAAATTATAATTAAAGTATCGTAAAAAAATTTCCAGATAAAGAAATTATGCCATAAAATTCACTTTATTGAGGAACACTAAGATTACTAGCTTCTTAAATTACTATATAGAGCATTTTAGACATAAAAATTTTATAAAGTTCGAATAAATGAATAAATACACAATTATATTCGATAGCTTAGGGCCTCAGGAAATCTGAATTTGAATAATAATGAGTCAAAAGTCAGGAAACTTCTCTATTTTAAAGAGAAACTATTAATATTGCATAAAAAGTTCTGACAATTTCGAATTTAATTCTTTTACTCGCTAACTAGATAATTGCACTTTGCGCCTTTTTTACAAAAAGAAGAACTCGATAAGGAATATTCTCCCAAAAATGAACAAATTTATTTAAAATTTAATTTTTAACTCATACTTTCCGAAGAATAATTTAAATGTGTTGATAATATCAGAAAAAAATCATGCTTGCACTTTAAAAATCAAGAAGTGTAATAAGATTAGACTTGTTATTGAAACTTACGATAAATTCTCTGAAATTATTGTGCATACCACAGAATCAAGAAAAACTGTGTTTTTATATCTCAGATTTTGCTGCAGCCCCTTATTCTAGTGACACGTTATACTGATATGAAAATTCTTGCTCAAACATGTTTCTCATTAACGAAGCTCTTTGTCCAAAATGAAGGAAAGAGTTAATTTCTTCTCAAAATAACGCTTGCAATGTATGTTACATGTTTAGCGAATTTCATTTTTGGAAATAAAATTTAATATAATTGTGAGAATCAACAAGTGATTATCTTCAAATTTTAGGAAAATATATGAACATAGATTCCTTTCTCCTACCGTTTGTATTTCATTTTTAAAAAATGTTATTTTTAACAAATCATAATATAATTGAAATAAAATGCTTTAACTTTTGTTCCACTCCCTAATTTAGGGACAAGGGATTATGCTCTGATAGCATATAGAGATAAAATCGAATTTCCAAGAAAATTACATCTAAAAATTGCTCAATAATATTTTTAAAATCTTTCCTTTGTGTATAAAAATTTTTATTCAAAAGAGCAATTATCATATTTAATCTATTTTACGAACTATCAAAATAGAAAAAATTATGAATGCTTATTATTTTCTTTCTCTAATAATATAATTTATCATATATTTCAAACACCCAATATTATTTTAAATTTAACATCCACTTAAAGAAACCACAGAACCTCAGAGCTGTAAATATACAGCTCAATGATTGGAACGATAAGTGTTAAGCCTAATATGATATTCTAAGTTTTGCTTTTGTTTACGGTTATGTAGATACATATTGGCTTTTTTCTATAAACTATTGACATATTTGAACACTACTTAATTATTGCCAGGATGGAAGATTGTTCCATAGAATTTTTTTGCATGTATTTTGATAAAGAATCTCTAAATCGGATCCAGTATGCATTATTTCAATCACTACTTAATTTTTCTGCAAATCTGCAAAAATGGAAATGGCTTCATTTCACAAAAAAGTGTTCCCCTGAAGAAAATCGCACAAATTTTAATTACTAAGCTGTCCCAAATTGTTGTTAATTCAATGTACAAATAATTTAGCATCACACAATATTTTAAAATATTGATTAGTGAAACATCATCGAACAATATTGATTTAAACATTTAAAGCAATGTTTTTTCTCGTCTATTCACAAAAATTTAATATAATTGCTACATATTTTGTTTTGCAATTTTATTGCATAATAGCGTTGGTCTAATTTGAATAATTTATTTGTATACATTAATTTTAAAAAAAGAATTGAGGTTTAGATCATATAATATATTTGTTGGATTCTATTTTTAAATTAATTGAATCCAGTTTTTTTTATTTATTTTGACTGAAAACAACAATAATGCAGATAACATCAAGCATATTTTATTTTTTTATAGATTAAACTTAAAATTGTTTAAATTATCGCTAATATTTTTACATAAAATTAAAAATAGATATGACGCTATTAAATAGGCTATGGTCTTCATAGAATTGAAACAGTTAAACAGAAATTTAAACTATTTTTTTTAAGTTAAGAGATGAGGAAAGAGAGATAGCATAAAAGCAAGTAACATTTCTGCATGAATATATTCTTTATGAAGAATGAATTTAATTGTAATTTAAGTTACTGAATAATGTTAGCGTTAATATTGTAATTTCTCCTAATTAAATCTATTTTAACTTACTTAATTTCATGCGAGGAAAGATGTTTTTTGCATCTATATGATATGATATTTACTTTCGTTAAATTAATCCAGTAGCTTGATAATTATTATTATAAATAATTGTATGTCTTTATTCTTTTTGTTACTCTAAGCTATTCTCATTCAGGAAAGCAGTTACCTCAGTAATAAATATTAGGATATTTGTTAGGTTAGATTTTTATGATACGGCTCCAACAGCCTTTTTCTGCCAACCGACACCTTTAAATACCGAAAACTATTTCGCAATATGAGCCACCATCAAGTTAAGAGATCAACACCTAAGCAGGCGGCCAATTTAACACATAAAAAGGAAAAGCGAAGTTTCAAAAGTAGTTAGAAAAACCTTTGATTCAAGTTTATCCGATAATAATGCTATTAAAATCAGTTACACATAACTTAATGTCAAATAAATAGTGCAGCAAGCTAACTTTCTTATTTCCAATTGCAATAACACAAAAAGTAGTATAGATAATAGATTGAGAGTGGTTTCGTTCGAGAGAGGAGATCATAAAGTTGTTTCACATTATTGTTCAGTCGACATCAGGGTTTGGTGTAATAAACACCAAACCCTGATGAAGTCTATTTTTCAAACGGTATCTCGGTTATTCCAGCTTGACGAAATTCCAAAATCGCTTCAATATTGAATTCCTTTGGACTTGTCTTGGACCGGAAATCTATTCTTTTATGGGTGACAAAAGAAACTAATTCTGTGCAGCAAATAAAAGGTGGAGACATACGTACCATCAGATAGCCAGAGAAACTTGAAGCAGTAAAAGTGTCATTTTTGCGATCACCGTAGCGTTTGGCGCCATAACATGCGTTTGTTCTTGGAATTTCAGATTGTTCCGTGAAGATAATTTTGCACGATGAACATTCTTTTCATCCATATAAGCAGGTCATTGTGTAAGAACTTTCCGAATATGACTTTAACGCTCGAAGAAATGCATGTGAGGCACTTCTTGATCATGTTCCTCAAGACACGCTTGTTTTTTTCAGTGATGAGGCTCGCTTCCATTTGACTGGCTTTTTCAATAAATAAAATATGCACTATTGGGCTGTTGACAACCTTTAAGAACTCCATCAGAGGCCTTTGCATGCACCACGTATCACCGTATGGTGCGCAATCTCATCAAATGGAATTGAGGTTTTTCCGCGAAAATGAACAGACTGTCACAGTCACTTCGAACCTGAATATTCTGGAAGATTCTTTTGCCACAACTTGATGAAATGCACTTAGGGGAACTATGGTTTCAGCAGGCTGGAGCAATAATCCATATTTCTAGGACATCGATGACGGTGTTGTAAGATCACTTCCCCATGTGGCCTCATTTTAATGAGAAGTGACTTGGAGTAGTCAACTCGTTCTCCCAATTTGGTCCCATGTAGTTTCCTTTGTGGAAGTATTTGAAGTCACATAACTCTATACTAACTACTCATAAATTTTGGAAGATTTGAAAGAAAACATTCAAAGAGAAACGGCCACCATACTTATCAATGTGCTGGAGAGAGTGGTGAGAAACAGAACATTTAGATTCACCCACTATATCGACAATAGTGGGCATCACTTGCCTAATATGATATTTAAAACAATGTAAAATAAAACTTTAAATATATAATTTTGTATACAAAAATAAATAAAAATGTATCTTTAACACTTTTTGAGTTATTGCAATTGGAAATAAGGAAGTTAGAAGGCATTAACTACTTGCCGCTTAAATTCTAAGATGTCATGAATTAATCTTAATAAATACTCATTTTATAGGTTTCACATTTCTCTTCATAGCCGATTCCTTTGCTAAATATCATATATTAGTTTCATAACTATAATTATACTCAACCAAAATTAAAAAAACTTTTATTCCATAGTTTCAATGAATATATTTGCTCATCAAATTCTTGAGATCTGTATTACTAGATATGGCAGCTAAAATATCTTCACGTTCAATAACAGTACTTTTTCTCTTTAAAGTATATCTACCAGCTAATTTGAAAAGTTGTGCGGCCAAATATTCTTCAGATGCCGCTAAGTACAGTGGTACTTCTTCCACGCATGCTCGATCTTTCGTTCCCTTTCGTAGTAAGTCATTTATTCCTCGTACGGGAAAAGAAAGGGTATCTTTAGGAACCGTTTTGGAAGCATTGGACATTTTTCTTGCAATAGAATCACTTTTCTTTGCTTGACAGTTTTTTCTTTGTTTTTCTCTTGTCAGAACAAGAAGTGATGTGGTTTTTGTATCTATAATGAAAAAAGCAATTTACTACAAGTTTTGTTTTAGTTCCATTCACTAAATAATAGTTATTTTCTCATTAAATTTTTAAATAAAACTATTTAGTAAATTTTTTAAGAAACTACAACAAACTCTAACTGAACTCAGTGGCATGACAGTCCATATGGGAACCAAAGCCTACTGCGCCCATATCTGTTTTCATGATCGACGGCTCTAGAGCGCGAAGCAAATGTCCCAGTTAAGTGGTCAGCCTACCACAAGAATCCCGAATGTTTACTTCCCACATATATTTGGTACTCAGATTTATGGATCCATTGAAGGGATTAAAGGCTGAGTTTATATTGCCCATCTGGAAGATGCTAAGACAAACAGAAGAGAGCATTATGGCTTCATTTTCAGTTTGGAATATATATATATATATATATATATATATATATATATATATATATATATATATATATATATATATATATATATATATATATATATATATATATATATATATATGTATACATATATATATATATATATATGTATATATATATATATATATATATATATATATATATATATATATATACATATATATATATGTATATATATGTATATATATATATATGTATACATATATATATATATATATATATATATATATATATATATATATATATATATATATATATATATATATATATATATATATATATATATATATATATATATATATATATATATATATATATATATATATATATATATATATATATATATATATATATATATATATACATATATATACATATATATATATATATATATATATATATATATATATATATATATATATATATATATATATATATATATATATATATATATATATATATATATATATATATATATATATA
The DNA here is from genome assembly GCA_037975125.1 of Latrodectus hesperus. Classification (NCBI taxonomy): domain Eukaryota; kingdom Metazoa; phylum Arthropoda; class Arachnida; order Araneae; family Theridiidae; genus Latrodectus; species Latrodectus hesperus. The sequence continues at coordinate 6,513,990 of CM075860.1, read as the reverse complement.
TATATATATATATATATATATATATATATATATATATATATATATATATATATATATATATATATATATATATATATATACATATATATATATGTATATATATATGTATATATATATATGCATACATATATATATATATATATATATATATATATATTCGCTTAGACTAGTAATTTTAACTAAAATGTTAATTGATAAACAATCTTGTTTAATTTTTAAGAGTATTCTTAAAATTTTCTGTTGAAATATTTTTTTCTTAACTGGTTTCTCTTTTTTTTATTTGTTTGTCTTTTTTCCCAAGACGTTTTTTTGCTTATAGCACTCAAAAATTAATTCAGCTCAGATTTAATGTTTTAAGAAGGTTTGAAAATCATTTTAAGCATCATGAAAGGAGGCTTATAGAAACTGATTGCATAGAGAAGTTAAACACAAAACACACACACAACTTTTAAGATTCTGAACTTTTTGAATTAAATTCACATTTTTTGTTTATTTTATTGCGAATTAATTTTGTTATTAAAGAAATTTATTTCCACATTAAGATAAATATTACGATAATATGTTTTAATAGCATTTGTTTTATTAAAAATTATGGATTTCTTATTAAAAATTTTTCTATTAGAGTAGTTACACTAGATCATGGAGATCTAAAAAAGTAAATCCAACAAAATTGAATCAAATATAGATATGGATTTTTACCGTGTGTAAGTTTTATTTTGTTACTTTGTATTTAACATTATTTTGTGATTATTTTTCATTTATAATACTATATTAATAGTATTGGGTAATATTTAAATTCAATAATTTTTTTACAATAATTTTGTATTTTTTTTAACAAATAAATATTTTCTGATGAAATATTTAGTTATAGAATGAAATATTCCATTCTTTTGAGCATTTGGTCTTGTCTCTAGAGCAGGGATGAGCAAAATTTCTCGGTCTCCGTCCAAAAATCGAAAAAAAAAGTTGGTGGGCCAAGATAAATTTTTATAAAATTTTAAAAACTGTATACAAGTTTTAGAATTTAAATACGTTAATGAGATGAGTGAAATTTCGATTTCTCTTGTAAAAAGTTCTTTATATTGATGTTCGATGTACTGATTCTAAAGAACGAAGTTAAATGCTTATCTGTCAGTCTACCTCCCAAATGATTCTTTCCAAGGTTCATAGTTGAAAACACTTTGTTCACATATATGCGATGAATAAAACATAGCGCTGATTTTCTGGGCGTGAGGTATTAAATTTGGGAAACTTACTTTCGATAATGATTTGTAAATCTCTAACTTTGGCATATTTAGAAATAGCAGCTGGAGATAATTGTTAGATTGCAACTCAATTAATTCTAGCTGCGAATCGGACCCCACTGCTTCACAATTTACGTTGAAAGGCATGGGAAGAATATCCAATTCTTTTTCAGTGGTACTGAAATCTTGAAATCTTTTTAAATTCTGAGGTTATTAAATTTAACTTCGAGAAATGAGACAGGTCGTTTTTAGCCAGATGCCCAGCAAGCAGATTAAGTTTTAGTTTAAAAACTTTGAGATGGGCTAAGATATCGTCGATAAATTAATTTTTCAATTGCATCTTGACGTTCAAGTTGTTCATATGACGAAGAAGATCTGTGAGAAATGCTAAGTCCGAGAGTCATTCTGTATCTTCTAACATTTTGCACTCCGCAGAACACTGTTTCTCATGGAAGAACGACACAGCGTCGTCTTTCAGCTGCCTCGAAACACATCTTGCTCTACGCAACCTTGCTTTCGTGTATTACAGTACATCAGAGTATTCAGATTGCATGGACTGAAGAAAATCTCAGAAATTACCTGTGAGTAAGCCCACGAGATAGAATAGTAGTTACAAGCTTCACGACTGCATCAAGCATGATTTTCATATTCAATGCAGATATACACAGAGCATCTTGATGTATAACACAATGTAGAAAAACAATATTGTTCTAGGGATAGTTTTGATTGAAGAGAAATTCAGATTTTTCCTGTCATGGTGGTGCTCCATCGGTTGTAATACTACGTATATTTGTTATAAGCACTCTGAAACTTAAAAGCCCTTCTTGAAATTCATGAAAAATATCACATATTCCTTTTATAGAATGAATGCACGCCAGTTTCTCCCTCATTTTTAAAATTTCTCAATACCTCTTATAAATAATACTGATTGAACAGTATCATTTATATCAGTGCTTTCATCCATAGCTATAGAGAAAAATTTAAACTGGTCAATCTTTGACTTTAATTGTGATGCCAAATTTTTATCGATGACTACATCTCTAGATGTCATCAATTTTCGAGATAAGCTTACAGTCTCAAAATTATCTTTCATGTCTGGGCATAAAACATCACAAACTTGGAGCATGCATTGTTTAACGAACTCCCCATCACTAACAGCTTTATTATTAGCAATATTATATGCTACAATGTAACTCGCATGTGTAGCTGCTTCTTGGATAGTGTTTACCTTCATAAAAAATTTTTTCTTCCTGATAATTTTTTATAAAAACTTTCTACATTTTGTTTTCCTTCTTATTCGGAGATTGATTCGTAATTGGAATTCTTATGCTTAGATGTAAAATGACAGGAAATGTTATATTCTTTAACGACTGCTACAGTTTCATTGCAGATCAGACTCACTGGTTTGGCTAATGCGAATTTAAGTCAGTAGGGTGTGTCTTTCGTTTAATCAGAGCACCACGAAGGTGAAAGTAAGTCTTTGCTCTTTTTTAAATCCTCCGATAGATGGCACCACCAGAGGATCCACTCCCTCAATTTTGACATTGATCTGAAGGGGGAGGAAATTTTCTCCAGACTATTGTACCCATGGTAACTGCTCAACGACCGACCACAGGACTTTCGATTCCACAGATTTAACGAGCACGTATATCGCATGTACTCGGTGGGCCTTTGGCGGCATTGGGAATCGAACCCCGCCCTTCCGGACGGGAAGCCGATGCCCTAACCACTAGGCTACCACAGCTCATTTATTATTAAAAACACTGAATCAACTTTACGTTTTTTTTTTAGCCATTTAGGGGTTAAAATATTTTACGAATAACCAAACAAGCACTAGCTATACTATACTTTTCATAATTTTACCATTATTTACAATTAGGCTATAGGTCCTCAATCTTTTCACGCGCAATCAATAATATTAAAACTCGTGCCAAAAGAAAAAGCCGCTGGCTGGAGATTAAAATGCGCAGTCTGCTACAAGTGAGGTCTATTTGACCTATCTTGGATTCCCATATGTCTGCTCCTTGAGAAAGAGATGACTCTTGTTGCCGCCAGTCTACAGATATAACTAACAAAGAACTCTCACTTTTAACACATTAACGATTACAGCTTCTGTCCTTTCTGCATTATTTCTGTCGATGTTTGTTTTGTAGAACAAAAATAAAAAAAGTAAAAAGATCATCAGTCCTTTAAAAAAAAGAAAGAAAGAAATATTTAAACAAAGTAGAGAAGGAAATGAATACATAATATATAAATCATATAATTTCTTTTAATCTCCGTCAGACCGGCAAATTAAAATTCTATCCGCGGGCCGAATAAAACCTTCCTGCGGGCCGTAGTTTGCACATCCCTGAACTTAGAGAAAAAAAATTTTAATGGGATATGTTTAAGCCATTTCTGCTTCAAAAATGAAAACAAAATTATTATACTGATTATTGAAATTTCATCTTAAGTTTAAATACGATATTAGTGACTAATATTTTAAATCACACAAATAATGCTTCATTGTTCCAGAAATGTTGATAAATTTTATGCACATAATAATAAGATACTTTTGTTTTGCAACTGAAATCAAAAATTAACTTAACAAACATTAAAATTTAATGTGGAGTTGAAACATTATCATTGTTGTTAGTTAAGTATTTGAATTTTAATAGAGACGAGTTAAATTAGGCTTGGACAAAACATTAACTATGTCATTCTTAGGAAAAGATAAGAAGAGCAGGACTTGTTAGTTTTATCTTCGGAGCTTGAGGTAAATGTTGACTCAAACTCCTCGAGTATATCAATTAAAAAAACTATGACCAAGAACTCTAATTATAAAGAGAATTTTGTGGAAGAATTGTTTTTGTCTGTAATGGAAGAAAGAACAAGAACAAATTGAGGAAAGCTGAAGTAGAAGCTGAAGAATGGAGAAGAAAAGCTGAAACAGAAGCTAAAGAAGCAGAAAGGGAACATGAATTAGAAAAGCCGTTGTAACGAGTTAAGCGGAAGACCAAAATAACGCATGCGCACTAAAATCTGCCTCCCTTCTCTTCACTTCCGATTGTGTTGCTTGCCTTTTTTTGATTTGATAGAGTGTTCTCAAAGAGACAGCACACTTCAAGTGCGTTTATGCGGCCTCCATCGATGATATAGTCATATTTGCTAATTTGAAAGTTATATTAAAAACAATGTATATATTAAAATTATCCTTCCCAATAAATTGAATAAATTTAAATTGTAATTGTTATTGCCTTGCCTCTACTCGGTGCTATATTCTACAAAGAATTCTTCTAGCGAACACTCCCTTAAAACCAATTAGCTATTTTACACTCCCTATGCATTTTGTCTGACTCGTAATTATATAATATACCATCTCAATCACTTCTTCTAAGGCCCTGCAACCTGTTACAGGCCAAGGCCGTCGTTGCCTTCTGATCCTATCTATCACGAGGCTCCTTCAGTTTCATTTATTTATCATATTAAAGTCCGTTTCTACTGAGTCAAGCCAGCTAATTAGGATTAGAGGTCTTCCTCGTCTTCTGTTTCCCGTGGGATTAGTAAATGTGAGCTTCTTTACTGGGTTTGCAGGGTCAGATCGGAATTAAGGTCAGATCGGAACCAGGGTCAGATCAGACTGACACAAAGTAATCTATTGCATTTTATGATTAACAATATCGGGTTGCTTGAACTTTTCATAAATTTTAAAATTAAAGCAAGTATCTCCAGGTATTATTTTTGTGGAGTGCAACAAAAATTTTCCTTAAGATTTAACGTTCAATGTGTAATAAATTATTTTTCTGTAATTTAGTAATTGTCCAGTATTTAATCGCATAAAATAGGATTAGTTGAATTAATGTTTTGCAGACGTTAATTTTTGTTTCTAAACTCATAAATCGAGATTTTAGTTAGTTTTTAAGGCTATGATAGCTTCTTTTTTTTGTTCAATTCATTATAACATTTTTTGAATAGCGGTTCTTCCTTAATTCTTAAGCGATTTCTTTTTGAGTTATATAGTATATTGCTCCATAAAGCAATGACAATGCCATATGTTACTCGATGCAGCTGCCTAACGAATCAAACGTACTGAAATTTCAGGAACTTTATTTATTTATTTTTTTTTTGTCACTTTATCTCGAATTTACAATTTTCTTGCATACTTTTATAAAACTAATACCTATTGTAAGAAAAATAAAAGCTATTTCATTTAGGAAAAAACATAAGTAGCAAAACATAGGAAGAATAAAGAGAAAATAATATGATTAAAATAATATAATTGATAAAATACTTATAATTAATTATTAATTTCAACGTGAGTTAAAATATTAAAATAAAATCAATGGATATAAAATATTAAAAATAATTAGTACCTTTAGTAGTTCTAGTCTTCATAATTGAGCTTTTACGATTTAGTTGGATACTGGTACATTTTTTCGGTACTTGTTTATATTTTTGGCTAGTTTTATTTTCTTTGGTGGATTTACTATTGAAGAGATGTTTTGTAGATTTGACTGTAATTATCAAAACACATATAAGAAAATAATGCATCAACGTGAGATTAAAATAAAAAATATGCTATTAACAAAGCAAAATATTATATTTGTTCGTTAAAACGGACAAATATAATATTTTGTTCACTTTTAAAGGAATTCACATTGGATCATTTTAAAAAGAACAAAATTTTAAAATTACAGAAAATTATCATGAAATTAACTTTAAATGGTTTTAAAAATAATTGAGCAGTATAACTATTTACGGGGATAAATTTAATAAATATGATTAAACTTATCTCAATAAATTTTTTAAACACTGTTTAAAATAAGTTGCTGTCTGTAACAAATTCTGTAATTTTTATCTGAGAAACCATACATAGAAAGGAACGGAAAAGAATATTCGACTGACGTTGCAGCTATAATTGCTTTTATATGATTAAACACTTAATAATAAGAGCAAATATAAAAAAACAGCAACAAAAGGATTTTATTGGACAAATATTTTTCTTGTATTTTGAAAACTTCATTAAAAATCGGTTAATTCAGTCGAGAGGGAATTAGAGTAACTCTATGTTTCTAGAAGAAAAAAAAAGTGAAGTGTAATTACAAATTTCATTATGCTTTGACTTTATTCAATTTGAGAAATAACAAACCAAGCAAAAAGCGAATCTTGCAACTAAAATATAGGATTAATTATTAGCTGTCCTGGAATCAGGGGGTACGTGTACCTTCCTGGGGCTTGAGCAACCACCAGGCGCGTCGGCAAGTGTTGGATAGCCGAATGTCCTGTAGGAATGACAGGATAGCCTTGAATATAGAATCAGAGGCCGCGAACCAGCTCCCGTAAACCCTGGTGTTATGCGATCCGTGCCTAGGGCTAATTGGCACCGTGGTATTGGTGTCTTAACGGAGCCTCTAGTTGCTTGGCGAACTTCTAGAGTAATTTGCCTTGCCCAGTAACTCAGGCAATGCTGGGTGGACTTATATTACCTGAGCTTTTTAATTGTTATCTTGTGGCTGAAAAGACACAAGAAGTAACAAACCTTTCTGCATTTGCAGGTGAAGCCTCTAAAGTAGACCTTGCTGAAAAAGGCAAGGGAACTCAGAGGCAATCTTGTAAAGGGGCAGCAATGAATCCTTCACTTGAGGTAGAAATGACCTCCAAACCATCTTCTTCTGGTGAAAGTCAGGTAGCTATTCCTAGCATGACTGACTTTCTGACCAGATGAGACTGTTTCAGCAAGACCTTATCTGTTGGAAATGTCATATGTAAGAGGAAACGGCAGAGCATGTCATTTATGAATGTGAGGCTTTTGCCCTCCCTAGATTAACTTCTTTAGGCTTCATCCATACTAGAGAGTTACACCTAGACTCCATTAAAGGGTTATCGGACTTTATTAGAAAAGTGGGTGACCCGAGCAACTGGAACTAGGAAACATTGGGTTTGGAGTTAATGGTACAAAATGCTGATAAAAGCAGAGGTGCCCAATGACATACAAACCCAATTTTAAGAAGAAGAAGAAGAAGAATTATCTGTAACTGTGAAAGATAATAATATGAGAATGTTCTTATGGGAACAAATAGTGAAAGCGGGTAAGAATCTAAAGATAAATATTTTTTGAGAGCAAAATTTGATGGTTTTCCTGAATTCATGTTTTTGGTGAGATCTAAAAACAATTCCTTGACTTCTTGTGTAATAAGCTGCTCATATGCAGAGATGGACATTTGCTTTGGCAAACTTGATAGTCTGGGATATCTCAATTTAAAGTTATATAACATTATACAGAACTTTATTATATCTGAGAAATAGCTACGAAGTTTTCATTGATGAGTAACAATAATTGCATTGTTAATTCCTAATTATTTGTAAAATAAATTCACTCATGCCAAATTTTATTTCACTTTGCGACTATTACTCTGTGACTTCTCAATTTTGTCTGTCCGATTTTAAAATTTAAGATATTTAGAATTTAAAGAATAATAAAAACTTTTTAAATATCAAGAGACAATTTGATTAAGCCATGAATTATAGATATTGTGCCAAATACTTAGCCATAATAAATTCGAATATTACACATTTGTATATTAATGAAACTGGTTAAAATCTTAATAAAATATACTAAAATAATTTTTGTATATTTAATGGAAAAATTTAAACATCTGTTATTTGAGTACAGACCTACTAGATAGGAAACTGACATAATAACCAAAACTCTACTTGGCGACATGGTGACATCAGAGTAAACCACATGAAATGATTGTCTAGTATATTTATTTTAACATTATTCTTGATTAGTTTACTACTTTTTTATATTGTTGTTATCATAATTAATATATTATTATCATTATTTTAGATTTGCATATAATTTTTGTAGAACTTATATAACATCAATATAATTTTAATTACTGGAAAGTCAGGTTATGATTTAATAATGCAGCATCTCATAGATTTCATATAACTAATGAAGTGTTATTGCATTTTTCTGGCCCTTTTCAATTCGTTTTCTACTTTTTCCTCAGAAATAAAATTCGAGCTCAGGGATTCGAACCCAGGACCCACAGCTCAGGAGTCAGGAGCGCTAACTACTTAGCCATCGGTCGGCTCAAATTTCATAATAATCAAACGTAATTTCAAGTGGGAAATATACTTTTATTCGTTCTCTTTTTAATTGGAAAATATTAATAATATATCACATGTATATTTCAAACTTGACGTAACTAAAGAAATTACGTTTTAAATTAAAACAATTCTAAGAATTTTTAGAAAATTTTCTATCAAGCTACTACAGCATGTAGATTAACATCTTACCCAGTACTATCTTATAATATTCAGGATTTTTTTCTCATATTTTAGAGCATATTGATAATAACTATTAGGAGTTTTTCTGAGATGTTTTTATCTGCAATGGCTTTGTTCGTCTCCAATAGTTAAGTACGCTATTTTTTTAAAAAAATAATTCTAATACTTTTTAGTAATTATGTTGGTAAATTACAATTTAGAATGGTCCATGCTTTTTTGCAGGTGATTTTTGGATTCACAACAGTTGTGAAAATGGAATAGAATATAAAAGCTATGATTTAACAATGATATGGAAAATAATAAAATAAGGTATAAACAATTTTCGGTTAATCTGTGGTTTGGATACCCCTTTCTTGCCATATGTCCCAATTTTCTGAAAGTAACAATTACGGCACAAATGCCGTATAATCCAAAATGCAAAATTCTGAATTTTTTTGACGATGGAGAAATGTTACCAAGATGACGTATGATAACGTGCGCGATGAAGTAAATATTAAAGTTGCTAAATTAGAATTTTCTGCATAATTCTTATAGATACTTATACCTATGACGAAATAAAAACCAGATAGCCTGATACATTACAAAATCCATCAAAAAAATCACCAAACTCAGAATTTCGGATCCTGGTTTATACGCATCTGTGCCACAATTACTATACTGTGTCATTTAAGAAATATACATGAGATGTGATTTAAAGGTAAGAAAAAGTTGATGTATTATTTTGCGAGAAGTCATATTATGTGCGAACAATATTTAATTAATGAATTTAAAGCTATTAAAAAAATTAAGTTCAGAATTACCTCGTTTTCTAGGAGTTCCAAAAATCGACTTAAAAAAGAAATCCATTTGTAAAACAGAAAATGTAAAACCGGACTTTATAAACAAAAATAAGATATTGAGATTCATAGGAATTTAAGCTGTTTAATTTCCATAAATTATTTTTATTCTGTTATGTTTATAACTTCGTTTTTCTGACTAATTGAAAACGTTAAATACGGCCAACTGACTTATAATTTTATGTCACTTTTAGAGAAAAGGTTAACATATGAGTTGGACAACAGCAAAATCATATATCGTCTTATAATATAGCTTTTTCTCTTCAGATCATAAATAGTTAATTTCAAAATTATACGTTTGCATATCTTGTGGGAGTTGAATTCAGTGCTATTACAATTTATTTTAGTTGATTCATAAGCTATCAAAAAGCTATAAAAAATAATATAGAAATATATCTTTTAAGGAAATAATCAATTATAACTGTTTCTTAGCATCACCAGAGTCAGATTCCTTATCACTAAATGATCCTGAGTGCAACTCAAAGTCACTATCACAAAAAAGTCATTTTAAAGAACCACAAAAAAAATTAGACTTAGAATTTTTATTTCAAACTATTCATTTTTATCACCAAAATCAAACGACACATTTCTGACATCGCCTGTTGAAAATGAACTCGTGTCACCAATATTGCTTTGTTAATGATGTAATGCAGATAAATTGCCTTAAACTATCTTTGAATTAATAACTTATACTCACATTTAAAGATTATAACACATTTATCATGTCTTCAGGAATAATTAATGAGTCACAATTTAATTAAATCATAATATGAATTCAACAACACATTTCAAGCAATTTCTTCTTTTAATTTTGTTTCATTCAATCAACAGTTTACCCATGGAAATTATCCAGCGGACTCATTGGTTTTCAGTGATGAAGATTCTGGTAACTTATTCCACATTAATGAACCCATATGAAGTTAGGAACCTTGATCTAGGACTAGATGAAGTTTCTCTTAAAATCATCAGTTGCACATCCTTTATTCGAAATTTACTTTTTCTATATACACTGTTCGACATTGAAAATGCAACAAAAAGGAGTTGCCAGAAAATGACGAAACTGAAACTCAACAAACAGAGAGAGACAGCAATTGACAATAAGTAATATGTATTTCGAAATGATATGCATACTACAGAGTAGAACCGGGTACACAAACCAATACGTCTAGGCACAGAATCAATGAGAGTACGTATAGCGTTCTGAGAGATGCCTCTCCATTCCCTGTGCACCATTTGACAAAATGAAGGAGACAGTGGCAGAGCCGGCAAATGGGGTTCATTAATATCCCAAACTTGTTGGATTGGTGAGAGATATGGCGAGCGCGAGGCTTGTTAAGCATCTTGAAGGACATGTTGGGTGATGCGAGAAAAGTGCGGCTGGGCGTTATCCTGCTGATAAAGGGCATTGGGCACCTGGAGGTAGAGGGATGTCACCGGTCACAGCACATCATCCATGTCAGTGCCGTGAATATTAACTAGAGGTGAGCTGCAGTCGTTCGCAATGGCGCCCTAAACCATGATGCCTCGTTGTCGCGAGGTGGGGTGTTGCACAATTGCTGTAGGACTGGACCTACCTCCACGTCGACGACCCTTTCGTATTGTTGTGTAGAAAATTACAATTATTATAAAACGATCACTTATGATAATTTATATTAAAATTAGGCATTATTATTTTTTTTTAATATTGCGTTGTGTATTTATTCAAGTCTTTATTTATACCCAGATTCTAACCTGAAAGAACAGAAGCAGAAACTGGCTTTGTTTTAGTAATCAAAACTTCTTTTAATTCACAAAAGAAAATAACACATCTATTTACAATAATATGGATTCAATTATTTGTATTATTTCTTTTATTACAACTTTGCTATTAAAATGATAATTCACTCACGTGGAGTGATTAAGTTACCCTAGATTGCCTGTTCTAGTGAGATTAATTATTAAATAATGTTACGTAAATGGTGGTACCACAAAAAAAAATCTGGCTGGATAATTAAATAAATAAAAAAAAACATTCACTTACATATATAAACAGTCGATAGTATAGGCCGGCCTATTTAGAGGGGTTCACAAATTTGGTTGATCACAATAGTCCAGCGTTCTTCTTTAATCGTATGGCAAACGCCTTGGGTTGACGACAACTTGGATGTAAATGCTGACATTCAGGCATCTCCTAATTTCACAATTTGAGAGGGGCTCCACCTCTTTCAATCAGCTTTTTTCCTTTTTTCTCAATTTCAACTTTACTTTTCGAAGTCTCCAATAAAGCGTCGAACTCCCCAAAACCAACCGGGTCTCTTGTTCCGGCGATGTCCTGCAGCTCCTCTGTCTTTTTTCCTCCCTCTTCACTTCTCTTCTTCCTCCCCTCGCTTTTCCCTTGCAGGACCGGTTTTCTCCAAGTCCCACGTTAGGGCATTCCACTTCGTCAAAATGGGGGAAATGGGGTATAGAATTAAATAATAAAAAAAGGACTTCCAGCCAGAAAAAAATGGGTAGTTTAATTTATAAAAATTATCCAGCCAGTGAATACAACACCAATAATCTTCCTGGAAAAAAAAATCGAAGATTTTTTTTTCACATATTTGCACATTCACACATTTGCACTTATTTTGCATGGCTCTGATTTGTTCAATACATTTTTTTTGTTTTCTACTTAAAATCATACATAAAGTGATAATTAATAAGATTTCCAATTAGAAATAGCACATAAAGTATACATTTATTTACCACACAATGTAATCTTGGCTAATTTAAAATATAAACTTCTTACAGACTGCTAGAATTAAGAACTTTAGTCAGCAGTTACATAAGTAATTCAAGATATAAAAACATATATATATATATATATTTACAAAACTATTTATTGCTATACATACACTCTACACAATCATTTGTTAATGTTTGTATTACTCATTTAATCAGTCAATTATGTGCTACAGTTCTTTCGAGCGAAACGAGTATTATAATTATGTTTTATTGTTCGAGATATTCCACCATCACATTTTGGGACAGTTGAAACTCCTTTATTTGGAATTGACGTTGAGCTTTTGCTCTGAGGATTAATTACAGGGCTAAGTACAAACGCCTTTTTACCTTTTCTTTGCACGCTATCGTTAACCCCGAAGTAACTATTTTTACTTTCCTTATTCGAGTCAGTAGATTGCTGAGGTGTAGAATTAATTTCGTGTAAAGTCGGGAATACAATTCTATCATTAATTTTTGAAAGTCGATCTACATGAACTATTTGGGTTTTTGAAGGTTCTTTTACGCAAGCTATCTCGTAATTTACTGGTGATTGTTTATTCAGAACTCTAAAAGGGCCTACATTTGGTCTCATTAATTTTCTTGAAATCCCTGCTCTTGTTTCGGGAAGATATAGATATACGACATCTCCTATATCTATTTGTTTATCAACTGCGGTCTTACGGCGATACGTCTCCTGTTTTTCTGCTGCAGCTATTAAATTATTTTTGACAATTTGAAAAGCATTTTGTAAACGTACAACTAGATCTCCAGCGTACTCTCGGACATCCGCATAGTTATGAGCTATAGGTTGAGACATAACAGAATACGGTAACTGGATATCCCTGCCATACAAGAGATATGATGGTGTTTCGCTTGTTGTACAATGTCGTGCCGATCTATGAGCTAGCAAGGCGAAAGGTACATGCCGGTCCCAGTCTGTTTGAGTAGAATTTACTAAATGACTTAATGAGTTAATTAAAGTCGAGTTAAGTTTTTCTACCATTCCATCACTCTGAGGGTGATATGAAGTAGTAGTGTGTTTTTCAATACCTAATTTCGAATACACCTCAGAGATGGATTTTGAGATAAAGTTAGAGCCTCTATCGGAAATTAGACGAGAAGGTACACCATGTCGACTAATAAAATCTTCTAATACTCTAGCAACGGTTTCACTTTTTATATCGGGTGTCGGATATGCTTCCGGCCAGCGTGTAAAATAATCAGAAATCACCAAGATATATTTATTTCCTGAATAAGTTAGAGGAAGTGGACCCAGGGCATCCATAGCTATGCATTCCATTGGTCGTTGTGTGACTGGAACGCGCTGTAATGGAGCTAGTTTTTCGGGCTTATGACCTCTCTTTTCAACACAAGAAGTACACGATTTAACGTAGTTTAAAACATGTTTATACATATTACCCCAATAGAAGTTTTCTCTAATTCTGTTCAGAGTCTTTTGAAATCCCTGATGGGTTGCTACTGGGGAATCATGACACTGACGCATTATTTCTGATACTAAAGTTAGGGGTACCACTAATTTATCTTTGGTGTCACCACGATGTTTGGGGGCATTTTTTGGTATACAGTAAAGAAGATCATTTTTTTCAAAAAATAACATATGAGTAGGTGATGGTGTCTCCTTATTTTTTAGATAATTAATAATTTGTTGGCATTTTGGGTCCTGTTCCTGATGAATTTTAATTCGATGTTTCATTGTGGAATCAGAATCGTAGTTGGAAGCTATTACTTCTACTGCGTTTACACCCCTAGACAAGTAATCAGCTGTTATATTTAATTTTCCCGGTTTATGTACAATGGTGTAATCATATTGTTGCAGAGTCATTACCCATCGGGCTATTCTAGAAGTTGGATCTCGCACTTTGAGTGCGAAGGAAAGACTTGCTTGATCGCAATAGATGATAAATTTTTTTCCGTACAAATATTGTTTAAAATGGGTAACGCCGAATACCGCTCCGAGCATTTCTTTTTCTACTGTACTATATCGAATTTCTGCATCTTTTAGTTTTTTACTGGCGTATGCAACAGGATGTGGGAAGCCATTTTCATCGTTTTGGCAAAGAACAGCTCCTAAAGCGTATTTTGAAGCGTCAGTACTTAATGTAAATTCCTTTGAAAAATCTGGTAGTTTCAAACAAGGTTCAGAAATCAAGCAGTTTTTCAAAGTGTCAAAAGCATGCTGAGCTGAATCATCCCAACTGAATCTAACATCATTTTTCGTCAAGTTTGTTAGAGGTAATGCTATTTCAGCATAATTTTCTATAAACCTTCGGTAAAACCCTGTCAATCCAAGAAATCCTCTAACTTGTTTACGAGTGGTTGGGACCTTGAAATCTAACACAGCTTGTATGTTTTTCTTATCGGGATAAACTGTCCCCTTTGAAACAGTGAAACCCAGATAGTTTATAGTTTCCTTTAAAAAACAGCATTTAGAAGGTTTAACTTTCAATTTATGTTCTTCTAATCTCTTAAAAACTAACCGTAATTTATTTAAATGTTCATCTATTGAGTCAGAAGAAGCAATTATGATATCATCTAAATATACTGCTATTTGAAGAGGTTTTAATCCAGACAGTACTATTTCCATTAATCTTTGAAAACTATTTGGCGAATTGCGCATACCAAATGGTACTCTATTCCATTCATATAAACCATGCTCAGTTGCAAACGCTGCTTTATAGGTGTCCTTAGGATCAATTTTCATTTGGAAAAACCCGCTACATAAATCCATACAAGAAAATAGAGTAGCATTTCCTAAATTGTCCACTAAGTCCGTTATATTAGGAATAGGAAAAGAGTCTGGTACAGTTTTTTCATTTAGTTTCCTGAAGTCGGTACAAAGTCTGAAAGAACCATCCTTCTTTTTGACAAGAAGTACTGGTGCGCTATAAGGGGAACTGCTTTCTTTAATAATCCCTATGTCTAGTAATTCGTTGACCTGTCTATTTAATTCCTCTTTTAGGTGATGAGGAGGCCTATAAAATTTTTGCCTAACTGGAATATCATCTGTCAAATTAACTTCATGTTGTATAGTATTACAACCCTCCAAATCTTGAATAGAATGGGCAAACACATGTTTAAATTCTTCAAGCAGGGGAAGTAATTTTCTTTTCTTATCTTCGGATAGGTGCGATAAATCTAGTTTTCCTCCCCAAGCTTCAAAATCATCACCTATTTCTTCATGGGAAAATGTATTACACTCTTTAGTATCAATTTTTGTTACTTGTAAAGGTTCAATGGAAACTAATTTTGAACCTTTGTTTATGTGTATAGTATTTTTTGATGTATTTGCAACCCTTATTTTATAATTTCCCTCCTTAGATACTGGGTTTACGGAGCGAGCAACCCATACTCTATCACCCGCATGATCATTTGCAGGCTCTATTAAAACCGAATCTAAATTTGAATTTAATTTTTCTTTTGTTTTGATCTCTATAATTTTTTCGGTTCCAGGAAAAATAGTTATTTTGGTAACGGAAAATCCAAAAATACAACTGTTGTTATCTTCTATGTTCACGACATTAGCTTTTAATTCGTCACAGTCAGGATTTTGGTAATTCCATTTAAT
Organism: Latrodectus hesperus; assembly: GCA_037975125.1. Classification (NCBI taxonomy): domain Eukaryota; kingdom Metazoa; phylum Arthropoda; class Arachnida; order Araneae; family Theridiidae; genus Latrodectus; species Latrodectus hesperus. The sequence continues at coordinate 6,498,307 of CM075860.1, read as the reverse complement.
TGAAGTAGTTGTATTATGTAATAGTTTTTGCCTATAATCAATTATCATTTTATGTTGTACAAAAAAATCACTACTTAATATTAATTTATATTTTTTTGAAATACTATCTTTAGTAATATAGAAATCGCTTTGAAATTCAATATTATTTATTTTAATTTTTAAAGTTACTTTTTCTTCAATTTCTAGCACATGGTCTGAAATACCTTTAATTTGGAGTTTACATTGTGAGAGCATTACACTACTTTGATAAGCTATAGTTTCAAAAAAATTTCGTTCGATTAGGTTACAAGATGCTCCTGTATCTAAGAGAGCATTTACTTTTACATTATTTATTGTGATTTGAATTACTGGCAATTTATCATTTATTGTGGATGTAACAAATAAAGGCACCTGTGTGGGTTTATTTTTGGAGTAGCGAGGTGCAGCCGTCTCTCCCCCTATTGCTAGTTTAAATGATTTCTTCTATTATCTCTACCTTTATGGAAATTGTTATGCTTGTTGGAATACCAACATCTTTGCGTTTCGTGTCCAATTTTACGGCAGAAGGAACAAAATGGTATTCTGCATGTAGCTTCTTCATGCCCATGTTTTTTACACCTGACGCAAAACAAATTAGGTATTCTTTGGTTTCTATCTTGTGTTGGTATTTGGCTTACTTTTAATTCAGCTATTTGAGCTTGTAGGTCACTAATTTGTTTTATGAACATGCCCTGCATTTCTGAGTTTTTTTCTGTGTTATGTTTGATTAATGATTTTAGTTCACTTATCTCATTTATTTGAGTCACAGCGTGAACTGTTTCAAACTGTGTAGTTGGCGGTCTATTCAATGGAATGCATTCCTCTAAGAGAATGACTTGTTTCTTAAATTCACTATAGTCCGTGAGAGCTAAAGGCGTTATTCCTCTTAAAAGTTCAGGCTTAAGGCCATTTTTTGCCGTGGACAATAATAAATCCAATCTATATTGCTCGAATTCACTACTTCGTTCACTAGGAACGCATTTATACGATAAGCCCTCGATTCGTGAAAAATATCTTCGTGCTGATTCTGACGGTAACTGATAACTCGTAGTTAACCGAGAGATATCTGTTGACATAGAGTGACAGAAGTTAAACCTATCATGAAGCGCCGTGCAAACATCTACATATGAACCGTGTTTTTTAAGGTCACCCTGACTTGATAAAAATTCCTCCGCTTCTCCAGAAATTCTCAATTTTAAAGCTAATAATTTATCTTTCGGGCGCCATGAACAATGGTCACCAATTTCATCTATTCTATCCAAAAATTGTGATAGTGAAACATCTTTACAACTACCATCAAACACAGGAATATTATTTAAGAATTCACCAATATTAGGAGTGTCTACTGACACAACACACGAAGCGGTTTGAGTCTCACTATTCATAATTACATTAATTAAAAATATTTACCTTCAAAAAATAATTTACCTTAGCAAATATTAATGTAAATATATGAAATTCATATAAGTATTTACAACAATTTTAACAACAGTTACAATGTTCCACTTAATATAAAATAAACACAATAAGATTACTGTAAATAATTAAATAAGGAGGTGTACCACGTGCAATCTTTTAATAGTCAGCCATGTTTAAAACTAAGCCAGAATCTTATTCCGTTTTCAGTTTTTCAAAATCCACTTTAAACGGCACCATTTTGTTGTGTAGAAAATTACAATTATTATAAAACGATCACTTATGATAATTTATATTAAAATTAGGCATTATTATTATTTTTTAATATTGCGTTGTGTATTTATTCAAGTCTTTATTTATACCCAGATTCTAACCTGAAAGAACAGAAGCAGAAACTGGCTTTGTTTTAGTAATCAAAACTTCTTTTAATTCACAAAAGAAAATAACACATCTATTTACAATAATATGGATTCAATTATTTGTATTATTTCTTTTATTACAACTTTGCTATTAAAATGATAATTCACTCACGTGGAGTGATTAAGTTACCCTAGATTGCCTGTTCTAGTGAGATTAATTATTAAATAATGTTACGTAAATGGTGGTACCACAAAAAAAATCTGGCTGGATAATTAAATAAATAAAAAAAACATTCACTTACATATATAAACAGTCGATAGTATAGGCCGGCCTATTTAGAGGGGTTCACAAATTTGGTTGATCACAATAGTCCAGCGTTCTTCTTTAATCGTATGGCAAACGCCTTGGGTTGACGACAACTTGGATGTAAATGCTGACATTCAGGCATCTCCTAATTTCACAATTTGAGAGGGGCTCCACCTCTTTCAATCAGCTTTTTTCCTTTTTTCTCAATTTCAACTTTACTTTTCGAAGTCTCCAATAAAGCGTCGAACTCCCCAAAACCAACCGGGTCTCTTGTTCCGGCGATGTCCTGCAGCTCCTCTGTCTTTTTTCCTCCCTCTTCACTTCTCTTCTTCCTCCCCTCGCTTTTCCCTTGCAGGACCGGTTTTCTCCAAGTCCCACGTTAGGGCATTCCACTTCGTCAAAATGGGGGAAATGGGGTATAGAATTAAATAATAAAAAAAGGACTTCCAGCCAGAAAAAAATGGGTAGTTTAATTTATAAAAATTATCCAGCCAGTGAATACAACAGTATGCGCAGGCTGTCACTGAAGAAACAGAAGGTGACACATCTAGAAGACGATTCTGTGCCACTCTAATCCGGCACCATTCCAAATGTTGGCGTCTATCTTTTGGAATCAATGGGAGTCTTCTTAACGGATGCCATGAGCACAGACCACTAGCAATCAATCGATAGCAAATGGTTCTGTTCGATATTGAAGCATCCAGAGTGTCTTGCCCATGCTGTAGAATTTCGGTAGACGAGCTTTGCGGGCCCCCTCCGTCGGACGCGTTGATCCACGCATACTCTATCGGCACTGCAAAACGTTCCACGGTTCCATGTTTCAACCATCTTCGCAGCAGCCGGTGCACTGTGAACACGTCCAGGTGCCTGTCAGCTGCGATTTGCCGTGGGGACCAGCCTACCTTTCACAGTCCGATCACGTCAACTCCCTCCCACATATGTACTGAAACTTCGAAGAGCATGGCTTGATGAGTGGTGAAATATTCCCCAAAATCAGATCGATAATTTGATACTCAGCATGCCTAGGCGTTGTATAAACAAGTTTTCGATAAATGCAACCTAAGCCAGTTTATTCATTCTTTATTTTTCGAAAAAAAGAACTGTTAATTCTTAAGAAAAACACATGATTTAAATTTTCAAATATTGTAGTTTTGTTCTCTAATTACATGTAAAGCTCTCTTTAACGGGTGGATTTTCCAACTTGGATGTCCAATCATCATCACTACAGATCAAGGTAGAATCAGCATTGTTTCATGAATTCACATTTTTATTTGGGATTCATGGAATTAGATTTTTTTACTACCTTCAATACAGTGGCATAATTGAACGCTTGCATCATCAATTGAAAAGTTCAACAATGGCTCACGAAAATAGCTGATGGATTGAAATACTTATCACATGTCGCGGCTAATATGATTCGCTGTGAAAACCGACATAGAAGCTACCTGTGTTGAATTAGTTTATGGAACTACTCTATACGACTACCTGAAAATATCATTGTTTCCGCGAATCATTTACACAAATACAACACAAACTCCAATCAATGCTTCTAAGTTAAAAACTCTGATGCAATTATTAAATGCTATAGCTACCAGTAAATATGATTTGAAATCTATTTATACTCATCTTTCATAAAATAATTGCCCTCATGTTTTTCTACATATTGATAAAGTTAAGGGACTTCTTTTTCAATCCAATTCTGACCCTACAAAGTAATTTTCAGAACTGATTCTTTTAATAAATAACACAAAAATAACAATTGATGTAGACTATATTAAACTATTTTTTTTAATAAGAGTCCGGAAATCTTAAAGTTACTTTTGTGAATGAGAATAAAAATAAAATTGCGGAATAATTAATTCTGTATCAAGATAAAAGGGAGACGTGTACATTTCCTCAATTCCACTCACATATCTAAAATATTTTTGATATTTATAGTATATAATTATTCATTTCATTTTATTTACAATTTCTTGTTATTATTTTGACTTTATTTTAATTAAATAATTGACTGTGGAAATAATTTAAATTAAATTTATTTTCTCTATTACATTTTATTTGTATTTCATATTATCTTGTACGTATTTATTGCAACAATTTTAGTGAATTATGTGCATTGTAAAACTATATATGATTTTCTAATGTTTTTATTCACCATTCTCTCATTGAGGGATACTCTGTAGATTTGTTTTCATAATATATGTACTTTGTGAACAGTGAAGTTCACTTTAGTGAAGAAAATGAACTCAATATTGAAAAGGCCCCTCTCGCTTGTCAGGAGAAAACCCTTCTCTAACAAACATATGTTCTCTTACCTGCTCCAGACCGATACGGTCACATGTTTCACGTATCCCAAATAAATTGTTATTATTTATCAGTGATTAGTTTTATTTATCCTCGCAACCAACTACCCCATCACTATAGGCATTTTTTACATGTAGAGAATTTTAAACCACACGGGTATTTGCTCGGGAATTTCGGGAATAAACCATGAATTTTTGGGAAATTTGAAGGTTAAGCAAAATATAATATCATGTTTTGCTTAATGTACTGTTTTGTCTTATGTAAATGAAGATAAGCAAAATAAACTATGAAAATATGCAAAAAAAAAAAAAATGCCTGTTGTACTTTTTAGTAAAGAAGTTAATTAGTCTCGTACTGAGAAAAACAAAAAAGTACTTGTTAAAATAATAAAAACAATGAATTAATATTTAATAAAATATTTGAAGATATATTTTTCAGGACTGTCAGAATAAATAAACATTCCCATGTTTCTGTGGTTATAAATTCCTGAACTCACACCGAGAAAAAGAAAAAAAAAAAAAAAAAAAAAAATTTTCTCAGCACTAATTTTTTGTAGATATTCTAAATTGGTCATTAACGCAAAATTATTTTCTTTTCGTGGAAAACTTTCTATTACTGTTATTAATAGTAGAAATCATAAAATAGGTGGACTTTTATTTATTTAAAGAAATATCTAAAAAAATACAAAAATTACCAAATCAGCTAAAAAATTTCAAAACCCTTGAAGTCTTTCAAAATTCCCAAGGAAATAAAACGGGTTTATTCCCGGAAATATAAACCCAGTATTTTCCCTCCTTTACAACACTACTTACCTGTAAAGAAACGTGATATATTTGAAAAATAAAAATAAATATTGAACAAATATAATATGAGTATTAATTTTCCCAATACATTTATTTTATTAACCATAACGAAATGAAGAGCGAATAGACACATGCTTTTCTTAATCATAAGCACTTCTCATTTTTATTTCGCAACAGAAATTCCATATGTTTCCTTTCCAACATCACACCCCGAAACCATCTTCCAATTCCTGCATCTATTTCAAGATAACTTCACTTTTAACTTTGTGACTGGAAGTATCAGGTAAAAAAGTCATGATTATAGTTTGTTACATTAAAATCCGATATTGCAGATACTTTATCTCATTCATAGTTCTAGAAACAATTTGTGTTTTAATTGACAAGAATACAAGAAAAGTAATAATACAGTGGTAGTTGAGTAAGTATGATTGCAGCTCAGTAGTTCTTCACACTGAGGCATTTACATATTAGAAAAACAAATTGCCCCGCTCAATACCAAAAGACAGCATGTAAGTAATTTCTAAAAGTAATATTTAAATACATTGTATCTATTCAACAATTTTTGTCATGTTTCTATTTTGCATATAAATTTTTATGCAATTTCAATTAATTTTTTTAAATTGTTAGATTATAATTTTTGTCAAATGATTTGTGGTATTAATTGATTTAACTGTAATATTGTTATCCAAAGTATGAAATTTTTCAGGAACTTTTCCATTTCATCTGAGCAAACGATAAAGCCACTAAATGTTATTTCAAACGAAATACTGATTGTAACCTTTTTGTCATCTTGTTTTTAAAAAAATATCAAAATGCCTATAACTTCCAAGTAAAATTTTCTCATTTAACAATTAAACTGAAGTAAGTTTTTATACTCTTATGTCAAACGTGCATCTGAATCTCAAAGTATGGAATTTGAATGGACTGCCATAGAAAAATGTGAATTAGTGTTATGAATTTTCTATTGTGAGTTTTTGCAGAAAGATAAATAATGTTTTAAAATACCAAAAACTTGAAATTCATTATAATTATATTTATAAAATTTGACTAAGAGAGCTTAACGAATTTTCCAGTGAAGAGCGAGGGAAATTTTTAACTTTCTGAAATAATTTCCTTATTATTTACCTTTAACATGTTTTCTGCCATCATATAGAAGCTTAATTTGGTTAGTATAAGAAACCTGATATTAAATTAATTTTTGAAAAATTGTTAAAAAATCAATTTGATATTAATTTTTTGTATATTATACCAAAACTTTTTTTAATAGATTTTGACATTAATGTTCCTAAATCCTTTTGCATGCTATTTGATATAATATTCAGTAGAAATTATTTTCTTTAAATAACTTGGCAAATGTGACAAGTACTTCCTGTTTAAAGCCCAGTAAAACAAAAAATGTATTGTGATCACTTCAGCTACTAAGATAAATGAGTTCAATAATTTTAAATAAGTAAAACTTATTTGATAATGGTTTTGTTTGTAAATAGTCTAGGTTTAACTGCAATTAGAATATAAAATCAATATGAATTTAAATTTTGGTAACGTATCATTTTACTAATAAATTTTATATATACATTGAAGAATTTATATAAAGTTTATTGAGAACTGACTGCATACACTAAAGGAAAAAAACATTATTACCCCCTCCACAACTTAACAATGAGCTCATTCAAATGTGAAAACATGTAATCCAGTAGGAATGATATATAATATATTCCAAAAGATATATGGAACATCTTTCCTGTGATTACATGTTTGTTCCATGGATAAAGCTTATGAACTAAGTGATTTTGTTGGAAACCAGACCAGGATGGACCAAAAGCTTGAAGTAAGTATCTTCAAAACTGTATTGTGCATTGGCTGTTTATGTATAGTACCTGTGTGAAGTGTAAACCACATGTGTTAAATGATTTTTGTCACTTTTATCATCAATATAATTTTATGAAGAGGGGCATCTTTTGCTATTAATGATATGTGGACATACAACACTCTATCATCTGCTATTTGTCTCATCATCATTCATCCACTTGGTATGAATATTTTCAAAGGCAGCATGCAAATAGCTGAAGAAACATACAATTTCTGACCTGTGCATTTTGAGTCTTTGGGCCTTCCCAATCTGTTTTTTTTTTTTTTTTTTTTTTAGTCAATTAGATTAGCTGTCTTTTCTATGAGACACACATGCAATCACAGGAATGATGTTGCACACTCTTCTAAATAATATATCATTGCCACTGGATTACATGTTTCCCACAACATGCTGTGGGTTCAATATCGAACTGTAAAGGCTCTCATAATGTATTGGCACTTCAGTTTATATATATGTATGTACCATATTTTAGGAACATGTCCACATTAATCTGAGACATCCAAAGTCCTTGTACTGGTGTGACGTGGATGTGAAGACATGCATGCCAGCTCAGGTGTGTCCTTGTCACCCGACAATGGTTCAAAATTATGAGGTACTTTGGCATGGGTCAGTCTTCCAAACTCATTCAACTTAAGGTACAGTCTAGGGCTTATCTGAACCAATATGTAAGTATATATATTTGTGTGTTTGTATATGTATTGCGTTGCAATAAAGATTTCCACTATTGTTAATATTGTTGGCATGTTCATTTTTATTTATTGGAAGATTTTGGTATTTGAAAGGAGACTTGAGCTTTAGAACACTGTGAGATTTGTAAAATCAGCATTATCATTATGTACAAAGTGTCTAAAATGGAATTATCATCTACCAGATTATAACTATTAATTACTTCCAGATCTGTTGAGAAAATACTGCTGTTGTTTCCTATGACACTGAAAGTTTAATATCGAAACTTTAAAAACAAGGATTATGACATTCAAGAAGCAGAGTGTTCTGCCCAGCCTACTGGTATTGATGAAGCCTGCCTGTGAGAACTTTTAGAAGGAAATCAATATTGATCTCTTAGAGAGAGTACATATAAAAAGTTAGATGTTAATGCTGTGTCCATTAGTAATGCTATGCATCACATTAACTTGACAAACTTGTTCAATTGCCGAGTGCTACATGAGCTGAGTCAAGCTTGCAAGGATATGTTTGCAAACCTGCACTAATCTGCTTGATTATCAATGCAAGGTCAGAATTCAGAACCAACTCATTACTTGTGATGGAAAGTGGATTTATTTTAACAAAAAAGACCAAAACAGGGTTGGTCTGCATCTAGTGAGCCTGTCAGCAGTGCTGTAACACACAATTTGACTAACAAAAAAATCATGGTTTGTATCTTATGAGATTACCATTTTATTATCCACAAACAGTAGGTGAGGAAAGGTAAAACCATTGACCATAAGGTGTACAACGAGAAATTTACCATGTAGCTCTACCATTGTTCCTTCAGAATTCTACCTTTTTTTCACAATTGCACTTATATTTTGCTGACACTGTCTTTGATTCTGCACAGCACATTCATTATAAGGTTTATTTATTTTTGGACTTACAGTCATCAAATTTCCAAGCTTAAAGGCTTTGAAAAACTAGCAAAATGTTTATAGGAAATCATAGATTTGTTTGGTGAGTACTACCAGCATAAAGGTATTGCTTTCATGTTTTATCTAAATTAATTAAGAAATGCTTTGGTGGGAAACTTTCATTACAACCTGATATATAGGATATGTGGGGTGTGTATGCATTATCCTGTGACAAAAAAATTTTGCCTGTGTAAATTCCTGGATAATTGTGAAGAAAGTTAATGTATTTAAATATAAATTTGACTCAATTTTACTTGTTGCTACAACTGCTAAATCCAAATGATTAGGTTACTGTTTTAAAATATATTGCTTCATATGGTAGCTATTGTCTTTTTAACAGCTGTTCTCTTATAACCTTTGGTTGCATCTTGTGAAATGTCTTTAAAATTTGTGTTACATATACTTACTTAGCAATATATAGTTTAGCATTTATGTTTATTTTGAAAATAAAATTTCAAAAGTAAACATTAATTTTTTAACATTTAAATAAAATGTAGTGTAATAACATTTTGAAGCATACATTTTTTGATTGATTTATTAAGGACAAATTACCATAGAATTCTAAAGTGTTCATGTTATTTATATTGCATAATTGCCTGGTTGTTTATCTTTTCATAACAAAATTGCAAAAATGTATTTTTTCAATAACTCATACTGTTGCTCAATTAATTATAAACAAATTGTGATAAGAACATTTGTTTATTTTTGACTGTAGCATTACTTAATACGTTTTTTAGAAGCTAGTGTTATTGTTTGATTAATTTAATAGGAATGAGTGGTATTATTCTGTTGTAATTTAAATTTTATTTCATATTCAAAAATGTATTTTTATAAATTGTGAAACTCTTTGGTATTATCTCAAAAAGTCTTAGTGTTCTGGAAAACAGAAATAATTTTCTGAAAATGTGTGGTATACAAAACTAAATGAAATTGCATTGTTTCATTTGACAAAAAATTAAGAATTGAATTAAAATCGACACCAATGGGTAAAATTTACAAAAAATATATAATTCATGCTTACTTAGGTACTCTTTCATACTGAAATATGTATTACTATCTTGAAAAATAATTTAAAAAATTCTTTTAATGCTGATTTCAAAATCACTTATTTTAATACCTGTTATTCTGAGAAATAATATTTAATATATAGAAATAATAAAATGCAGTATAATCTTTATTTTTATATTATAAAATTATACTATATTTGGTGTAGTTAACTGTTCTTAAAATGATTATATTCAAGTGATTAAAAAATCAAAAACAATACCTTGTTAAAATATGAATAACATATAGTTAAAATATAAATATTATATTCAACATCTCATATTTATTGCACTTGAGGAGATCAGAAAGGGTAATGAGAACAACATAGTATTTTTTATAGACTCTCAGGCCACCATCAGGTCTCTCTCTTCAATTGCTCCTAGCAGTATTGGGTCTGTTTATCTCTGTCAAATGGCAATTAGTTCTCTACTGGAAGAAGGACGACAAATTGTGCTGCAATGGATACCCAGCCACTGTGGTATCGCCGGAAACGAGGCAGCTGATAAATTGGCAAAGGCTGGCTCAAATCTACAACAGCCTTCTCCAGCCTTGGAGTACCATACTGTTAAAAGGCTTATTAAGTCAAATATAGCCTCCTATCATAGAAATATTTACAAGATGTGCATAAAGGAGAAAGCATGGGCTTCCTTACTAACAAAGCCTATTTTGTGTAACCTCCACAGAGCTGTGGGAGTGGCAAATTTTCGCCTTAAAACTGGGCATGATTATCTGCAAAAACACCTTCACCGTTTGGGTTTGAGGGACTCTCCAATCTGCCCATTTTGCGGACTAGAGGATATGACTGGTGACCACCTTTTCACTTGCCCTGGACTTTCGGACGTCGCAGATAGAAATTCTGTGGAAGATGACTTTTCATTCACCTCAAGATTGTATTGGGCTGCCCGACAGAGCCTGATGGTTGAAAAACCAAGGTCGGGCGTAGGATAAAAAAAATATTTATTGCTGTAGAGTCTGAGTAAATTATAATGTATGCTGATAATTAAACCAACTTATCTACTTTTAGTATTACTTTTAGGAATCATTAATCAAAATCTTTTTAAACTTTTGAATGTAAAAGTTATAATCCTTAAATGATTTAAGAGTACTAATCTTTTTACTGAATCAAATGATTTAAATTATGAAAACTTTATATAATCATGTCTTCCACTCATATTTCCATTTGTTTGATCAGTTTTGAGCTGTTATAATTGATTAATAAATTACATAATCTTGAAATAAATATTTTGTTCAAAAATATTTTATTCTAGAATATGTGTTAATTATGGTCCATCTAGTTTCTATTTAATTTGATACAAATTAAAGAAATATATTACAGTTTTTTTATGTAAATTACAATACAGAAAAAATACAAGTATAGTATTGATAATTTTCTACCCTAGATAAGATATTCTTAAAGTGTTAGGAAATTTTTTTCCAACACAATTAGAACAGTATCAATTAATATTAATAACTGCTCCTAGAGTTCATATTTAGAGCAATTGTAAACAGAGCCAAAAATTTATTTTGGGAATTTTAATTGAAGAAATTTATCATAATAATTTTTTAAGTTTTAAAAGCCTATTAAAATATATTTTGGGCATAAATGTTGAATTATAAAAATGTATATATACAAATAGGATTTTAAATAATGCATTTTAAATAAAGAAAATGCATTATTTAAAAATTCTTGTGGTTTATCTAAATTTAATAATTACTATTGTAAACTTAATAATTACTATTGTAAGCCATTTCAACAATGCCATATTTTCTTAATTGTCATAAACTAAACTATCGTTTAGGTTAACATTTTAGATATTTGCTCAATGTTAAAAATTGACATGCTTGTTTTGAAAAATATTTTATAAATACTTCATTGTTTGAAAATATGTGCAAAATAATAATAAGAATATATATATATCAACAATTTTGATTAGTTAAATCAGCTATTGAATAAAAGAACCACAAATCAAACAGAAAATTCTTAGCTAATAAACAGTTATAATTCATAAAATCTAGGCACATGGATACTTTCTAACTGTCCAATTTCACCTTCTGAATTGTGGCAGTGAAAGAAACAAATAAAATATATAATAAAATTTAACATCTATTTAGACATCTTAAACACATCTACAATAATGGGAGTGGTAAAAAATGTTTGAATTCTCACATATTCTTTCATATTTTAATAGAATTTGTAAAGTATTACGAACACACCTATGTTTGCATTGACCACTTAAAATAATCATTTATTTTCTCCTCAGATCTATCATACTTGCTGTAGATTTCTTTCAATTAAGAAGTAATAATGGCAAAGGAATCAACTTATCAAATGGTATGAATTATTTTATATAAATTAATTATTCTGTATTGTGAATTAAAGTTAGAAGTTGATTTTTATACTCTGAAAATTTTATTGAAACTGAATCATACCTATAACATATAGTAGGGTATAAAATGGCACAAAAATAATTATATGATTAAATATTTATCGTTTGTCAGAAAATAACAATAACAAATGTATTATGATAGATAAAGAAAAAATACTTTCAGCACTAAGTGGGATTACATTGAAAATCAGTACTTTACATTCAGTAATTTGTGATACTATTAATCTTGCTGTTTATCAGCCCAATAAAAAAGCTGACCAAGGCTTTTATAAAATAGGAGTGGCAGAAACCAGATATATTGAAAGTGCTACATATTTTCTTTGTGTTTCCAAACATGCATCACCTGTATGGTGACTGGATGTGAAAGAATAGTCTCAACATAGTCCTTGCATGTTGTAAGAGGTGACTAAACAGGACACCCAGTGTCCAGGGATATAGCTAGGCACCCCTGCTTTCTGGGAGTTTATCAATAAGGAGGCCTCATCCTCTAGATTAGGGATTGGATAAGGAGTTAACAACTCTTTTCTGGAAAAATGTTTAGAATCGATAAACAAGTCTACAAGGCAAAGTACGCTGCCAAAATAGGTGATGGAAACAGATTAACAATTTAAGGCTTGGTGGCTTAGGAATATTTTAGGTTTGTTTTGCTCTGGGGTAATGTGTGTGGGGCAACTACGGAGACAATATGTTAAATATAGATTGGATATTTTGAGGATATAAGAGGTAAGATAGAAATAGAACAATATTACTGATTTGGGAAGATATACTTTTTTTAATGGTGCAAGTTTTTTCAGAAATATCCATAGTACTGAACTTGTAATAAGAAGAGAGGTAAAGAGCAAAGTAATTGATTTCCGAATAGTATATGAAAGAATTTACATTTTAAGATTCAGGGCAAAAGTTTTTTAAGCATAACTTTGTTTACATAGTGTGCATACACCTACTGAAAATGTGAAGGTAGAATTGAAGATTGAATTTTATGAGAAACTTAATAGGGTGATATTAAATATACTTTAGCATTTGTATCATACTACTAAATATACTTTAGCATCGGCAGGATGTAAAAATTGTCTTAGGAGATCTAAATGTAAAAATAAATAAGGAAGTCTTGTTTAGACCAACAATTAGTTGATTTAGCCTGCTTGAGACCAACAATGAAAATGGAATAAAAGAAATGTTATGAACTATAACATGATTATCAGTAGTACATGTTTTAATCACAAACATATACATAAAGAAACATGGATTTCTCATAAAGGAAAAACAAGAAATCAAATTGACCATATTATAATTCATAAAAGGCATGGTTCTGATTTTAAGATGTCAGAAAATGCATGGTTGTTGGTTGTGGTACTGATCACTTTTTAGTGATAATGAAGTGTAGACAAAGAATTTCAATGACCTAAAAAAGGAGAAAAAACAAGAAAAATATAATGCGAGAAAATTAGGTAATAAGGAAACTAAAGATAACTATTGTAAAATCATACACTTAAAGATAGAAAGTGAATACAATAAGAATATAGAGAGTGGTTCAGTTGAAAACAAATGGAAAATACCAAAAAAAAAAAAAAAAAAATCATAATGAATTCAGCAGATGAAACACTGACAAGAGAAAATAACAAAAAGTGGTTTGATGAAGAATGTGAAATTTTGGTAAGAGAGAAAAAAAGAATGAAGCAAGTTTGAAACTTATAGTTTGTTACGCAAGAAATAATGAAAAATTCTGTAGATAAAAGAAAAAGTATGCTAAGTACAAAATACAAGCAATAAAAAGACCTCCGGGGAAAGAAAATATACAAGAAGTAAAGGACCTATCTGTGATGGAGGCATTCAAAACAAACTTCTATAAGAGGGTACCAGCCACAATTTTTTGTCATGGAAAAATGAAAATCTTATTAAAAAAAAGATAACTTCTTGAGAGATGGGCTGAGCATTTTGAAATTTTTTTAAATAGAAATGAATTGATTGGACTGACAGAGGATGATATGGAAACCCAAGAGGAGAATGACTGTGACCTTATAAAATTAGATTAAGTTGAAATTGCAATTAGGAAGTTGCATAATGGGAAATCTCCTGGAGAAAACAGAATTTCCCAAGAATTATTAAAGTATATTAATAAATTTTTGTGCAAAATAATCTTTGAGTTGCTGAAAGTAATTTGGGAAAAAGGCATAATGCCAAGTGAATGCAACAATGCAGAAATTTATCTGATTTTAAAGAAAGGAAGTATTTTGGAATGCAACAACTATTAGGAAATTTCTGTACTTAACAGTAAAAGCTTGGCAGTTATTGAACTTAACATAAATGAAAAAGTCAAGATTGAAAGAGTTACAGAGCTTAAGTATTTGGGTTCATTTGTCAGAAAATAATGATATGCCAGAAATCAAACTTAGGATTATTGTAGATAATTGCAGCTTTTTTGCATTACGGAATCTAATAAAATCTATGGTGATAATTGCATTAAAGTTAAGGGTAAAACAAAGTCACTTTTCAAAAGAAAAATGAATAAAATTCTTGTAACATTAATAATAAATTTTTATTTTTATAATATATAAAATATTGTTGATTACTTCTGCTTTCTTTGTCAAGAATGAGAATTGGCTTTTTCTTTTAAAAATTGGCATGCAAAAATGTCAGCTTTCATCTTATTAAAAAGGTTTATAAATATAAATCTTATTTTAAAGAAAGATATTCATGTCATAATAGCATCATTTAATGATAAAATTTTGTATCATTTCACTAATTTAGGTAATTTGTATTTTTAAAGTTTGATATTGATAAGTTTCATCTTTATCTTTCTGTGCAATATATTTATAATTTAACAGATGGTTTACTTTACAGTAAGTTACATGGATTTGACAGTATCGTGTTATAGGACTGATTATTAGTGGGAGTAAATATCATGGTGCAGTATTTTTATATATAATTTTCTGATATATCAGTGCAATGTTAAAATGCTATGTTCTTTTAAGAGAGCACTTTAATTTTCATGCATATTTTTATAACTTTTGATAATCTAAAGGTACATTTTCATCTCTTTTGTATTATATTTAGGATACAAATTATGTTCTGGAAAAAATACAAAATGTTCAAAAAGAACATACAACATTAAAAAGAAGATTAAAAAATATACAGGTAATTATGTGAATTAAGAATTTAAAGCATTTTCAATAGTTACAGTTGCTTAATTGGTGGTTAATGTTATTTTGCAGGCAGCATACCAAAACTTGCAAAGAATAAAAAAATGGCAAGACAAACAGCTGGAATATGCGTAAGTAAATTTAAGTATGGTTTATACTAACACTTTATTTGTATATAATGTAAAACTGCATATCTGATTAGAATTTCTGTAAAATTTTATAGTTTATAATCTTAAGAATAATTTAACAATGAATTTATCATAGTGGATATGTGATTGCAGTAATGAAAAACTTTTTCTTTATTAATAACTTATTGATGATCCCTTTTAGAGTCAACCTCAGTTTTAAAATTTGTGATAATAATCATATTATTAATCAATTTGCTAAAGTGTTACTTTTTATTCTGTTCTGCTTTTTTTCCCCCTATTCCATTCTATGTTATACCCATAGAGATTTATTTTTACTGTCAATAGACATGATTAATGATATTGTTAAAAAATTTTTTATTATAAAATTTTATTTTAACCTTATATTTATTCACTTATGAAATTCTTATTTTTTTATAGCTTTAAGATATTTGTTACATAATTTTTTTATAGTTTTTTGTTAAATAATTTAATTATTGGAAAAATTATACCATTTTTGAATATAACTTACTAATAAAGAAATGTAATTTGTTATAATCTGTATTATATAACAAATTATTGTATAATATAACAAAATAAGAATACATTATAATCGATTTTTATTTTTTTATGTATTATATGTATTTATTTCTGCTATTTAGTTAAATTATTTAGTTTATAATTATTCTTAATTGAGTGATATGTAATTAAAATAATTGAAAATGGATGTAATCATTTTTTTTTATCTATTTTAAATTAAACATAAATAAGTTGAAAAGAGAAATTAAAAAAACTTATTTTCAATAATTATTCTATTTTGAAATGCCAGAAGACTTACTAAAATTAAAAGTTTCCAGTATATCATTTTATTTTCTACTTTAGTGTAGGATGAAGTTAAAATATTATTACTGTCAGATGTGCTATAGAAAACTGTCTGATTTTACCAAACTTATAAAAAAATATTAACTAAGAGTAATTGCTTGCTTTTGTGGTTTCAATAGGATAATTTTTAAGAACAACAAAATTTGAATCTTGAAAAATTTATTTAAGTTTGAAGAAAGGAATTTGATTGAGATTGAAAATTTTTGGCAATCATCAATGTGTTAGACTGTGTGTTTATTAACTTTTATCTTATGTAGAAGTAATTCCACACTTAAAAAAATGTTGAAACCAATGAATGCTATTTTGTAGACAATTTTTTTAAAATAAAGATTAGCTGTATTTATTTCTATATTAAGATAGTTAATAATTTTTTTTTTGAAAATAATGTAAAATTGAGAGATATTACTTTTAATATATTCTGCTAAGTTATTGGATTTTAGAAAGCTTTGTTTTAATAATTATAAAAATTTTTTAATTGTATTGATTGTTTTGTATATTACTTTTTAAAATTGCTGTTTAATTTTATAGGTTTGTAACTCCTTTGAATCGATTAAGAAAGAGAAGTAAGTTCTTGATAATGTTATAATTAGCTTTTCAATCGATTTTGATTTGTATGGCAGTTTCTATATTTAAAAATTTATATTGGATCATTTAGATTTTCTATATTGTCTTTCTAAATGATTCAATCTAATGCTGATTAAAGCAGAGGTGCCCAATGACATACAAACCCAATTCTAAGAAGAAGAAGAAGAAGAAGAATCTAATGCATCATTGTAGTGAAACTCACTTGATTATCAGTATTAAAAACTAAGAAATAAATTAAGGATGACTGAAGAATATTCTAGGAATTGTGTCTGTAATTGTATGTTTTGAAGTACTTCATAAGATATACATACTTCAAATATAATTATGAGTTTAATACTGAATTTCAGATTTGGCAGTTATTAAAAACTAAAACTTTTAAAAAGTGTTTAAAAGTTTTTTTGTTTTCATTATGTGAGTTGTTACTTTATTAAGTATTTGATTTGTAATGTTGAGGTAGGATTTTTGTAATATTAAAAAATATTTTTCAACTTTATATAATATTATATTGAATAGGGTTTGTTTTATTTGTTGCTTTGTGAGAAATATATATGTGTGTGTGTGTTGCAATTTTAATTTATGATGGATAATGTGAAAAGATAATTTTAATTTTTTACTGAGCATCATAAGTAGTTAAAGAATCCAAATCAACCTTATCAGACCCATACATTTGAATAAATTCACATTTGATGCATAAACATAGCTAAAATTAGTTTTTATCTAAAATTAATATGATGAATTTGCTAGCTTTAAAAACATTTCTTAAAATTTGCATGGTAGTTTAAACACATTTATACTATTACAGCTTTATACACAGTCAACATTACAATACATAACAGTTTTATAACTAAATTTTTAATATTAACTCTAATTTTAGTTCCTCTGATAAATTAAATTTTAAAGCAGAAAAGATGCTTAATTTTTTTTATTTATCAATTAAAAATTTTTCTATTGAATTTATTATAAAATTAGTGAAACGATTTTTTTATTGTAACAAATTTTATTATTGCATCTTCTGCACCTCAGATTTTAAACCATCACTTCATTTTTGTATTTTATAGTTTTTATTATCTTTACAGAACTGCATGTATAAATTTGTAATTTACACATACAGAATTTTTTGCCAGCATTATTTACTTTCAATTTATATTATTAGAATTTAGTAAATTATTTAACAGAAAAATTTTAAATATTAATATTATAATTACGTTCAGTTTATATAATTTCTTAAAAAAGCAAATTTACTAAGCTTTAAATTTAATGGTATGTGAATATGTTACTTTTCTAGTAATATCTATGCTATTTTTTAAGTTGTTGATTCAAAATTGTTTTATAACATTAAAAGTTAATATATTTGTCAAAAATTAAATTTTTTTAAAATTTATTGAATTATGTAATTTGATATGTTCATAGGTTAATAAAAAAGACTTTTTATTCTTCAAATTTATTGTCGAATAAAATATTCCAATTTTATAAATTTAAAAATTTGCAAAAAAAAAAAAATCTTTTTCTGTACATTTTTAAATATTATTTATTAACATGTGAAAGCTAAAAATCCTTTTTATTTTAAGCTAAATCATACAAAATTGACTTCAAAAAGTAAAATTATATATAAAAAAAGAAAATGCAAATTTAAAATATTAATATCCTCATGAGTCAGTTCTTTGTGTATTATAATTTCATGATATTTCAGAATTCCACAAATTCATAATTAAAATATCTATTACTAAAATGTTTCTTGATTATTAGAAGAGGGGTACAGAAAATAGACTTATAATTGTGTATTTTGTTGATTTTTGTCTAATTCACTATATTGCAAAGTCCTTTGAGTTGTTTTAAATTTTCTATGAAGTTGCATCTTTGATTTATATTTGTTTTATCTCAAAGCATAAAGAAGAAGAATCATAGTAGATTATTAATGACTAAATTTATAATATATAATAAAAATCTTACTGTTTGCACCTTTTTTTATGTAAAATGTAAATTGTATTTCATGTCATATTGTGTAAGTATGGCAACTATGAAATTGTTTTAATTTCAGGAATGCTCTCTACTACAAATTGGAAATTGCGAAAACAGAAGGTACTTCAGCAGATTTTATCAAAGCCAAATGTAAGAATAATTTTTTTCACTGTTTTATATATTATTTTAATATTAATTGTATGTATTGTTATATTACCTTTATAATAATAATACAAATTCATAAAAAAATTTAATGAGTTCATTGTACAGTAGGAAAAATAAGCCTTAGATGAAAATATAGATTTCTTGTGTATTTTTTTTCTGAAATTAATGAATCTGTAGCTATTTTTTTACTTACTAGTTAGCATTTTCTCAAAAATCCAAATCATAGCTTTTTGTTTTCCTCAATGAATTTGATAGCTTTTTAAAATTTTAACTAAACAACTTACAGATAGAGGAAAGGTTTTCTTAATAACAGTGAAACTGCTACCAACTTTGCTATCACTGTGATGACAAGACTTATCTAACCTATCAAAGTTTGAAACTCTAGCTGTATTAAGTACAAAAATGAGGTATCCAAGAATTCATTAAAGGCTTTGTTAAGTGCATTTTCTCCCTTCACTAAACCTTTATAAAAAACACCATTGGCTGAGACTGAGAGTTTTTGTTTAATTTTAAATTATTCAACTACTATTCACTTGACTACTATTTATTAGAAAGTATACTATCCTCTGTCTTTATTTTGCTGATTAAATTGTTCTCAAATTTTATTAGTATCAGCAAAAACTGTTGGAAAATTCTGGTGATGTTAAATATGATGTGTTATGAGTGTAATAACAATATTATATTACATTAATTTTATTTTTGAATGGGTGTTAAAATTCTCTCAAACAACCTTTGAATTATTAGGTTCTAGGCTTCAAGGCTAGAATCTACTAGAAAAAGCTTTAACAATAAGTTCATTTGGAGACAACAAAACCATTTTACAGATAATTTTGCAAATAAATAATTGCATATTGCTGTGAGTGGGGTGTTAATAGGTATGCCACATGTTTAATTCTTCACTTTCTCTGTAAATGAGACTTGTTAATGTAGAAAAGTGTTATATCCCTAAACAGTGGCCTCCAAGAAAATTTTTATTTCTGGCATTTAAAAAAAAAAAACATATGAACCACTTTTGTATCTGCAATGTGTCTTTCTTCCAACATTGCATACTAAACTCAATTTGGGGAAAATATATGCTAAACTTCTGGACAGCAAAGGAAGGGCTTCTTGCATCTTAGGTACAATTCAAAAATTTATGTGAGTAAAAAAAAAGAAGTTTTTATTAAGTCACGAATAATAACAATCTTCTGTAATGAGAAATTTGAAAATAAACCATTAGAAATGTAAGAAAAAAAAATAAAATAAAATAAAAAATAAATAAATAAATAAAATAATAAAATTTTTTTAAAGCAAAATACATTAGCAGGCATTTAATTTTTTTTTAGAATGAGAAAGCTGTAATCAGAAGATTTTGTTGTTATTGTGGTAAAATACTTTTGCAGTATAAGTTGCAATATCACATTAAAACTACATTATTTTGGAATCACATTCATTATATTTACTACAAAACCTTATTGTAGATAGTGATGAACATGAGAAAGGATTTTAAAACATCTCTGAAAAGAGTTTCAGCTCTAAATGTAAAACTGAGCAGACTGCTCCTCAACACCTCCTGGACTGTTTGGGACTCTCCAAAGAGGACATTTACTCATTTCCTATTCTAGTCCTCAATTTTTCTCAGGGTCAATGATCTGATGGACCTTGTCTGACTTTGTCAGACATTTTGAGGATAAACCACAACAAGAGTTTCATTGAACTATGGAATAGAATTAGGCTGGCTGAATTTTTTGGTCTGTTATCAGAGGTATTCTAACAGTTACTTTCAAGAGAAAATAGCTAAAGAGTAGTTTTAGAGTATGTGTTTTCAATATGCTTTTAGCATTTCTTTAAAGCCAATTTTTTTTTATAAATATGTCTCTTATAAAAATGGTGTTTGATAGACCATTTTGGTGTACATCAAATATTTTTTGTTTTTACAAATTTACTTAGTTTCATCTAAAGGACAAAAAAAAAAAAAAAAAAGGCTCAAATTGCCTTCCCAGTGTAGTACTTCTATGTTCAATTAGCCTTTGTTTGATGAATTTCATAAGATAATGTTCAATTTAAAAATATTTGTCCAATAAAAGAAAATTGGTCATTTCAACTTTTAACATCATGTTTATGATTTAGAATTTTGAATATCAGAAACTGACTTTTTTAAATGGAAATCTGTTTATCATAACACATACAGAGCCATTAGTGTATATATATATATATATATATATATATATATATATATATATATATATATATATATATATATATATATATATATATATATATATATATATATATGATATAATATATATATATATATATATATATATATTTATATATATATATATATATATATATGATATAATATATATATATATATATATATATATATTTATATATATATATATATATATATATATATATATATATATATATATATATATATATATATATATATAATATCACAAATAGTTTGAAATAATATTTAAAATCAAATAAACTTTTGTTATTTATTTTAATAAACCTAAAATATAACATGCTTAATAATGATATTCAATATTTATTCATCAATTAAGCTACAATATTCATAATTTATTATTCAACCTACTACTATAATTTATTAAACTATAAATATTGATTTCTTTCCAGGAATTCATTCATTCTTTTATCCTTGTGTCCAGGAAATTTATGAATGAATTGTTTAAATATTATTAGTTAATAAGGAAAAATTATTTCAAAGGCTTCTTATATGTATCCACTGATATAATGTTTATTGCAATTATTTTCATTGGAGAAATAAAAATTCTCTTTTTTTTCCAATTCAGTATTTCATTGCAATAATGTACATTATAATATATTGTGAGGATTATAAATGTGTGTGTGGACTTATTTTTTAACATTTCTTAAAGATAATATTTTTCTCGCCTATGTTTTTGTTTATGCACATTTCTTGAATAGTATGACTATTTCCTAACATAATCAAGAATCTGTAGCTATGACATTCAAAATTTAATTTAGGGCAATGCTTATACTCATGTATATTTCTGTGCAATTTCAAATTTTTTATTTCCCAAATATGCCATTTATAAAGAGATGCAGTCATAGTTTAAAAAATTAAGGTAAATTAAATATTTATTCTAGTTATTTGTGTTTGGTACTGCAATATAAGTATCTCAATGATGAATTTTTCAGATTTGTCTGGTTGAAGATATTTTTCTGATACACTCTAAAAATTTTACAAACAAGTAACTTTGACTAGCATAAAATAATTAGAATTGTTAAATTCAGAATGAACTGTAGTTAATATATTGCCTGTGTTTAAAATAATAATAAAATATATTCTCATTTTTATTAATAAATCTTATTCAGAATGTACACTTATTCAAAAAATTGAATGTATTTATTTAATTTCTATTTTATTCAATATTTTTATGTATCTAACTTATAACCTGTTTACTTGTCTAAGTTAATTGGAATTGAATAATGTAATATTAAATACAAAATTCATAAAAATTGGTGAGAATTATGAACTATATCCATTTAATAGAAAATTACTTGCTTTGAAATTTTAAGCATAAGTTACTGAAATATTGCATAGCTACTTTAATTTTAATGTAATCATTGTATTATTGTACTTTCAACCATAACTAGAGGTTTTATTAAATATTAACATGTTTGTTAATTTAATTTTTATTTAGATAATGTCATCACCTGATTATGAGAAAATAGAATGTATTAAAGAAGGTAAATAAAAAATTAATGTTATTTTTAATGATCATTTCAATCATTATATTGGAATTGTTATTTTTCAACTAATTATTTCATATCACTTAATTTATTGTGTAGCATTGTATTTTTTAAATTCAAAGCAGTAATATTATAAACATATTATTGAAATTTGATGCTCAAAATATTAACCATCATTATGAAAATAATTGACTAAAAATATAAACATTTTTAAACGTTTAAAAAAGATATGTTAAATTTTATCTTTATACTTTGAAATTTTGTTTTGTATAAAATTTTATTTAATAAAAATAAGCATGAAAAATAAATTGAGGCCTAGAAGGCTTTAATTTATTCTAAATTTACAAGCATATATAAAATAAAATGTTTATTTTTAACATCATATGGAAAAGGTTACTAATACAATGGAAAATATTCCAAAATAAAAGGACAGCAATTTTAAAAAATTGCCCCTTTTTTCTTTTTTTTTCTTTCTGTTCTATTTTCCTAATTTTAGATTTTAACAAACTAAGAAAATAGTAAAAAAAATGTTAATTAATTTTAAAATCTCTTTTCTAAAATTATAATAACTGTGTTTTTTTAAATTAAAAATTACACTGTTTTTTCGTTGCAAATACAAATATTTAATTTGTTTTTCATTGCATGTGCCATGTTAACAATTCATGTATATATATTGTTTACAAGGCTATATGATTTTTTTATTACAACTATTTTTTTTTTTTTTTTTTTTTTTTTGTAAAATTTTGGTAAATTTCTTTTTTAAGTTGGCACTGGGACAAAGCAATTTTTGTTTGTCTTCTTTCTCTTTTAATATTAGAATCTGTTTTTATAAGTAACATATTGATGACAGTTTTTTTTAAAAAGAAGAGCTTAGGCAAAAAATTATAGAAAAATAAATAGGTTCTTTAAGTATTAAAAATAGATTCTTTAACTGTCTAATGAAACAATAATCCTATATTTATCATCTAAAAGATATAGAAGATATATTTAAATCAATAATTTAATAAGATATCATCTAAAAGATATATTTAAAACTTAAGAAAATATTCTTAATTTTTTGAGAAACATTTTATGAAGAAGTTTATATATATATATATATATATATATATATATAATTTTTTTCTATCTCTTCATATGTCCTGTGTTAAAATATTAGGTTGTTTTCTGTGGTTACTTTCATATTATGTGCCTTTAATTTATTATTTTTCCATTTACTTTTTTATTTTTATGAGTCAAATTTAGAAACAAAATAATTGAATTATCATTGTGTAATTTCTTTTTTCTATGTAAAGTAAACAATTTCGTTTCTTAAAATTTTTCTGTTTCTTCTGACTTTAGAACTTTTACATTCTTTTCTATTAGCAGAGCAGATGCAATTTAAAAATATTTCTTATTTTACCATAACATACATTGATACTATTTCATAATTGTAAATATAATTTTTGCATCTAAGAGTTCTTTTGAAATTTGTTTTGTATTTTATATACTTTTTCTTTATAGTCTTATTGAATGTAAGAAAATTATTATTTTCATATTTTGTATTTAATTGTAATACAAAAAGAAAACTAATGATTTCATCAATTTATTTATTTAGTTTTTTTGTGTTCAATATGTTTTAATAATTTATTCTTAGGATATTTTATAGTAAATTAATATGTTTTTTAAATAAAAAAATTGTATAAACGTCTTGAGTTTTAAAAGTAAGCATTTAGTTCTATAATTTTTTTAATTAAAGTATCAATATTTAATGTGTAATTTTTATTTTATTTTAAATGCAATGTAAAATTTTAACTTTGTTTAATTATTATAAGGAAGTGGTGAATTGAATGTTAGTGTTTTAAATTATCTGCACTTCTCATATTAATATAGAAAATATATTTCTAATTAACATGATGTTTAAACTACTTAAGAAAATCAACAAGCAGGAGTGAAATAATAAAGATATTTTTAAAAATCAATAACTTAGTTTTTACTAACTAATTTAAGAGCATCAGCTTTTTCATTTGCAAAACTTTTCAATTTTTAATCGTTCCATATTTTAATTAATGCAAAAGATAAAATCTTGATTGGTTTTAAAATGGAAAAAAGTTTCTTTTTCAATTGTGATAAAATTGTGTATTTTTTAAAAATGCTACTTTCTTGGTGGTAAATGCAAATATTAAATGTGTTTTTCATGGCATAAGCCATGCTAGGAGAATTTATGTATAGGTATTGTTTAAGGAGCTATATCTAAATTTTTTTATAACAACCCAGTTTTTTGTAAGATAATGATCTTGCTTGATTCATTGCTTTTTCTGGAATTTCAGTATTCTATGTATATTAGTGTTTCCCAATCTGTTTTTTTTTTCTTTTCTTGCGTATTACTTGGTAATATATCATAACACCACAAAATGATACATAAATTGTACCACTTTGTAAAATGATTGTGTTTTGGGAAATTTATTATAGTGAATCTGTTTTTTTCATTATAAGTTTCATAGGGTAAACATATATTCATTCATATGAGGCAAATTTTTTTGAAACATGCTTAAATTAATCAAAAATCAGGTTCTAAACTCATTAAAATTATAATCCCACTGTAATATATATATTTTATGTTATGTTCAAAGTTTCCTATATTTATATGATACTTTAACATATTTCATTCACTAATAAATGGTTTAAGAAAAAAACAAAATTATTATACAAGCAATATATTTTCTTATATAATCAAATATTCTCATATAAGAAATTAAATGAGATCATGATGGTTGTTTTGAAGAATCTGGCAGCTTTAGATCTCTGGTTCTAAAGATGCCAGGTATATCCTTAAGTCTAAAGCTGCATTCAATCTGTTTCAATATTTATTTTAAAAAATATATGAAGAAAGAAATCTTTAACATTAATTCTGTTCTAGTCTATAGAAATAACAATTTAAGTGCTTTCTCAGGAATTATAGTCTTTATCAATGTTTAACAAAAAATTAATTAGATTGTATTTGAATTCTTCTTTTAATGTTTTGTCACATAATAATTTTGTTAAATTATCTATATTGTTAATAATGCAGATTTTTTATTTTCATCATATTGGAGGGTTAAGTTTAATTATCATTTGAGTTTTTGTGTTTTAAAAATACTCCATGAAAGAGTATTTTAATTTTCTTTAATGTGCTACAACATTTTTTTAGTATCTTATGACAAACTAATTTTATTTTCCAACAAAGAAATGTGTAGAGTTTTGAATACTTCTAATTGATTGCTTTCAATATATTGTTTCCAAAAACCTAATTTCTTAACAATATTTTATCATCAACATTTAAAATTTTATGGAGCTGTAAGTTTCAAATTGAAGTTATTTATTTGCAAAAAATATCAGATAAATATGCAAGCATCTGAAGCCAATTAAAAAAATCAACAATCTTTGCTGTATAATATTATTAATTCAAATAATTTTTATGGATTATAGAAAAAAGGTTTCTATGATATTTTTTGTCTGCCATTATTGATTATTTTTGGATACCATTAATGGTACACATACAATAGGTTGAGAAACACTGCTGTATATTATTCTTGCAATAATTTTTGCTTTTAATATTTTGCATGTGTTTCAATAATTATCTTTGAAACACACATCTTGAATGTTTAATTTGTTAGCATTGAACATGTTTCTTAAAAGGACAAAAGTAAATCCTTTTTTTTCTTTCATTTTTAAATGCAACAAATTTTGAGTAAATTTTAAAGGAAAAATTTCTTTTCGAGATTAATTTCTTTTGTAAAACATATTTTTATGAGGCTGTTTTTATAAGATTTTAAAATTTACTTTTTCTGTGAATTGAAAGTTGTGGATAAGCTGAATAATTCTATTATAAGTTATATTTACTCATAATAACATAGTTTTTATTTAAATGTTTGATTTCAATAACGATGTATTGAGTTAACATATTTTAATTTTTTTAGAGAACTCTGGAAATAATTCTGATGAAAATTATGTTGATTTATCTTCATCAAACAAAGCACATTCAGAAATCATACGAGATGATAAAAATTTGGCTTCTAATCGTCTTTCTCCTTTGTTTCTGAAAGGAGAAAATGAATCTTGTGAAAATAGTCTAATGAATCGTCACCCTTCAGAAAATTCATTTTCAAAAAGTGAAAGTTCCAGTGTTCTTATTTCTGTGTCTCTGACGAAGAAAAACATTACTAATAGAGAAAGTCATTGGAATCATCTCCCATCAGGACAACCATATTTAAAGAGTACAAAGAATAATGAATTGGATTCCAGTGATTTTGTTTCTAAGTCTCAAGAAGAAAATGCTACTGATGAAGGAAGTCAAATGAATTATACTTCACCTGAAAAATCTTATTTAAAAAATAATATTGTTTCCAGTGTTTTTATTTCTGTATCTTTGGGAAAGGAGAATACTATTACTAATATAAACCATCCTTCGTCAGAAAAATCACGTTTAAAAGATAGTGAAAATACTGTTTCTAGAGATCTTACTTCTGTGTCGCTGAAAGAAGAGAATGCTACTAATGAAGAAAGTCATATGAATTCTCCCTTATCAAAACCATTACACTTAAAAAAAGATCTCATTTCCAGTGATCTTTCTTCTTTATTTCATGAAGATAAAAATGTTCCTGATGAAGAAAATCATTTAAATTGTTTGTCATCAGAAAAATCATGTTTAAAGCACACAAGTTATAATGAAGGATTTATTTCAAATAATCTTACCTCTGTGTCTTTGGGAGAAAAAAATGTTGTTGACAAAGAAAATCATATGAATCATTCGCCATCAGAAAAATCATGTTTAAATAGCATAAGTGATAATGATTTTAT
This sequence comes from Latrodectus hesperus, assembly GCA_037975125.1. NCBI lineage: Eukaryota > Metazoa > Arthropoda > Arachnida > Araneae > Theridiidae > Latrodectus > Latrodectus hesperus. The sequence continues at coordinate 6,470,780 of CM075860.1, read as the reverse complement.
TACCGAAGATATTGCTTTTGAATCTCATGGAAAAGAAAATGCTACTGAGGAAAAAAATCATGGGAATCATTCGTTATCAGAAAACACCTATTTGAAAAATATAAATGATGATAAAAATTCTGTTTCTAATGGTCTTACTTCTATGGGCTCAGCAGAGGAAAATGTACTAAACCTTTCATGTGAGAAAAATGTATCTTCAAAAAATTCTAATGAGCAAACCTCAAGAACATATTCCTCAATATTTCCCTGTAAAAACCTAACAATTACAGTTAAACCTCCTGTTAGAAGATCTGCCCGTTTAATGCTTTCTAAAAAAGCAAGTTTTTTCCCTCCAATTCCTGAGAGAAAAACTGTTTCAAATAAATCTTCAAATAATGATAAATCAGATCCATCTTTAGGTACAGGCGTTTCCCTTAAACCTAAAACTAATTACTCCTTAAAAAGAGCATTTGCTGAAATGTCTGAATCTAGCAGTGAGAAAGATATACCTCCAGCTGAAATTTCTGCATCTTGTAATGACGAAGATATAATGCTTCCAGACCTAGATGATTCAATATTTCAGGAAATGAATGAAGAGGAAGAAGTTATGACTGTTAAGTCTAAGAAAAAGCCCAAACCTTTCCAAAGCTATGTTAGAAGAATGGGGAATTTAGTTCCAAAAGCTGTTGAATGTTCTTTAAAAGCTCTGGAAAAAACCAATATCACTTCAGATAGCTTTTATGATGTTTCTCATCGCCTTGCAGAAATCCTCACTCAAGAAACAGACATTGTAGAATGTGAGAATTCATGCTCCAAAATGAAGTTGATTTTATTCTATATTTTAAAATACTTAGTCGTTACATACCATAGGCCTGTTTTCGATTTCAGTGAAACTCAAGACACATCAGTTCTTTTGCCTCGTTCAGAACTCTGCTTAGTTTCTGCATTACATAAAATTGAATTGGACACTTACAAAGGCTTACTTTCATCTATTGTAGTCAGTATTTATCAATTAGTTCTTGCCATGCCTTCATTACCTATATATGGAAGTTGCTCAATGTGTAGAATATTCACAAAAATATGCAAATTAAAGCAAAATTCAAGACTACCAATAGATTTGTGCTGTGATATCCTGAAGATGAAACACAAGTTTTCAACCATGCTCATTGCATCAGTGGTTGGAGTTTGGCCAGAACTGCTGTTAAAACTTTCAAATGCATCTGGTAATTTTATTTGAGATTGTTAATTAGACAGTATTATGCATTATTAGACTATTACCTAAATTATTAAACTTGGTAAAAAAAATCGATCAAAATTATCATGAGTTGCTGTAAAAGTCTGAAGCCTAAAAATTTGTGTTTAGCAACATATAAGATTTGATATTTTTAAATTGATAACCATTTTTTTTTTTTAGTATATAGGGCAAAAATTTCAAAATTTTTAAGTTACTTTGTGTTCTAGTGATGCATAATTTTGTATTAGTATGCTTCATTTTCTTACAATGGTTATAAATAATTGCCTTTTCCTTTAGCTGTTATTTTAAATGCTAATCGCATTATTTAATTAGTTAGGTAATTTAATTAAATACTTTTTTAATTAACTATACAAATGCATCTTAAGTATTTTGTATTTAAATTTTTCAATAAGAATTAAATACTTTGTTTTTAAAATGGAAATTAATGTAGTTCATTTTGAAAAGTTTATGCTTATCTTTAACACTTACAGAATAATATTTTCTTATAATAAATACATTTTTTTCTAAAAATTTTTTTATTTTTTTACATTAAAATCTAAATTTTTAAAGAATTTATTAACATTTTAAACTATGAGAAGTTATTTTTACCTGTAGAATCTGAAATCACTAAATGAGTGAATCAAATGAATAAAATAAAGAGAATTATGAATAAGTAAATTCCACATGTGATTTTTAAAATAGCTGAGCAGCAACAAATTTCTATAGAAATGGTTTTGAACAATTTTTATTTGTAGAAAAAGTGTTGTTGTATGCTTTCTTAAGATTTCCACTTTTTAGCTCTACAAGGGGTAGAAGTGATGGCACCTTATATAATTATAATGGGACACCAAGTGACTGCACTATCATAGCCCTGAAACAGAATCTTTAGAATTTAGAAGCAGGGACCAAGCAGAATATCCCTATATTTGACCTAGAACCCTCAGTGGTATCATTTCACATGGAGGACATTGCAACCATGACATATTTAACATGCCGCAGTTGTCTTTAGTGAACAAAGCAGATCATTGATTGGGTCGTGAATCAATTTATCTTCCGATAACAAGAAAAGATGCCCAAACCAGTCAGACTAGTGCTGTAGAAAAAATTCTACGTATAATTTTGATTTAATGAATTATTTGTTTTGACATTTATAAGCTAGTTACTTTAATTTTTCCTGAAAACTAAGTCATGCATTTTCATGTTAATACTTCATTTTTATTTGTGTTTTAGAGCTGTCATATATTACAAATTTGCAACGTTCTATATACTTTAATTAATTTAAAACATTTTATCAATTTTTTAAAAAAAACCTTTTTTTAATATTTCACATTTAGAAAATAACATGTGTGAAAGGTCTATGTATAGTAAAATTTTATATGAATTCCCTATTGTTTTTGAACTTTTGGAACATATTTTTTATGTATAACTGATTACAATAAACTCCCAATTGTTTGCGAATAGTTTATCCATTTTCAAATTATTCACAATACTTAACTTTCAAAAAGTTTCAATCCCTTATAAAGAAGTGTTTCAATCTAAGACATAAAATTTTTAATCATTTTCTTATAAAGTAAATTTATAAATTAATGTATCTGATTAATTTTATTATTCCTCAAATAACAAGTATGTGTATGTTATCCATTTGTATAAATTGTTCAAATGCATATTTGTGATTTGATTTGTTCTCTTTTTCTATAATTATAAATTATACATAAAATTAGTTTACATGCAACAGCTGGTCACCTCAGATCTCAAATAATCAGGAGTTTATTACATATCTCTTTCAAAATGTAACTATGACATGGGAAGATTTTTATTTCTGTGAATTTGGACACATTTGCTAATTTATCAGCCATTTAGTGAATTTCATACTTTCTGTATCAAATATAAGAAGTTATATAATTATACAAATTGACTTTAGGCCTGTTTTTAAGAGAGTACTTGAATATTATTTAGTCTGCAACTTTGCCAGAAAAAGTACTTATGATAATGATTTATGGAATATTTTGTATTTTCAAAAGGACCTTTATATTAGCTAGATTTGTATCTTATTTTCCTTCTAGTTGATTTTGTTATTTATTTTTCATTCTTCTACACCTTTTTTTGAAATGTTATAAAATATATAATACCTATATTATCATTATTATTTGCCGATGACTTGATTATCTGGTTCCAAGCACCAAAAAATGATGCTAAAACCTTATTGAAGGTTGCCTAAATAAACCGCTTAATGTGCTTTCAAACTTGTGTGAAGAAAATAATATGACTGTGAACTTAGATAAAGCAGCCTCTGTCTTTTTCACTAACCTACAAGATTTTTCGGCTTGAGCTTGAAGTACCAAGGAGTATCAATTACCAATACAGACATATTTACTTATCTTGGAATAATCTTTGATAACAAACTGAGTTGGAGACCCCACATCGATCAGCTTAGTGAGCGTGTCTCAAATTAAGTATTCTTAAATGCCTTGCAGGATGCATTTGAGACTGTGCTGTGTACATCCTTAACACTATTTTAAAATTTTTATCCATCTTTTAAAGATTTATTGCTTTGAAGCTCTAATCACAGCTCCTCAAGTGGTACTTAAAAAACTTGAAGTATTGCAAAACCAGGCCTTGCATTTGATCACAGATGCTGTAAAGTCCACACCTGTTGATGTAATGCTATTACTAACAGAAAATATACCCTTCCAAGTAACCATGGAAATGAAGGCCATGGCAGTCTATGAAAAACTACTGCAGGTAGAGGATCCTTACTGGAGGGATTATGTAACCAAAACAAGAAAACTGAAAACCCAACATGGTTTTATCCAAAAAATCCTGGAAAAAAAGAACAATCTTGAAATTCCAGTTGATAAAGCTCCCCTTATGACATGTAGAAATCCCTTGAAATTAACGACTGCAAATATAAGGCTTGATTTAGGAAGTTGTGCAGAGAAAGAGATATTTTCACCAAGTGTTTAAAAAAAAAACCCTTGCCTTAAAGACCATTGGAACCAGATATCTGCTTTCTCAATAGTTGCAAATTTCTATCAGGTCCCAGTTTGATTGCCACTTTAATGTTGGGGCTGGTGTTTTCTTTGACCTTTTTTCATTTTATGCCCCTGCCGGTTATATTGGTACCTCCTGTGACAGTGAAGTTATAGCAATATGTATAGCTTTGAATCAACTATCAGCTATTCATTGCAAGTTTTCAAGAACATTATCCTTTCTGACTCTTAGGCAAATCAATCTCTACTTTCTGCAACCCTTTGTCTAAGAATAGGATGTGTCTTCCTAGCCTCTCTGAAGCACATCAGCATTCTTACTGTTCCTACTTGTCCACTCTGTGGCTCTGGAGAAGTAATGGACAGAGACCGCCTGTCTTTTGTGGGGCTCTTTGTTGCTCAATGGAGGAAGCAAGATATTGGGAGGCATGATTGCTCCTTAAGCAAATGACTTCAGTCTATTTTTAATAGTTTACGTTTTTCTAACCTTTAGTTCTTTGTATTTTGCCTGGCCATTGGAAGTAAAAAAAAAATATTATCAAGAAGCACAATGTGATTGAAAATGTTTGAATAAATTTCAATGCATTATAATCATAATTCTTTTTTGCCATTAAATTTAGTATCAGGAAAAAAATGTTAAAGTATAATTTTTTTTTACATTGTATAATTTGCCTAGACAGTTGTACACCTATAATGTGTTTTTAACTTATATTGCTAGTTTCTTTGTCACTCAACCGCCGTTGCACACAAGAACTAATTTGACTAAGACCTGTGGCCTCAGTGTGAAAAAGCGGATTCCAAACCACTGCAAACATCTATGCCCAAAATGTGATTCAAATTCATAAACTACTTAACTTAAATTGCATTTTGTCTTCCAGAAGGATTTTTTCACATACAGTGGATTGTATTTATGGATTAGATGGATGAAAACCTATAAATCTCTATCGACTACTTCAATGCATATGCAGAATACAGGGGAAAAAAACACAGTTCTTGTTTAACAATATCTGAATACAAACTGAGGGCTTTCTACTTGGGAGAGAATGGTTTTTACTATTAGATCAACAATAAACTCATGCTAAGACATTTGAAGACTGATAACATCATGGAAGTTAAAGACACACAAATATAGTTGGCATTTATTCAAAATAATTACTCTTTGGAGCTAAGCATGACCTAGTACTTAGAATTTAATCTTACTCTTTAGATAAAAAAATTACCAAAATTGATCCCATACTCGGTGTAACAAAAAAATTGACCTTTGTATATGCATATATATATATATATATATATATATATATATATATATATATATATACATATATATATATATATATATATATATATATATGTTTTTTAAACTGCTTGGATATTTATTCAGTAAACGATTTCCTTTAAGGATGATTAATTTTTTTATAAACTTAATATATTAGAAAGCATACACGTAATAACTTCCAGTTATTCAGGCTAACAACTGTATATCAAAGCCATTAAAAGCTGGTATAAACATGGATAGTTTAAAAATGATTATTATAAAAGAATGTCAAAATTAGTACTTTAAGAAGAAGTATTGTAAATAAGTTTTAATGAAATGAAAAAGAAATTTATATAAAATTTCATTTTGCTTTTTAAAAAACTTTATGTGATTTTACTTATGACTAATGTTGGCATTTTTTCTATTCATTTCAAACTATTTCCGTAAAAAAATATTTTTATATGATATTTGTTACACCAAAATCAATAATTCTATTGCTGATAATCTTCACTGTTTTGCATTACAATTAAATCCATATTTTAGTTTAATTTGAATGGCCATTTAATGCATTAAATAGATTAAAAAGCTGAATTTCATATTTTTCTTTCCATATTTTATTTGATAATTATCATTAAATTTGATTATATCCCATTTAAATCAGTTATTATCTGTAATTACATAATTTTAGTTTATTTTGGTGAAGTAATATTAATAAATGAAAATAAGGTAAAAAATGTTGTAATGAAAATGAAAATAAGGTAAAAAGCTGATTAATTATTTTGGTTACATTCTGTCTATATAATGTGCCCATTTTTCTAAGTATTTATTTTTTACTATTTCAGTGGAAGAATCCACTTTTTATCATACAATTACTTATTATTCAAAAATGTGGCCCGAAGCTGTTCGTCATCCCAGATATAAAGTTTCTTTGACATTAAATGAATGGCAAACTTCTAAGAATTTATTGGATAAATTTGTTCCTTCTCCTCCATCTTTTGATTGTGAAAATACTGTTGAATATCTGATGAGGAAAATTAAAGAGAAATGCCTGACCGGTAAGTTTTTTCTATCAATATGAACTAAGGAATTGTTAAGGAAATACAGTTTAAACAATAGGTTAAAGTTTTTCTTTAAACAATGCTTATAAATTTTGCATTTATTTTCTGTTATAAGATATCATAATAATTATTTAACAAAAACCAACTCTACCATCTGTAATTTGTTATAAATTTTTGATTCTTGAATTGAAGTTTTCAAAAATTTAAATTGTATGTAAAAATTTCAGATTTGAAAATTCAACAGATTTAAAAACCATAACTTTAAAAAAATTGCTATAATTTTTAATCTGAATCTTTAATTATTAGTAATATACAAATTTATCATGAATGTTATGCAAATTTATTTAATTATTTTAATTAACTTGATATTTTACTATACAAATTTTCAAAACTTTAGTTTTTTTAATATTTTTCAGTTAATATATTTTACATATGAATCTGCAATAGTGAATGCCTACATTTTTATTATTAACAGCTTTATTTTTAAATTAACAGTGTAGTTGTTTGAACTATTTAAGAAAATATATTTTTAATTGTCAGTTTTTTATTTTTGTTTAGTCATCTTAGAGAATGTTTACTTCAATTTCTTGATATTTAATCATTTGTAACCACCTTAGTCAATATTTAATACAAATTGTTCTGTGAGGTATTAAATGTTTATTGTCAATTTTTGTTTTATAAAATATAAAGTATTAAAAACATCTTGTTAAATCAACTTAATTTTAGTTTACTGTTATCCTAATTTTGATTAGATTCTAATTATGACTTCTGATTTTGATCAAAAGTTTTGTCTATCTCAAAAAATGTTGCTAAAAAATTTAAGTTTTGATGTATGCATAATACATTTAAATTCTGTTATAGATATAATTATATTTATTTCTGTTACTTTCAGAATGAAAGGAAAGTTTCCTTATCATTAATTATATATGAAGATGCAAAAAAAAAAAAAAAAAAATAATAATTTTTAGTTTATACAATTGTCATGTAGATTACTTCTTTAATTTGTATCAGAAATTATTGTTCTATTTTAAAAAATGATTATATTTTCTATTAATTGGATGCTAGTCACTTTTCTGCTAAACATTGCCTCATTTTTTTACTTGAGTGTCTTATTTTATGAACTAATGCAGTATTATTTTATGAATTAATGCAGTACTTGTTTATGTAATGTATTATATTGAATTAGTTGTCATATTTGGAATTTAGAGCAAAAAGATTAGTTTAACTTATAATGTAATTTTATTGCATGTAATCACTAGTCACATGATGAATTGAGTTTCATTTCTTTTGTTACAAATTCTTAATTTCAGTTAATATGAGCATTTGACATTGCCTTTTTTGTTAAAGCTGAAATATCTTTTATTTGTGTATTAAATATACCATCAGAATACAATTCAAAATTGTTTTTTGGTTAAAGTAGTTAATTAAAATTATGCAGGAAAGAATATTTTCAACAATGATTGCATGCAAAATGAGAAGCTGTTTTAGAATCCACTTTTCTTAATTTTATTTATAATAAATCATTTTACATGGGGGATTTTTTATTATTTGTTTTCTGTTTATCAAAATATATATCATTGAGGAAGTATTTGCTTTTATGTATGAAACTCTTTTTATAATTGCCAAGCTGTCAGTTGAATAATTTAGTTTTCAGTTAAGCAATTTGTTAGTTTAATTCCTATATTGGACGTGGATGTTTGTATTCATATCCCTGATAAAATTAGCCGAGCTGGCAGCCGAATGGTTAGCGCTCTACCCTTCGGTTCAACAGTTCATGTGGGTTCGAATCCCACCTTGGGCATGGATGGATGTTTGTAGTGGTTCGGAATCCACTTTAAAGCGTAGGTCCTGGTCTAATTAGCCTTCGTGTGCAAAAAATGACTGTTGAGCAACAAACAAACTCTGATAAAATAACCCATTTTTTAAAAATTTATGTTAGAATGACAAATTAACCAACTTACCTATATTATTTGTTATAAAGAAGCATTCGCAAATAAGTGTTGTAAGTAAATTTCTATATCATTATTTTTTATTTGAATGAAGTAATGCGACTGGCTTTCTATAAAAGAATAGTACCAGATGATTTTTATCAATTTCTTAAGAAATTTATCTTATATATGTTTTAATGTTCTGATTCATTTTTTAGGATGTTACAGCAATGAATATATGCTAACAGCTCCACTTGTAATCATCGCCATTTGTAAAGGATGGTATTGGGCCAAAGAAAATGTTGTCAATAAACACTTAGTGCCAAATATATGTAAATTTGTTGACACTAACAGAAACGAAAATGCTCTCAATTTATTTTGTAAACTTTATGGTTAGTTTTACTTTTTTAGTTATCTTAATTAATTGCTTTTATTTTAAAAAAATTAAGAAATTGGTATTTATTTCGACATAATTTCATGTTTTAATTGTAGTTCAAATCGTTCTAGTCAACTTAAGTTACAGACTTATCAAATTCTTGTCTTTGTATATATTTATTAGAAAGAGATTAATGATTAAAGATTCTTAAAGATTAAAAATCTGGAAATTTATTGGGATGTCTTTCATCTTGGTTTCAACAGCGTTCTTTTGAGTTGCAAAGTTTCAGATTATTTTTTTAATTTTACATATTATTAATTGCTTTTTGAAAAGTTTATTGTTTATTTTGCGTAAATGTAACTAAAAACAATGGTTCAGTTTTTTTCTAGTAAATTTGAGATTTACAGTCTTACATCTTACATTTTGCTTCCACTTCTGTTTTTACAGTTAGGAATTGTGATGACCATTTCATAATATTTTTAAGTTGTGTAATGTGTCCACAGATGTAAGTGTGCTATTTTTCCATTCTGGGAACGGAATTCCATCTTTTAAAAAATTCAAGTTAAGATTTTTATTCAAAAATTAGGTTCTTGAAAAATAGTATATTATATGTCTAAAATCAATTTCTCTTTAACTAATGATGTAAAATAATTAAATTAAAGGAACTGTTCGAGAAGCGTTTTATTCATAATTTAAAAGGTCTACATTAAGAGGTTTATCATCTATATCACACAATCTGAGTACTATTGTGATTTGATTGATTTTGATGTCATCCATAGAAATCTAAAGGTATGTTTTTCTCTTGAGTTAGTAAGCTTCCAAAACATATCTACTAATATTAGTGAAATTGAAAATGAAATATATCATTGCTAAATTTGCATTAAAATATTGAAATATTGGTTTTAGAAATTCTGTGAAACCTATAAACATGTTTTTGACATTATTGCTTAAAATTAATAATATTGGGGATAGATAGCTAAAAAATGCAAATGATAGTTACACAAAGGCCTATTTACATTCTTTTTAAATATTCAAGCTCTTTCAATTTATTACTTTGTTCATTATACAAATGAATGATGTAGAACATTAAAAAAAACTGATTTTTTCATTTTGTGTACAAGAAAAGAAAGTTACAACATTCATTTTCAACAATGTAAGAATATTGTTGATGTTTAAAGAAAAAGTTATAGAGCTCAAGACATTTCATTGATTTTAGCAAGAGTAAGGAAATTGCCAATTTTTATTTTTTTTTTTTTGCATACAATTCAATTATTATCACAAAGCAAAGCACTACATTTTTGAATAAAGACACTCATATTTCTACTTTAGTTTGAAAAACTATTAAGCTCATTCAGATGTTAGCAAATAATAAACTTTCATCCTGACCAAAACTGGGAAAAACTTGAGTAACATACAATTCCTGCTGTGGCTTAAAGCATGAAGGAATCTAAAAGTGAGAAATTGAATCACAGTTTTTTGTTAAATATTGATGAATCTACAAATAAAATTGACATAAAACAACAACTGATATGATTGAAGTTTTTGAAAAAACGAAATTATTTACTGCATATTTCTGTTCGAAAAGAAAAATTAGCAAATCAAAGATACATGTTATAAAATAAAAGAATTTTAAATATAAATAGACTTAGCACTTGTTAAGTAATAAATTGTTTCATATTTACCCAAAAATACATGGATTAGAAATTAGCTTTAAAAAGCTTTTGTGTGAAAATATTTTGATAGCAGATGGGAGTATATTTTCATCATATTTTGTGAATCGAAAAACTAAAATTTTAATTTAGATTTATTTATCTTTTAGATGTTCATTAATTTTTTGATTAATTTAAAAATTTCTTGAACCTAGTTTAATTTATTTTCTAAACTATTGTATTTATTTACCGTATTAAAAAATGCAGTAACTTTAAAATATATGTTTCACTCATAGCATTATGAAATTCTTTTTTATTTATGTACTATAATTTTTGATAAGTACTATAATTTTTGACTGTGCATTAACAAAATGTTCTTACTAAAAAATATATTAGATTGAAATTGCAATGCAGTACATACTTGAAATGTTAATGAACAAGAAGATAAAACTTTTTTTTATCAATTACTATTCTCTTTTCCATTCTTTGTGTAATCGTTTGCTTGGTCTATTCATTATTTAGAATGTATTCATGATTTAAGCATACTTTCACTTAATAAAAATAAAATATTTTGGTTTCTACATATTCTGGTATGTTTTTATTGTAATATTCTTAAGTATTTTTACAGTTATGGAACTGTGTGGTAAATTTCTTTATAATTATTCAGTTTCTATATATTATAATAATCCTTATTCATATTCTTTTTCTTTATAGTGGAAATATGTAGACATTATCCTCAAATATGTCACCCAGAAGAGTTTTTATTTAAAATATTTCATGCTGGAATGGAAAATAATGGTAAGATTGAAAATGTTTGTGATTTTATAGTTATAATATAAAAAAAAATCTATCCATTTAAAAAAGTTTTACCAAAAGTTTACCAAAATTTTTTGTTATTTTATTTTACTTTATAAATTTTTTATAATTTCCCAAAAATTTCTTTAAAAGTATCTTGTTAAATATTGATGTAAAATATTTCTTAAAACTTAAAATTAAAAATCATTAATGGCAAGTTGGTTATTATCGATTCGCCATAAATGGTTTCAAGCCATTATACATTAATCATGTATTATATATTTTAATAATATCTCTACATAGAATTGAGTATTTTAGAGACCAGGCAGTTGTAACTGTCTATAAAATTAAAATCTATATTGTAAAGTATGAAGTTTTAATTAGAAGTCAATTGTAAAAACATGATAATAACAATCAATGAACAGAATTGAGACAAAAGGAAAAACTTTATTGCCTGTGCTCAAAATATGTAGCATTGATGCACTACACATTGAAATTTTTTACAGAATTTTGGTCAATCTATCATCAAATGCTTTGCGCTCTCAGTTTAACCAGTTTTAGGTTTGATATCTATTTTGAACTTGGAGGTTTGTAATGATTTAGTTTAAACTTAGGTCTTAGTCTAATTAAACCTAATGTGTATTGTCGAAGGATATACAAATAAAATTGGCAGAATTTTTACATGAACATTATACATCATTGAAAGCATACTGTTTAAACATGTATTGATAATGCATCATCACAAATCTTGTGTTCAGTTTAATAAAATAATTGTTTTATTTCACTATTCATAGAAGAGGGCCATTGCCTCCTGGAAGGTTGGACTTATGCCTGTTTTGAACGCGGGAGGTATTTTATTTCCTTCCTTCCACCCACAGGAAAACCTGTGGAGAGGAACCCCCCTATCTGCCACCCAGGGACACGCTCAGTGTGGGTTATAGGCTCTCGCACTGAGAATTGTTTTATAAAAAGTGGAAATTAAATCAAGTGATCAAGAGGAAAATAAGATTATTGAACTGGTTATTTGTCTGACAGTATTGTCAATGCATATCTCTCCTGGGAAATCTTTTACTGCTGGAAAAAAAGTTCTCAAAATGATGTTTTTTTTAAATTTTTTATTATTTTTTTAAAAATAAAATATTTTTTTGGAACCTAAAAAATCAGAGTTGTTGCTGTAATAAATAATTTACAGTATTGATATGCTTTGTAGCAGTAAATATTGTAGTTCTCTTAGAGTTCTTTTTGCAAAACACATGAATATGGATTCATCCGATACATGGATATTTTTGAGAAATATCAATTGTGTGTAAATACATACTTTACATACTTACTCAAAATAAATCTCGATTTGTAGAGATAAAAATGCTGTTTAATGTCTGATAAAAACTGTTGTTATGAAATTTTTGTGCAGTAGAGAGCACTGAATTTATTTGAAATTTGCATCATCATGACTTGCATTTATTCAGTACTCTACCATGAATGATGGGGCAGAAAATATATCACTTTAACACATTTTTGATTGCAAATTCAAAACAATCACAATCTGTGATAGTTTTGGATTGTAAAATATAATCTGTTTTTTTCAGTCAACAACATATAACTGTATTGTGTATTTGGTCAATATATTTTATAATTACACAATCGCACACTTTCCCATTCTGGCCTCAGTTTTCTATAAATCAACATACTCTTGCAATAATCACTTATAGTGTGTGCCTATATGTCTCCATTTTGATTCTCAGTTTTTGAAGATCTATCAAGTGCCATAATTTACTATGCCGTTTGTAATATTTCCATTGTTTGTATTTTATTTTCATAAATACCAAATTAAACTCATTTATATTTGCATATTTGCCAGAATTAAGTCTTCTGTTTTTTATACTCATTTTATGATAAAAATAAAGGTTATTCATTATCATAAAATACAGTTATTGTTTTTTTCTGTAAATGCATTCTGTTAATGTCAAAGACCTATAGTAAATCATACTTCATTTTTATCTGTACTTAATTGTCTGATGTGTAGGTGAAAATATGCCTGTAAATTATTCATGCCATTTGAGTTATTGAAGAATTGATTTTATATTTCGAAATTAAATACCTTGATCAATATCTCATCAATTGTGGAATTTTTGCCTTTAATTTGTTCCTGCCTTTTGAGTTACTGAAGAATTTATTTTAAATTTCAAAATTAAATACCTTGATCAATATCTCTCATCAGTTGTGAAATTTTTGCCTTTCAATTTGTTCATGATTTTTGAGTTACTGAAGAATTTATTTTAAATTTTGAAACTTAAATGCCTTGATCAATATTTATCATTAATTATGGAATTTTTTTGTAATATTTTTAAAAGAAGTGTCAACATTCAAAATATAATTATAGTGATTACAAAACTAAACAAAAACTTACATCACAAATTTTTTTCCAATGCACACAAGGGTGACTTGTGTGCATTGGATAAAACACAAGGGTGACTGACACACTAGAGTGACTGAACCCTATGCAACAACAAGGCCAGAAACTGCTACTCATTTATCATTACCCAGCGAGCACCTGTGAACCAAGTCACGGAGGCGAGTAGCGTTACCCGCGCCATACCACCACAAACCTGTTTATAGGGCGGGCCACATTCATACAACATCACAGAAGAAAGGGCAGAGAGAACAGAGAAGGAAAGAAACATCCATGCCCGAACCGGGATTCGAACCCGGGACCAACAGCTCAAAAGTCAGGAACGCTAACCACTCAGCCAATCGGTCGGCAATCTCACAAATTTTGGATAAAATAGGATTTTTACATTTTAGTATAGTTAAGAATGATTTATGTGAAATGTTTTTTCAATGGTAATTGTGCTGTTTCAACTGTACATATGTATAATGAATATTTATTTGTATATATTGACTAGATGATCATTACATGAAAGATGCTGTAGCAGGAGCTCTTATTCAACTATTGTTGTCAAGAAACATGCCACTTGATGAAAATCTTAAGAAATGGTATGAACAGAATAAGAGTAATCCTAAATTTTCTTACCTTGAACTAGTATTTTACCGTTCAAAATTAAAAGAGTTAGATGAATTTACAAATGAACATATGCTTTTAAATTCAGATTTATTTTTATAAATAATATCATTTGAATATTAGAGTAAATTTGTTTGAATAAAATGGCAGATAAAGGCCATTGATTTATCATTTATAATTTTCAAATTCCAACTGTGATCACATTTTAACTGATAAAAAAATGGTATAACTTTTAGCATTCTATTCATTAATAGGACAACATTTGACGAAATATGACTTTGATACACCAGTTTAAAATACAAGGTAAACAAGAAAGTTCTTGCCGTTTTTAATGACCTAAAAGGACATGACCTATAGAAAGTGTAGCCTATTGTTAGTCCTTGAAATAATCACCATCAGCACCCAGATACTTCAAATGCTTTGTAAGCATTATTATTGTCTCGAACAAAGAGTTTTCTGCTTAGCGCTTGTTTTATAAGAACACTACATAGTTTTATTTATTTTGTTTTAAATAAGTATATTTATTTGAAAAGAGGTTATTATACAGGTCTTGAAATACTCATTAAATTAATAGGCCCTCCCCTCCCAAGAGATTTCTCACCAAATCTCTTCCTTTGTTTTGATTATAGTGTTGCCTAGTTGAGTTTATGTTGCTTTTCATATTTTTTTGTTGCCAGGCTTGATTGAAACCTCGCAACTTTTTTATAGCTCTTAACTTAAGTAAAAAATATTCTCCCTAATTTTTACAATTATTTATTTCTGTTATTTATAAATGTAATTGAA